>JAMPIV010015899.1:0-143543 GCA_024509875.1 Oreohelix idahoensis
GGGAAACTGCAGACAGCTGTCGGCTCTCCGGTCTGACGGAATGCATTATAACACTTCTCGTCTGCCTGACATCTATGTAATAGAATGCTAGTCAGTATGAGAAAGAAAAACGATGATGGGAAAGAAATATATTTTTCGCAACGAATGCGAAAAATACAGGCAAAAAAGTAAAGAGTGATAATAGAATAAAAGGATCCGGGTGAGAGAATAGGAAGAAGATCTAGGCAATTAAATGAACATAAGACCTACGTGACAGGACGTCCCCCCTTTAAGATATGGAAGCACTCCATGTCTACGTTATGGAATTAAATTTCCTATAACCGTAGCTTCGGGGTGTCTGTCTTCTTCCCTCTCATCTTCCCCCTCCATCTCTGTCCAATATCTACTCCAGTCTACTCCCCAAAGTTTCCTTCCTCTGGAATGTCTCCCATGCGCGCTTGAAAGAGCGTCGCCGCTTCTGACATTTTTGAAAGATTTCGTGTGATTGCGGTGGAATATCCCTGCCACTATCATCATCTTCGTCAGCTTTGGCTATCGTCAGGAGATGGTCGGAGGTTGGCACTGGTCTTTCCAAGTATCTCTTTAACAGATTTAAATGGAAGACCTTCTCCTTTCCTTGAATAGAGATCTGGTAGTTAGCCTTAGAAATCTTTTTCAGGACGGTAAACGGCCCTTGCCATCCGATCTTCAGTTGGTTGTTCTCGGTAGGGAGTAACACCAAAACTTTCTCTCCTGCTTCCAGTTCTCTCTCTTTCGCGACTTTCCTGTATCGGTTAGCGTGCTTGGTGCGTGCTCGCTTAAAGTTAGTCGTTGCTAGGTCCCACCCTAGTTTCAACCTTTCCTTCAAAACCGACACATATTTACTTGCTGAGACAACTGTCTCATCCGCCTTCACGTCTGTCAGAGACTGAAGTAAGGCTTCAAGCGGGCCCTTAATGGGTCTGCCGAATAAGAGTGTAGCTGGCGGAAATCCTGTGGAAGTATGAGGAGATTCTCTGTAGCCAAATAAAGATCCAGGAATACGAAGATCCCAATCTTCAGGTTTCACTTGTGCCAGTTTACTTAGCATCATGTTGAGGTTTCCATTAGCACGTTCCACGAGCCCATTTCCGGCCGGAGTATATGGCTTAGTGTGGATGTGTTGGGTCCTCAAGATCTTAACGATCTCATCCATCAACAGGTTTCGGTATGGAGATCCGTTATCCGTCAACACTTTGCTGAGGGAATCCCAACCGAGTGAAAATCTGCACGAGGGCTTCTGCGACATGCTTGGCATCTGCGCATGTTAGCGGGATAGCTTCTGCCCATAAAGTGCATGTATCGACTAAGGTCAGGATAAACCTGTTCCTTCTTTTAGTCCTTTTGAAAGGCCCTAAAATGTCGATCACAACCCGTTCGAATGGTGTTCCCACTATTGGCATTTCACCCAAAGAGACTGGGGGTGCCCGTTGCTTGGGTGGCACACGTTGGCACTGGGCACAGGATTTGACATATCTGATAATATCAGTATTTACTCCTGGCCACCAATAATGAGTGGTTATACGTTGGTTTGTGGCGTTCTGTCCCATATGTCCGCTGAAGGGAAGAGAGTGCCCCATTTCTAGGATTTGGCTTCTGTACTGTTTCGGTACTAGGAGCTGGTTGTAACCTTGGTCAGGCTTGCCCGTTCTCCGATAAAGTACGCCATCCTTAGAAAAAATGTCCCCGTGCTGTCTGGGTTCCTTAGCCATGGGCAGTTTCCTAAAGCAGGGTGCCAAAGTAGGGTCCTTGTATTGCACTTCTTTAAGTTCCATGGGTAACAAATTAGGCGCAGGCTCCCGTTCCTTCTTGGTTTGCTCTCTTGTAGTTACTGCTGCCACAATCGGCTCTTCCGGTTTCCCAATACACACGTATCTCCCGCCAAGTATGACTGGGTAGATGGGATCATCCATAACAGCCGCTTTGATCACACCTCTGACGAAATCAGAGTGGATCTCCACCAATGCTATGGGAAGCGCTGTAGGTGCATCACTCTTACGAACTCCACAAAGTTTGACGGTCTCTCCTGTCTCTTGACCGGGTTTAACCAGGTTTCTGGCAACAATGCAATCGTAAGAAAGCCCCGTGTCAAATAAACAAGAAGTTTGAGAACCGTTCAAAGTAACAGTACCTCGCGTTGAGGGTGTATCCCCAACAGGTTGGGAATCACTGTCAATAATTCCACCTTGCGAGACTGTTAATAAGCATCCGATGCGTTTCGGCTCGGTGTGCTCGGTCTGATCATATGTCCCGTGCTCAGGGGTTTTCCCTTTGCCACCTTGTCCTTTCTGGCTGCGCTGCCATGTAGGGCGGTCGGGTTGATCAGACTGTTTGGGGTGGTTGGGGTACTTGTTCTTGTAGAACTTGGATTTTTCAGGAGGTGGGGGGGGGGTTGAGGTCCAGTTTCTCTGTGGTTATTCGAGTTGGAAACCTGAGAAGATTGCTCTAGATTATTTTTTCGAAAATGCTCCTCTGTCGGTTTCCGTTTTGTGGCCGGTAGTTCAGCCAGCGCATTTTGATAACGCTCAGACTTTTCCAAAATGTCTTCAAGTTTTTCTGCCCCCTGCTCAGCGAGAAATCTCCGGGTATCTGCAGACAATGTGTTCTTTATTTGTTCTGTTAAAACAAATTCCTCAAGACCTTCGTAGGTAGAGGGGAGCTGTGAAAGCTCAAGGCACTTTGTTAGATATCCCTTTAGACGAGATGAGAACTGGTGAAAAGTTTCAGAATTCTCTTTCCGGCTGTTGCGAAACAGTTGCAAAAATTTGCGAGCGTTCATTTCAAAGCGCTCCAGTAACGCTTTCTTCAACAGATCATAGTTGTCTTGTTGGCTGCTTTCCAGTTTGGCGTAAACATCATACGCAGAACTTTTCAAAGCCTGGGAAAGCTTCATGTTCCAGCGCGACCTCTCTAAACCGTACAGAGTTGCAATTTTCTCAAATTTTTCTAGCCAAGTGTCAATCTTCTCATTAGGACAAGGGAAAGATTCTAGCGGAAAAGACATAGCAGTGAGGTGAAGAGATTGACTGTTAGAAGGATCAGTTAAGGAAGAATGAGGAGAAGACTCTCCATTGCTGGAGGTAGAGGCAGCACCACGACTTTGAAGTTCTAGAGCTTTAAGAGCCAACTCATGTTGTCTCTCCTTCTCTCTTTCCTCTCTCTCTCCTCTCTCTCCTCATGCTGTCTCTCCTTCTCTTTTTCCTCACGCTGTCTCTCCTTCTCTTTCTCTCTTTCCTCATGCTGCATCCTGCGAATTTCCATTTCCTCATCCATCTTCTTCTGCTGTAAAAGACGGTCTTCCGCTTCTTTCCTCTCCGCTGCTTCTTCTTTCCTCTTTAGTTCTTCTTCTTTCCTCTCCGCATCATATCTCTCAAGTTCGTCCCTGACAAAAGCTTTCGCTTCTTCTCCTTCCAGTCCCTCCTCTCTCGCTTCGTCCCTGAGGAGTTGTCTAAGCTTTGCCCTCTCGGCCATATTATGTCAGTGACTGAGACACGTGGAGATAGAAAATAGGAGAAAGAATAACCTGGTTCCTACCACTTACGAGAAAAAAAAACCAAAAATCCGAAAGATGATATCCTTAACCCTGGGATACCTCCTCCAAAATAAAATCTAACTATCGCTGCTATTATCGGCAATAAAGCACCTAATGCAAAACACGACTACGCCAACTAAATGGTAGTTAAGATTACTTCTGAAAAATAAGTTGCTACAGTGGAAAACACAATGATTAAAGCAAAAATTTTGGAGAAAGAAAAAAAAAATCCCCTTAATTTTTAATCCACTATCAAGTTTACCCCTGAAGACAGTTCGGGTGAGGGAGGCAATTAATCTGGACGAATAGTCCGAAACGCACTCCTTAGCTTTGCTCAAACACCTACCTGCTTCAGAACCCCTGTGGATGTTATACACTCACAAAACTTTACCAGCGTTTAGTATTACAAATCAACAATAACATATATTCCGACAAAATCCACCTGTAACTAAAATGTATATTACTCAAATGCTGTGGAAAAAAACTTATCAGTTTGTGTGGTCAGCACGCTCGTAAACAGATCGTTAGTCTAGGGGATAAATTATTTTTAAAAGATACAAAACTCACAAGACATCACACTCTTACTCTATTTCAGAATAGAGAATCTTAAGTTAAAAATCCAGATAGACGAGTCCACCTTTGTCGTACTCGTCTTCCTATTCTAAGTTCAAAAATCCGTCGGGCGAGACCACATTTGTCGTATCGCCTTAGGATTTTGGGTTCAATTCCCGGTAACGAGCGACCATTTGTCGTAGATTTTTTTTGATAGGAAAATTAAGACTGAGTTTGGTCCCTTCTGAATAGATTTGAATAGGTGATAGTCACAGTATGAGCTGGTGAAAAGCAATAGAATTTCCACACGTGAGATGATAGAATGTGATATAGAGGCTGTCTTTGAGAATCGAGATAATCTTCTCTCTCTCACCTATCTTCTACGACCGCTTTTAAAGTGTCAGACAGTCTAAACCACATATATATATTACATAAATCTCTATCTACTCACGGGCACGCACATACACGTGACGACAGTTAAACACACAGACGTGGGAAATCTATAACAATGATATATATATATATATATATATATATATATATATATATATATATATATATATATATATATATATATATATATATATATATATATATATATATATATATATATAAATAAATTTGAACGAGCTGACCAACGCACTGATTTAGTTCAAGAGAGATTTTTATTATTATCATCTAAAAAAAATCTTCTCACAACACCAAAAAATTACATCAAGGAAAAGCATATACAAATAGTCATAAAATTCAAGGAAAATGCTACAAGGATGATAGCCCCGTTATGATCTTAACTCTAGGTTTAGCCCACAGCCCCGTTAAGAGAACAGTTGATGGCCCAAAGAGTTATAGATACATAGGGTTGAGTCTAAGAGGTTTCTTTCTTTCTCGTAAATGTATGAACAGAGTTGAATAATCTGATTTAGCCTAAGAAAAAAGAAACTCTAGCTTTTGTAACAAATTCTGCAGATTTAAAAAAAAGTTAAGACAGCGGATGGGTGACAATAATACACCGGTAAAATAACACTCAGACCTGTGTACCCTCATTCATTCAGCCATGGCCATGCTCTCACATATATACTCACAACTTTTCTCGCTGCCTCTGGGAACATAATAATTCTAGGACCTTCACACAGACCCGAAAATGCAGTCATCGACCAAGAAATCCCCAGTTCCAAAAGACGACTGAACTCTCTGTCTCAGGGAACGATTCCTTGGGTGTTCTAAGTTTTCGAATGTCTGATTAAGTCACATAAAATATTGTCCAGGCACGAAAGTTAGCAGAGCACAATGTCATTAGCTTTGGTTTCTAGAATTTAAGGAATGTCAGATCGGTGTCTACTTTCAGGAAGGTAATATATTTGGTCACCACAATACTAGTCAAAAAAACTCTGTCGGAAGGTTACTGATATTTGCTTGCCACCACGGGCTGAACTGTACTGAAGAGTTATTCTGGAAGAATTAATTCTGGCGCGAAGGCCTCTTACTTCATTTAACTGTTACAGTTCAGGTAATGAAAGTGATTAGTTTCTTCATAAATAATGTTCACGTACTAGAACGCTGGCAAAGTTGGGTACCACAGTTACACTATATAAAAAGGAAAGAACACATATCAAGTAATTCTACATACTATGTACTCGTTATAACTTACATTAAAAAAAACAAGCCGACCGCTTGACTTATATTTAAACTTCCCGTAAAGTAAGTTATATTTAAAAAAAAGATCATCAATCCCCATGAATTTAGGAACACGTGCGTGTTCCGTCAACATCTCATGAGGTTTCTAGCATTTGTAAGTTAGTTTAGAAAAATATGATCTCGTCTGATTACTTAGCAGTAAAATTAACTTCATTATAGCTACATTATTGTTTAATGCTAGAAATTATAATTTATTCTGCTATCCACTGAAACACGTCACTAGAAAATAATACAGACTATATAAATTTGGCACTCTGCGCAAAATCTAACTAGTGAAATATGAAATAAGCGACTTAACACTTTATCATTTCACAAAATACTAGATAATAGTTACCTCAACCACAGAAGTACTAAGAACTTTCTACTTCGACCAAACTAAAGGCCATCTCTATTAACAGAGATTATTTAGAAATCGAACGAAGGCTAGTTCTGTCTTACTGCGAAGTTACTGAGTGAAATGAAATAAAGTTTCAAACTAGGGTTAATATCTATGAAACGGACAAAGAATCCCACTGTTTCGAAACCACGAAACAGCGCCCGTCTCTCCCCTTCTCTAACACCCTACGTCAGCTTCCCTCATGTCGTAACAGCCATCAGTGACCGAGAAATGCGCGTGACAGTTGCAAATCTCAGACAACCGTCTACAAAGCATGGGCGATTTTCACGCTTCGCCGGAGCTATGTGACGAAACACTCGCGGTTACTGAAAAATTGCAGACCCTCTGTCTGCCTGCCATGACCGATGGGGTGAATTTTCACACTACCGGCCCAGAACTCCGCCGTAGAAAACACTGTCCCCGGGGAAACTGCAGACAGCTGTCGGCTCTCCGGTCTGACGGAATGCATTATAACACTTCTCGTCTGCCTGACATCTATGTAATAGAATGCTAGTCAGTATGAGAAAGAAAAACGATGATGGGAAAGAAATATATTTTTCGTAACGAATGCGAAAAGTACAGGCAAAAAAGTAAAGAGTGATAATAGAATAAAAGGATCCTGGTGAGAGAATAGGAAGAAGATCTAGGCAATTAAATGAACATAAGACCTACGTGACAGTCATCATATGCCGGAGATCTGAATCCAGATCAATAAGAGCTACCTGGAACCTCACAGGAGCCTCTAAATTATCATCTGAATATCAGCCTTAGTCCCCCTCAGTATTGGGTGGGCTGGTGCAAAGATCTTCAACATACAGTGATGTGTCATTCAAAAGAGGACAGACATTAACTCTAAGTTGAGTATATACTGTGACCAAATTCCTGCAGCATATGTGAGCTGTCATGAGCAGTCCTAAGCAGTCAAAGACAGTGCTTGGTGTTTATGATGATAAACTGTTGATTACTAGACCAGACAAGAAGCAATAGTGAGAAAGGAACTTTGGAGAAACTTTTTAGTTATATTCAAGATTGCTGAAAAGATTTTTTTTTAAATTAATACTTAATTTACCAAACATTCATTCAAGTTGTGTAATCAAATTTTATTCATTCACATTCATCAATTCACCCTTCATACTCGCACGAGAAAAGAAAAGATAGATGTAAATATTAAATGATTCATAATTGTAACACTCTGACTTATTAATTTTATATTGTTGAAGTTTGAGTTTTATTAAATTGTTTAATTATCACAGGTAGTTACATAGGAAGGTGGCACCGTAGGGTCTGTCTTTACTCTGGATACTTTCTGAAGCAGATATCTTCACAGCCGTGACTATCCTGTGACCCAAGTGTTCTTCTCCGACACTGGGACTTCACTCATTTCAAGATAGAATACTTTTTCTGCTCTTTCAGCATCTACTACTGACTATACACACTTAAAAACCTTTCGCTACAGTCTCTTTAGTGTTATATCGAAAGGAAAATATAAGATTCATTTTAGTTCACAGCCGCTTGGTGAGTAGGGCCCTGTACATTTTGGCGCTAAGACTTGTTTATCAGCATTGGTATCGTACTTGTTTATTTTCGTTTGAAACGCAACCAGTTTCATTTTCAAAAGGCGCCCCTGTTATTAGGGAGACATTTACTCGTGAATCCAGGAATCTCATAACGTCACTATTTGAGTCAGGTGTGGCATTACTTATAATGAAGAAACAGGCAGGCGTTTTTCCGATGTATTTAAAGAATATTTAACAGACAATTCTCACAGGAGTAATAAACTTGTTGCTGTTTACATTAATTGTCCTAATCATTAACGAACTTCCTATATCCAAGTCACGGCAATCCGCACATGCAATATTGATATAAAATCCGCGATTTTTTAAAACGGGTTGTCTTTCTTTGATAGTTTGAATGCCCTGCACCATTTCATTTAATTTTTTCCCTTGGGTAGTTTTTTTTTTTAAACATTGGCCTGTATTTGCCTTGGTTACCAAGAACCCTTCCAGTTCCTTGCATTCGCATAAGCGACTTTGGCTCTCTGAAATCGCTGCACAACTTTAAAAAATTTTTATTCAGGTCATACATTTGTTGTATTCTTGCTGTGTTTTAATGTGTTACCAGGGCCGTAGATGGGGGGTTCAACTCCTCGGGAAGGGGGGGGGGGGATAATACTGTACCGGTAACAAAATAGTGCATTAACATTTTTTTTTAAATTACCCCCCCCCCCCCTTTTATTAAGTCCTATCTACGGCCCTGTGTGTTACTCTAGTTAATTTCTTTGTGTTGGTAATATGTTTGTTAGTATTTTATTTATTAAATATTTTCCAGGTATTATCTGCGACTTTTGCCATTAACTCTTAGCCTTTTTATGTTAGGCTGCCCTTGTTACCCGTGTGTGACTATGGCTGACTGTGGCCGGGTAGGGTAGTGGGGGTTGCTGTTCAAATCGAGAGTATTAGATTTTGATGACTAGCTAGCCTGCTAGAGGTGATGATTGCTCTCTACAGTCTTACAGGACTTAACCAGGTTCGGGGATAATCCTCTATGATGTTTTATTTTTAGAGCAGATGGTTATTATTTGTGTTGCACCTGCAGCGATTAGCTTTGGTATGATCCCTTAATTATTTGTATGATGGTCAACTGCAAACATATGATTCGTCAACAGCATTTGTGTTCAATGAAACAAATGTTTATTCAATTTTCAACAAGAACTGGGTTAAGTCAAATGGTAACCACACCAAATTTGCATAATAGCATGTTGACATTTAATAAACAAGCATAAAAAGTCAATGCATTATTTTAATGATGCAATATTCCTTATTGCATCTCGTGATCTTTTCAACTTGCAAAAAAAACATGGCGTGGCTCCTCTATCCTTCTAGTGTTCCTTCGTTTATTTGTTAATGTGGTCTAGATTTCACGACGCTTTTCTTATCTCTTCATTTCAATGAAGAGCCAAACTTTCTCTTATTCATTAGTATTCCTTAGTTTGACGTTCTCTCAGCTTAAGGACCTTCATCCTTGGTAAAAGGTTCAGATATATGCCTGGGTTTACAATTCTTTACCCAGTTTTCGAGCGTAGCTCTGTTTCAGTTATGACTGTGGGCTCTAACAGTTATTGCATGCAATTCTTAGCACTACTTACGGTTCTCGTGAATTCACAAAACATAACATTCTACATTTCGAAGTTACACAGTTGCATTAATTGTGCGAAGTCAATCTCCTCTATTAGAATATCACTGAGCAAGAAGAATTATGTCTTCTCTCGACCGCTCTAAATTCATGACTGCCCAAAAAAAATGGCTTCGTCTCTCGTTCATTCCGGGGAAAGGAAGGACTGAGCCTAACCATTGGTTGGAAATCACGTGACCAACGCAACTATACAAGCGAAGCTTAGCCTAAAATAATGCGTGGCGTTTCGAAGCTAAACTGGCCTAATTAAACATCTGCGTCAAGATTTTTTAATCTTCTGTTTCTATAAAAATTTATTTTATATGTTAATATAGTCTGTATCTGAAGACTCGCGGTATACGCGGTTACATGACGAAGTGAACCCGACATGTCCCGTGTTTCTAGTATATTGCTCATTTGTAAAGCTTGAGTACAATACCATTTTTTTTAAAGTTTCAACAAATATATAAACCTCTTATCAAGTTAAATAAAAGTGAATAAAAAATGACCTCAGATGTCAAGGGGCATGGATTGATAACGTAGCGCGAGGCAGCTTGGCTTTGTTGTGGAGTCGTCGTTTTATTGAGGTGGTAGTATTTTTCGTTCTTATGTCTGCGTGTCGTATCGTGCGACCATCAGTGCATTTGACATTACATGCTTGTTTATGCAGGGAGTACAGTCTTTGTGTGGTGTAAATAGGGCAACCATCCCATAGCGCGGAGAGGTAATCCAGATGTGTCAGTATGTGACGTGTAGGAAAATAATCTGGTGTCTGGGTGTAAGAATTCTTTTATTTTGACCAGCAGGTACGTCTTTTGAGTTGAATATTTTATTATGGCAGCATATGGGGGTGCCAAGTTACGATCTGTAACATTTTATATTGGTAGCGTCTCGCATATAGCTATAACATATTACAACCAGAGAACATGAGAATGAATAAGAATAAACAAAAATACATAAACATAATATTCACCACACATGTTCAGTACGAGCGAGAAGTAAGATAAATTCATCATCATCATCAGCTGCCATCTCCACAACGAAGGTTGGCTGTAATGGATCTCCAACATCTTCTGTCTCTTGTCTTGGTGGTTCACTCTGATAGACTCTTTCCTGTCCATCTCTTGATGTTATCTTCCCACTTATAGCGCTGTCTTCCCCTTGCACGTTTGCCTTCACCTCTCCCTTCTATTATGGTCTTCTGCAAGGTGTTATGCCTTTTTATGTGGCCAAAGGATTTTAGCTGCCGAACTTTGATCTCCCTCATTAGTTCTCTTTTCATACCTAGATTTTCTAGGACCTCCTTATTTGTTTTCTTCTCTTTCCATGAGATACGACCCATTCTTCTATACATCCACATTTCAAGAGCCTCAATTCTTTCTTCCAAATGCTTATTCATCGTCCATGTTTCTGCACCATACAGAAATGCAGAATATAAATAACACTTTATGATTCTCAGTTTTAATTTGTGAGATAACTGTTTAGATGTCAGTAAATATTTCATGTTGTTGAAACCATCTTCTGTTATTATATGACCAAGATATACGTAGCTCTTGACTTGTTCCAGGATTTTTCCCATTTACGCTTATCTTTAGTGTGGGTTTATCGTCTGTTTTACTAATTATCATAGTTTTTGCTTTCTCAATATTAATGTCGAGTCCATATTCATGACTTATACTGTTCACTTGCTTCACTAGTTCTTGTAACTCCTGTTCGCTTTCAGCTAACAACACGATATCATCTGCATATCTAAGGTTGTTTATTGACCTTCCACTGATGTTCAGTCCTGGTATTTCCTGTAGGCCTATCTGTTTGACAATTTTTTCGGTGTATAGATTAAATAGGCAGGGGGACAGCACACAACCTTGTCTGACACCTCTTTTTATGTCTATGTATGGTGAATAATTCCTTCCCGATCTTACTGTGGCAGTTTGCTCCCAATAAAGGTTACTGAGTATTCTTATATCTTTTCCATCAATACCTATGTCTTCGAGGCATTCGATAATTTCTCATGATGGACTCTGTCAAAAGCCTTCTTATAGTCAATGAAGTACATGTACATACTTTTTTGGACCTCTGTATATTTTTCTGCTAATATTCTTAGACAAAATATTGCCTCTCTTGTTCCACTGTTCCCTCTAAAACCAAACTGTTCTTCTTGGATTTCGCTGTCTACCTTACTTTTTATTCTTTCCTGTATGATTTTGAGCAGTATCTTAATTGCATGACTCACCAGGCTGATTGTTCTGAAGTCTGAACATTCTGTTGCATTAAAAATTAGGTTTTTTGGGCAATATTATAAAAACTGATGTCTTCATATCGTGTGGTATATATCCTGTATTGTATATATCGTTGCATAGATCAGTGATTGTATCTATACCAAAGCTCTCCAGGTTTCTGTCATTTCAATTTTTATGTTATCCGTGTAAGATAAATTAACAAACATTAAAAAATCAGCACGTGTCCAATAGAAATACTTGAGATAATTTCAGTTGCAATTGTCACGAGAGGGTTGTTTGTTAGTGCAATATTAAAGTATCCTGGACACAAAGTTGTATCAGGTGATACCAGGATAGTGCCAGATAAGATACTGGTCTTATAAGTAATACCCCCTTCTCTGAAAAGAGTAAGGGTGTATAGACATCAAAGGTAGGATCAAGTTGTATAAGTTCCTAGAGAAGATGGTAATGTATTACTCTAAGTTCCTACTTGCTCCTCTCAAGATCCTCCTCTGTTAATATTAATAGCTCTGCTAGGGGTATTAACTAAACTATCTACCAACAAGAACTGTAACTTAACTTAAATAATTTAAGTAAGTCTGCCCTCTGTGGTAAATATTTACAATTTATTTTTACAGGTTTTTCTTTTCTGCATGAAAATCTTTCAAGGAAATCAAATTTTAATTACAACATTTAAATAAATAAAACATTTGAAAATAGTTCAAAGTACCAAAAATCACTAAAGTTGTAGAAAGTTCTTCTCTCTTGGTTGAACTCACTCTGTTTGTAGTATATTTATATCTTAAGACCCATCTGATCTCACAGTTAATAAATGATTGTTTATACTGGCTATAACCATGCCCCAATAGATGTCATCATTAGATACTACTGTCTTGAATAGAATAGTGGTTTTGACTGTGTAATCTGAACAGTAGCCTTGTTTGGCCACTTATCTGGTAAATTGAAGCCTGTCACACTTCTGACATGGAAGGAAAAGTCACATGAGATTCCTCCAGGCCGTGGATACTTGGTGGCTGTCCCTATGAACAACAAGGGCGATCGCACCACTAGTTCCTGCAGTAGTGTGTTGCGTGATAAATTCTTGCAACATCGTTTTATTTCAATATCTATTTTATAACGCAAGGGCAACAACTGCTTGAAATTTATAGTCACTTTTCTCGGTAAGCATTTGTCTTCTCGCGTTGGTATCGAATGCAGTTAAGTTTGAGCTGTGGTCATTTTGCGCTGGACTGCGCATGACTTGTCTTGCTTTTTGGTCGATCGGTTTCCGCCCACCACGAGTGGAGTGAGCGATTTGGAATGGCGAAAGAGATGCCTCGTTGAAGAGGGGATCTCCGCTATTTTTTGTTCTGTCAGGAATGTGGTAGTCCTCTTAATGGATATTTCGTTTATTCGAGATAATACCTCTAGTGTTTCCCACATGCCGGGAGGCGTGATATTTCTGTGTATTTCATGAAAGCAAGGTAAATTGACTTTTTCATTAACTCTATCGATTTTTGGTCGTGAACGATTTCTGGTTCATAGCCTGTCTTCGAAAGTCGTCGTCACGAGATGTTTTCCTAGCTCACATGTCGCTGTATTGTGTTGCATCGGTTGATGCAGGTCCCAAGGACTATTACTTACTACTTGGTTACCTGAACTAGGTTTGAAAAACCTTTATTATCTGGAGGATATTTTTGAGGACATTATTTATACTTCGGCAGACGTGTCTGTCTTGCTGAAGTCAGACTAAGGAGAGTGAACTGATCTCATATATCTGGTTATCTCCTGGCTGTTATAGAAAAGGATGGAGTTTTTCACCTGACTACATTTACAGCACTATGAAATATAACATGCATCTGACTCATCATTGTAATGCTGTCTACCGTCTATTGCTGTATTGAATGTTGCTGTGATAATGACTGTTTGATGTGCCCACATATTCGCGTAACCATTTTGTCACTGTGGCGTCCACAATAAATAATGAAGAAAAACGTCAACGGCTGTTACAAGAATCATTGACTTTATACGTCGTGAGTTTACTGACGTCCTATGTGGATTGCCCTGTTATTTTTGTATGAACATTGTTTTGACTGAACACATCTGCACACCACACAAAACCAGACATGCGGATACCATCCATCATCATATGGCATCACGCATCATTTGGTGGCCATAAGCTGGTTTGATTCTGGTACCAGCAAACACGGGGTCCCTTACCCACTTCATTTTCAACAAGAATTCATCAGCATCCTTCAAGAAATTAACATTCTTCAATACAGTCAACATCTTCACCATTTTCAAAGTACTCGGCGTTGCCCGGTAAAAGTCAAAATTTCAACTTTTTGACGGAAACAAGAATTTGACAGTACCCGGCGTTGTTACATGTTGCCGGATAACTCGGACTGCTGTTATCTTTTACGCAAGTCAAGCAAGTTGCTGCTGTCAAGGTTCCAGTGCTGTCGTTTGTTGAGAAGGTCAAGTGCCGGTTGAAACGGGTTGTTTTCTGAAGAAGGCCAAGTACCGATTTCCATCAACTTACTTTTGGATTAGAAGGTCAAGTGCCGAAACAACTCAACACACAGTATTTCAGAAGCTCTTGTACCATCGTGTTAGCAGTGGAAGCAGTTCAGATGTGCCATCATCGTTGGAGCTTCGCTCTTTAGGACGTTGATTGACATCCGTTTTTTCTGCTGTTCGACGATTGGAAGCCTATAAGTTAAGTGGCCTGTTTGTATGTAAACTGTGCCCTTATACTTCTGCTGAGTCTTCTGTGTATCATCTCATTCTTTATGTTATATGTTTATATGTTATTTGTATATTTATATGTTTATATTTCAGCGGGTTCTCGGTTGGGTGGTGTCTCCGTTAGATTATGCCACGTCATAGAGGTCGTCTATTGTGAGCGTTTTCTGTAGGGTTTGCAAATTTCCGATACTGGAATTTGCTAAGCGACTTCTGTTGCTATTTATGTTAGCTGTGATGACATGTTTCAATATTGTTTTCGTTATTATTTCGCATTCTTTAGTTTTGTTTTGATTTGTTTGTATTTGTTAGCCTACTCTTGTCTATAATTTAGTTTCATACAACATTTTTGTTTATACACTGTGGTGTCATGTATTTTGTTTAATTCTATCGTAGATATCGTCACATTTTTTGTGATATTTCATTAATTTCTGCTTTATTTTTAGTTGATTTCTGCGAACGTTTTTGTATTGTTGCTGATCTTTGTTATTGTTTACATTGTTATTGTTTACATTGTTTACATTTTCAATGTTTACATTCTGCATGTGTTTACATAGTCATTGTTTACAGTTATAGTAATTAGTTAATGGGCGATGCTAATGCACTGTTACTACTACACTGATGATAAATGAATGATGAATAGTGTTGTGCACTATTGAATGAGAAGTGCACTTATGATCAAGAATTGATTGGTGATATTTCATATACAAGTTCTTTGATTGGAGACTTGTTTCCCACAGAGACTGGGATAATATAAGGTGATGTGAATATACAAGTGCTTAATTAAGACTTGTTACACTTAGGTTTGAAATAAATTAGTTAATTATTTCAGGTTTTGGACTCATATGTTAGACAACATGTCTACATTTGAGCACTTTATTGAGCAGGGTAAATTGCTTGGGAAGACTGGTGATAAGTTAGAAGAATTTGCAACTGCTCGATATGATAAAGCAATGGAAGCTGAACAAAAGAAACTGCATATGGAAGCTGAACAAAAGAAACTGCAGATGCAGGTGGATGAAAAAAAGATTCCAAATGGAAATGGAAAAACAAAAAAGGGAATCAGAAGCTGAGGAAAGAAAACTCCAGCTAGAGGCTGAAAATAAAAGACTTGAAAAAGAGGCTGAAAATAAAAGACTTGAAAAAGAGGCTGAAAATAAAAGACTTGAAAAAGAGGCTGAGAATAAAAGACTTGAGAAAGAAGCTGAAAGACTTCAAATAGAGGCTCAGGCTGAGGAGAGAAGATTACAGAGAGAATCTGATGAGAGGAAAGAGAAAGCAAAAATGGAACATGAAGAAAAGGTCTTAGCTTTAGAGTTGGAAAAATTGAAATTGATGAACATGAGTAATGGTAATGATTCAAACAAGGGTTCATCTTCTGGTAAGGCTAATAATGATACTTTTAAGATTAAGTTACCAACATTTAGTCCTTCCAGTGATGACATAATGTTCTATCTGGACAGATTTGAACAAGCATGTACAGCTCATAACATAGACAAAGCAAAATATGTTTATCAGTTATCAGGGATACTGACAGGTAAAGCTCTAAGTATATTAAATATGGTGGATGAACCTGACAAGAACAATTATGAGGTTGTCAGGGCCGCTCTGTTAAAGAAATATCAGCTTAACGAAGACGGCTATCGTCTACAATTTAAAAACATGTTACCTGAAAATGGAGTTGAATTCTCCGAGTTTATTGCAAGAATACGCATTACTTTCTCACGATGGGTTGAACTATCTAAGACGGAAACAACTTATGAAGGACTTATGGACTTAATACTTAGAGACAAAGTCATGTCGTCTGTCAATGAGTCTTTCCTTGCTTTCCTTCATGAACGTAAACCTAAAACAATAAAAGAAATGGAAGATTTCTGTTGCCAATACGTAACTGCGCACCCACACATAACCATGGGTAACTCTAAGGTGAAAGAAGGTTTACCAGTTGCTTCGGCAGCTCCGTATGGCCAAAACTTTGCTCGTAGATCCCAACAAAATTTTGATAGAAAGAGTAGCGGTAATTTCTGTCAAAATCATGGAAACCAATTTCATGGTGATTCTTCTTCGAAGAATTGGAGACAACCTGATAGTGGTCGTTACTATCACCCTAATAATTATAGGCATTTCAAAAGAGGATATGGTAATAGAGGTTATTCCTGCCGAAGACCTCAGAACCAAACAAATAGATGTTCGCATCAATGTGAACATGATAGTTATCGTGGAAACTGGAATTCGAACCAGGATAACAATTACAATAGAGACAATAATAACTGCAGAGATAATAATAACTCTGATAACTTCAGAGGTAATAATAGTCGGGGTAGATCTCAACACACAAAAAAGAGATATCAGCAGGCTAATGCTGTACAACAGGAAACTGAGGGAGCCTGTAATCATGTTGTTGATAATAAAAACTTTGACGCTGTCACTGGTTCTGCTTTTGACTTTGAGAGAGCAAACAAATGCCCCCAATGCAGTACTTTATTCGAACCGGGTACCATAACTACTTTGAGTTGTGGTCACCCACTTCCCGCTCTTCCTGCTGCTGTTGCGCATGACGGGAGGGGTTCTTTAATTCTACATAAGGGTCTTGTTAATGATACTCCGGTCTCACTACTTTTCGATTCCGGATGCACCACTATTGGTGTTAGACAATCGCTTGTAGATCCATCTTGTGCTACAGGAAGGGTTATTAAATGTGTCACATTTGGCGGCACTCTAGAAAAATATCCTACTGCTGTAATTCGCATTGCCACTCCTTTCTTTACTGGAGATGTGCATGCTTGTCTCTTACCTAATCCTATTGCGGACCTTATTATTGGTCGTATTCACGGAGTTAGGGAGTGTACCCCAAGCAGATTGCTGCTTGGGAAGATAATAACATGCAAGCTACAAATGCAGTAGTTACAAGAGCACAAGCTCTACAAACACCCGAAACTTCACTGAATAGTGATAATGAAGTTGATAGCCAAGATAGTCACTTAGTGATCACTCGTGACTCTTTCATAAAATTGCAAGAAGAAGATCCTTCTTTAAAAAAATTCTTCGTTCTTGCGAAGAAAGGTGATCCGAATCAGGATACAAATAGAAAATCTTGGATTGCAATGAGAAACGGCGTACTTGTACGTATGGTACAAGATTCGACTACGTCGGCACATTCGCAAATTCTTGTTCCCAAGAGCATGAGAGTGCAAATATTACAACATGCTCATGACTCGCAATGTGCTGGACATATGGGTTTTTCCCGTACGAAGTCGAGAGTCCTTGCGGCTTTCTTTTGGCCTTTTGTCAATAAGGACATTCGTATTTACTGCCGATCATGCAAGGTATGTCAGGAGGTCAAATCTAGAGGACCACGACATGCTGCGCCTATCCAGGCTGCTGACATTCCTATTCGGCCTTTCCAGAAAATGGCCATAGATATTATTGGCCCTTTTAAGGTCAAGCCGGCCAGAGGACATCAGTTTATCCTTACATGTGTCGATATGTGCACACGTTGGCCAGAGGCTATTCCTCTTAAGAGCATATCTACTACAGATATCGCAGATGCTCTTTGGTTGATATTTTCTCGCTTGGGGTTCCCCAGAGAAATATTGTCAGACCATGGCACTCAACTCATATCTGACACTATGTCACAGGTAATGTCTACCTTACATATTGAACGATCTCTCAGTAGTATCTACCATCCTATGTCTAATGGGTTAGTTGAGCGTCTGAATAGAACGCTCAAGACTTTGCTTGGTAAGATAACTGAAGATCATCCTCAAGATTGGGACAGGGTTTTACCCGCGGCTCTCTTTGCCTATAGAGAAGTCCCTAATGAACACACAGGATTTTCTCCCTTCGAACTTGTCTTTGGCGCGCGTCCACGCGGCCCTATGTCTTTATTACATGATCTCATCACTGCCGATGATATTAGCGATGAAACTCAATCCTCATATGAGTATGTCATTGCTCTTAGACAAAAGATCATTGAGGCATGTAAGCTAGCAACTGCTTCATCAGAAATTGCTAAAGAGAAGGCAAGACAGTTTGCTAACAAGAATAGATGTCTACGACAACTTTGTCCAGGTGACAAAGCATTCGTCCTACTCCCCAGTAGGGAAAATAGACTTCTTATTGCATGGAAAGGTCCGTATGCAATAGTCTCTCGGATTTCCGATGTTGACTATGTGGTCGATATTGATGGAAAGCATAAAACTTTCCACATAAACATGCTTTCGGAATTTCACGAACGTCCGGACTATTTGCTGCCTATTTTCCAGGCAACGGATGATGCTCCTGCACCTCACGGTCATTATTCATCCCTGTCTGTCATACAGGATGAGGAAGCTACCTTCTCTGATGTCAACCTTCCCCTTCCAGTGGTTCCATTACATTCCACGGAATCTTGGAAAAACGTTTCTGTTTCTCCTAATCTTTCTGGTGACGAACATCGACAAGTCTCGTCGATGTTACAAACATTTCAGGATGTTCTCACTGACATTCCTGGACACACAGATGTCATAGAACATGACATAATTCTTACCGACAATAATCCAATTAGGGTTAGGCCGTATCCTATTCCTATACACTTTCAGTCGCAGGTGGAAAAGGAATTGGATGAAATGATTCAATTAAATATAATTGAACCATCGACTTCACCATATTCTTCTTCCATGGTTATTGTCCGGAAGAAGGATAAGAACATACGAATTTGTGTTGATTATCGCAAATTGAATCAGGTCACAAAGTTCGATGCTGAACCGATGCCTTTGTTAGAAGATCTACTGATTAGACTTTCTAATTCTAGATTCTTCACTAAACTTGACTTGTCTAAAGGTTATTGGCAAGTGCCTTTAGCAGAGCATGCCAAACCTCTTACTGCTTTTTCTACACCTAGGGGTCTATTTCAATGGAATGTTATGCCTTTTGGTCTCATGAACGCCCCTGCAACTTTCGTTCGCATGATGCGTCGAATTCTGTCACATCGTTCGGATGTCATCGCATACTTAGATGACATCTGTCTCTTCAGTGATACCTGGGAAGATCACTATTTAGGGTTATATGACTTACTGTCCACTCTACGTGAGAATAATTTGACAGCGAAACCTTCTAAAGCTTTTGTTGGTTTTGGTGAAATCTCTTTCCTGGGTCATCGTGTTGGTCATGGTCTCTTGAAGACAGAAGACCACAATACTTCAAAAATACTGAACATCTCTGTTCCTAAAACGAAGAAACAAGTTAGGAGTCTCTTAGGTTTAATTCAATTTTATGGGAGATTTATTCCAAATTTATCTTCGATCATGGCACCTCTCTCAACATTGTTGAAGAAAGGTTCGCCTAATCTGGTCCGTTGGTCTGAAGAATGCCAATCTTCATTAGACCAAATCAAGAATATATTTTCTTCTCCTCCCATCTTAAGATTACCTACTCTTGATAGGACTTTTGTTCTTCGGAGTGATGCTTCATCCACTGGGATTGGAGCAGCACTGATGCAAGAATATGCAAATACTCTGCATCCTGTTATGTACATTTCTAGAAAACTAAATGCGGCAGAGAGGAACTACTCGGTTTTAGACCGTGAGTTGTTAGCGATGGTTTGGTCAATTCTAAAGCTACAAAGATTCCTCCTGGGCGCACATTTCATTCTAGAGACTGATCAGAAAGCTCTTACAGCTATTCAGACTAAGAATTTGAAGAGTTCGAGATCCACTCGATATGCTATAGCTCTTCAACCTTTTCACTTCACGGTACGAGCTATCCGTGGTGCGGATAATGTGATGGCTGACATTTTGTCTAGATGCCCACATGACTCTAACTAATACTTCTGTCCTATATTCCTATATATTACAGAGTCATAACACACCTATATTACTACAATAGATTAGCACATCTGTACTCACTTTATATGTACACACTATCGTGCTTTGTTGTCATCTTCTTCTGTTCGTTTTTAAGATGATAGAGGAGGACTGAGTAGTTAATATAAGGGCCGTTAGTTTACTAAACAGCCACAATTATTAATAATGTATTGTACCTTATGAAGCATATTAGTTATTAATTAGCATTATATTGCTTGTACTTTCTCAGAATGTCATTGTTGAGCTGAGGACTTACCTTACTAGTATCAAGCATGACGAGTTCTAGATTGTGTACTTACCCTCGGAATACCAGAGCATATGTCCTGGATCGTCATGTAGTTTAACTTTACTATGTACTTATGTCATTACATGTCAAATAATGTACTATTTAAATTTTCCTATCAGATTTGTACATCCATTTTTAAAGACAATATTAGAGTATGCTGTTTAATGATGATTATGGTAACTTGCATACGTATATTGTGTTTACATGCTAACGTGATGTGTGTTGGTGACACCTCCCCGATGTGAATATTTTTTGAGACATATTTATTTTTCTGTTGAGGTATATCCTCACCAGACACTCTATAATTAGCCTCATGTTAGGCAATTTAATTAATTATCAGCGCATAATTCGTGCGTTTTGAGCCGCTTATCGCATGCTCTTTGATATTTAAAAAAAAAAAATATGTTCCACATTTTTTTTTTTATCGGGAGGAGGTGGTGATATGTTGCGTGATAAATTCTCGCAACATCGTTTTATTTCAATATCTATTTTATAACGCAAGGGCAACAACTGCTTGAAATTTATAGTCACTTTTCTCGGTAAGCATTTGTCTTCTCGCGTTGGTATCGAATGCAGTTAAGTTTGAGCTGTGGTCATTTTGCGCTGGACTGCGCATGACTTGTCTTGCTTTTTGGTCGATCGGTTTCCGCCCACCACGAGTGGAGTGAGCGATTTGGAATGGCGAAAGAGATGCCTCGTTGAAGAGGGGATCTCCGCTATTTTTTGTTCTGTCAGGGATGTGTAGTCCTCTTAATGGATATTTCGTTTATTCGAGATAATACCTCTAGTGTTTCCCACATGCCGGGAGGCGTGATATTTCTGTGTATTTCATGAAAGCAAGGTAAATTGACTTTTTCATTAACTCTATCGATTTTTGGTCGTGAACGATTTCTGGTTCATAGCCTGTCTTCGAAAGTCGTCGTCACGAGATGTTTTCCTAGCTCACATGTCGCTGTATTGTGTTGCATCGGTTGATGCAGGTCCCAAGGACTATTACTTACTACTTGGTTACCTGAACTAGGTTTGAAAAACCTTTATTATCTGGAGGATATTTTTGAGGACATTATTTATACTTCGGCAGACGTGTCTGTCTTGCTGAAGTCAGACTAAGGAGAGTGAACTGATCTCATATATCTGGTTATCTCCTGGCTGTTATAGAAAAGGATGGAGTTTTTCACCTGACTACATTTACAGCACTATGAAATATAACATGCATCTGACTCATCATTGTAATGCTGTCTACCGTCTATTGCTGTATTGAATGTTGCTGTGATAATGACTGTTTGATGTGCCCACATATTCGCGTAACCATTTTGTCACTGTGGCGTCCACAATAAATAATGAAGAAAAACGTCAACGGCTGTTACAAGAATCATTGACTTTATACGTCGTGAGTTTACTGACGTCCTATGTGGATTGCCCTGTTATTTTTGTATGAACATTGTTTTGACTGAACACATCTGCACACCACACAAAACCAGA
Organism: Oreohelix idahoensis; assembly: GCA_024509875.1. Taxonomy (NCBI): domain Eukaryota; kingdom Metazoa; phylum Mollusca; class Gastropoda; order Stylommatophora; family Oreohelicidae; genus Oreohelix; species Oreohelix idahoensis. The sequence goes on from JAMPIV010015899.1 coordinate 21,920, forward strand.
CATGCGGATACCATCCATCATCATATGGCATCACGCATCATAGTGGCTGACTCTTTAAAGTGTACTTGGATGACAGGATATAACCTGAAACATATTTGATTTACCACTATATTGTCTATCACTATCCCTCTATTACAGATGTAGGGGATGAGAGACAGTTTCAGACAGTGTGCAAGCAGACGCACAGGGCATAATATATCAGTAACAACACAATCCAGGTCATGTGAATACAATTTTTGTCCAAATCCTTAGAGTCATTTGTCCATGATACGCCTCCATACAATTATTAGGACTTGTGTAAAATACTAAGTAATAGCTTAAACAATACAGTAATACAATTCCTTTCATCCTTTCCTTTGTTCCTGGTGTGTGTCCCATTCCATCAAGAAATAATTCTTTAAATGCTTTTCTAAAACCATGGACACCCTTTCTGCTTCCATTCTTAATTTATTTAAATATACACAGTTTGGTTTAGCCTCCAAAAATTACACCGTAGTTTGAAACACATCTACACACTTCCTAACGCACAAGTGAATTAATTAACTAGAATTATATATATACAGTATATATATATATATATATATATATATATATATATACTGTATATATATATATATATATATATATATATATATATATATATATATATATATATATGTGATAGATTATGATTAAGTGATTTCATATATCTTTTTCTTTATCTTCATTTTTTTCTTCTACTTTCTCTGTTACCTACACCTGTAGGAATTTAACCCTCCCATATTCAAACCTCTGTCTTTCTTATAATTTAGCAAGCAGTTTATGGCTGTTAGCATTTATTGCATTCTCTTTGATGCAGGTTAGCGAGCAGACCTGGTCCCGCTCACCTGTAATTATCTCGGCAGCGATCATAAAAATCGCCGAAATGAGATCAGTCAGTGACGGGAAGGGGAGACAATTTGTCCATTACCTTTGCCTGGATTCGTTCGTTGTAAGTTAATTTACAAGATGCGAACCGCTATATCAACGACTCTCGCTATAATTCTTTTACGACCACTTCTGCAGATGGCAAGAGTGAGGCGATAATATATGTAGATTCTAGTTCATCTAAATCTTAATATAGACCTGGCTTCGGCATTGGTGCGATAAAAGTTGTTTGATTCGCAGAATGAAATAGAATTTATGTAGATTTTCCAAAGGTGCCAACATCTGGCAAGAGTCTGCTAGTTACAACTTTCCCTTTGATTCTTTGTCAGTTTCAGATATATATACCACAGGAATCTGACTTCATTCATTCAGACTCCGCAGTTTCTCTTGACATATCTAGCTGTGTTTCTAGATTACTTTATTAAGTAAAATCTCAGTTTGCATTGAAGAATAGTCTTAAGTAGTCTGTGCGAGGTAAATATATATTGACTAGTATTGTCGATTGATAGAATTGTTAGTTCGAATTATATCTTCACTAGATTGTGTGCAGAGTGATTTACTAGTTTAATCGTCATTATAAATTCTCTAAGTTACTGTGTTACGGTGGATAGCAGAATAAATTATAATTTCTAGCTAAAACTCATTCAGCTATAAATAAATTTAATTAAATTGCTAGTAACCAGTCAGAGAACATTTTAACTAACTAAGTAAAGGCACTGATTCATCATGAGTGTTGACGAGATATGTATTTATTTCTAATTCATGATGATTGATTTTTTTAATGACTAGAATTTATTTCACGGGAGTTTTAAACGATAAGACAAGCTCTAGGTTTGCGGTTTATAATTTAAGTTAAATGACCGAAGTGAACATATTCTATTTACGCGTAGGATTGTGTATACTATTAGGGTTGAGTATTTATGTTGTTCTCTTCCTTTTATACAGTATCTGGGTCAAGCCCAAAACCTACCAGCTGTTTCTGTTATGTATAGCAGAGAATAACTAGACGAAAAGAACTATGTTTTTCTGAAATTTAAATTGTAACTGGCATTGAGTTCCAGAGTTCTTTTCCAATAATCACAGTTTTACAGTCGGCCCGTGGTGGCGACTAAATCAAACATTTAACCTAATCAAACCTGTGACATTACTTGTATAACAACCACTGTGTTGAGAAGAAGATAAATCCTGAACAGAGTTATTTACCTGCAACTCGAGGTAACGATCGATTATTTCAAGCCACTGTACCCTTGTGAACATTAGGCATCTTAAATTATTTTACTACCTGGACAAAAATTGAAGTGACATTTATCAGCATCCTACGTACCATAGTGAAGCGCGTTTCCCAAGATTTGATTTTATTAGCCTTGGAGAAGCTGGGGCTTGTTTCGCCAAAACACACCCTTGGATGGGCTGCATGTTCCTTAAACAATTGTTCCAGATGTGGTGAGAGTGCCTATTAGGTAAGAACGCATGTCTTGTGATCACACGTGTGTCAGAGCGAGAAAATGCAGGGATGATTAATTCTTTGATTCTATAATCCATATATCCATTGATTGTTTTTCTTCTTAAAGATTACATATGCTATCTATTTCAGAGTAGATTACAGGAAAAACCTCTGTTATTTACGGTAGAGAGAAATCCTAGACCATAGTGTATAAATCTGTGACTCTTTGGGGCGAATAACTTCTCTTATAACGGGATCTTGGTTCAACAGAGGGGGAAAGGATTACACCTATGGGTCAACTCTGTTATTGATTCCGTAACCTATGTTTATTTGTGTATTGATTTAACAGTCTAAATTTATTTACTGTGTTGTGAAATTCTTTGTGATAAATAAAATTTGCATAAACTTATTCAAGTGTGTCGGTCAGCTCGTCCAAAATATTCATATTCCATTGTTATAGTTTTCACGTTTGTACGTCAAACTGTCGTCACGTCTGTGTGTGTGTCAGTGAGTGGTTGATATATAGTACATCTATATAACTGAGCAATCTGTCTGACAAAAACTTTCTGTTGTAGAGATAGGCTGAGCGAGAGGATCTCCTCGAGTCTGAGGGACAGAATTACCTAGTTTCCACCATCTCACTCGTGAAAATCTATTTGTATTATTATCTCCCACGGAGCTATCACCTGTTCTATTTCTATTCAGAAGGGACCAACCCAAGTCTTAATTCCCCTATCATAAATCTACGACAATATATATATACATTTTCTTTCTTACCTTCCAGTACATACAGTCGAGCTGTTAATGGTCACGCAGTCTGCTCTCAGATGCAGAAGGCAAAGAAGTCTCTCTCTGACAGAACTTGCGCTCTCGCTGTATTTGAATTTTTATTATGGCCTGCTTTTCATTTAGAGCACGTCCTATATATAGGCCAAGGCCGAACGACAGAGGGATCTTTACTACTAAAGTGTGTTTGCGTTCCGAAATACAGGCACACATTTGTCCAGCTGTGCAAATATGAAAAACTAGTAATCTACATATCCTCCTTATTCCTGGACCGATTTCCTTCATCTTAGGCTTAAAATACTTCTGTATTATTCTTTCTTTTTCCAGATAAGGGTCTTTTATTATCATACTACCATCTTTTCCTAGGCGTAGCCTAAACAGCAAAATTGTTGACTTGCCTGATGTCTCGATGCATTCCACTCGAGATTTCCCCATTACCATATTACTTCCCGTAGAAATTTTTGCACACTCCAGTAATTGAACATTCCTATTTGTGAATTCTTGACCTCTGCCATGCTGTACTTCGCTCATAAGTCTGTAGCTTACCTCCAATTGAATCAAGGTTACATGGATTTGAGCTCGCCATTGTTAGGCTAGTACTTGTGTAAACACTATACATGAAGATGCGATTCCATTGGTCCGACTATCATACAGTTTTCACAAAGTATGGCGTACCGTTTGGTCAGAATGACGTGTTGTGAATCAGACTGTTGTTGTTGTTGTTGTTGTTGTTGTTTTCGTCTACTATGTAGTTGTAATACCCTGTTCAACCTGAAAGTTGGTTATAATTGGGGTATATTGTGTGTTAGGTTCTTCGGTGCTAGTCGTCTGTTAGTCCTGAAAAGGACTGGTCCTGGAAAGGACCACTAGCTGGTTGTCTGGTTTCCTCTTCGTTGCTTGTCGGCCGTGGTGTGTTCATGGTGTTCATTTCCTGCCTTCCTATCTGTCTTGTGTCGTTTTGTTAGTTTTTGCTTTCCTCGTTTCTGTTTCTCTTGTATTCCTGCTTTCCTGTATCTGTAATATTGCTTTTTCGAGTTTTTTCAGTGTTTTTTCGATGACTTCCTCGTCTGATTGTTCGTTTGTTTTGGTCGCTCTTGTGTTTGATGTCATTTCCTCAATGGCTCTTCGCTCTGTTTCGATTCTCTTGAGGATTGTGGAGTTTTCTTCCTTCAGTTCTGTCAGCCTCTTGACATCTGTTTTTATCTGCTGCTGGATTCTTTTCATTTCTTCCATCATATCTTTGACGCTCTGTAGATCTATTACGTCTTCACCACTGTCGGTTGGTTCTTCGGGAGCCTGCTTGCTTCTGTTTACGACCTGTAGTTTCATTTCTTTCACTTCATCGGTCAGCTTGTGTAACTGTCGTCTATCTATTATGCGCTGTTTTTCTGCACCATCCGCAGCCACTCTGTGTTTTGCCTCCTTGAAGGGGATGTTTTTGGACACGGCCTCCTTCAAGATGCTCTTTGTTTCCTGAAACACAGGGCAGCCTCGGTACCTTGCCCCGTGGTTTCCATGGCAGTTTGCACAGGTACGGTTTGCATTAATTGATTTGTAGTTGTGGTCCTCCTTCGCCCTGGGGCAGTCGCCATATTGGTGGTTTCTCGCGCAATATCGGCAGACAGCGTCTCTCCTGCATGTTTTCTTGGTGTGTGAAAACTGTTGGCAGTTACAGCACTGCATGACAGGAGATATATATGGTTCTGTCCTTTTTGTTGATGTTTCGAGCGTTAGTCTCTCGGGTCTTGTCGATCCTTCTACCGTAACTATCATCAGGTTGGTATCTTTCTTGGCCCAGGTTTTTAGCCTTTCGACCTGCGTGATTTTAAGATTTGCGTTTTCAGCTTGAAGGCGTCTATGGACCTCGCCTTCGGAACATCTGGTATCCACCCCTCTGATGACCAACTTCTTTGTTGTCTTGTACTTTTCCACCACCACATTTATTTGGTGGGGCAACTGGATTTCCTTTGGACCGGATTCCAGTTCGATCATCAGCGAGGTTGTTTTGTCTGTGTTGTTGAGAGAAAGCACTACTCCCTTTTCGTGCCTCCCTACTTTGGCGATACCTCTCCGTCCAGTTATCACCTCGAGGATGTTGATCACTTTGTTGTCGGGTAGGGCCCTGAGTGAGGCCTCACTTCCTGACGTCTGGGTAATCTTTACGATCCTCTCCTGTATCGTTTCTGTGTTGTTTGTCTTTTTAGTGTTTGGTCTTTGTTTCCTTCTACAGGCTTGGTTCGAATCTTGTTCCTGTTCTTTGTTATACGGTGTCATATCTTGCGTCTGAGCCCTTGAGTTGTCAGCTGTTGTTTCCTCAGGATCAGGAATGGTATCTTGCTTCTCAGTGGTTTCGATGTCCAGCACGCCTGGGGCTACTTCTACTGTTGCTTCTTGAAGAGCGAGCCTAAGGGACTCGTCTCCGTCTTCAAGTCTTCGAAGTGCATCTAAAATGGTCTCTGCGATATCTTCCTCTTGTACCTGTCTGTGTTGAGGAGCTGCCTCTATCACTTCCTTCATAGTGCTTGCAGGTAAGTCGGCTGTCATCTCGGCATCGTGCGGCTTCTCTGTCATAGACCGGGTTTCTGCTGACGAGTCGGGTACGTGTGGTGGTGGCAGCCTGGATATAAGCTGTTGTTTTCTTTTCTCCAGCTGTCGTAACGCTCTCCAAATTTCTTTATGTTCTGGGTCTTCTTTATCTAGGCAAGGGGTCGGGCCACTCAGACTCTCAGTCGGGTCGACGCATGTCACAGCTAACTCCGTCGTGTCCGGAGTTATAGAAGGGCCGGTCCCGGCACGAGTACTTGGGGCAGTCTTGCTCTCTGGCTGTCTGTCATTGTTGATTGTGATATTGTGATTACCCTGGCTGTTCTGCGCTGGTGGGCTGGTGTAGACCTTCCTCTTTTTAGCGTGTGGCTTATGTCTGGGCATTTTGACGATAACGTGATCTTTTCTCGAGTAGTGGCGTCCTGAGAAGGACGTTGGTGTCTTGATCAACGAACGACGAACAAGATGATGTATGATGATGTTGAACGACCCTGAATCAGACTTCACGACAGCAATACATAAGAAGGAAAAATACGATCAATCAAAGTACTAACCCCTCAAAACTCTACAGTGTAAAGGGAGATATGCTTAATTAAGAACATGGAAAGGATGCACCACAAACGCTACAGACGTTAAGAAACAACAAACACAACGCCAGAGAACTGGCAGCCTAGAAAAACAATAAATGTAATGTACTATATAGAAAAGGGAACACTACACCCAAATTATAATCCATATGGGGGTTGCACCGGTTGTATTTTTTTTTGGGGGGGGGGGGGAATCTAAAAATCAATCAGTCTATAATTGTTTGAAGTGTAGGATTGTCTGGTAGTAATCAACATCTATTTAGTTTTTGTGGCATTTATTGGCAAACGATTCATAATGCTTCATTTGATTAGGATGTCCACGTCGTTTTTAAGAGCTTTTAACAGTGTTGTGTTGTCGTTGTTGCTAGTGTTGATAACTCTAGTCGTCTGCGAAGTGGCAGTGGCGTCACTAGGTGGGTGCGTGGGTTGTGCGGACCGCACCGGGTGACACCATTAGAGGGGGTGACACCAAAATAACTGTCTATAAAAACTTTTTGCAGTGTTTTAGCAAAAATTTATTATTTTTTATAAAAATATCCCTGTAGTTAGTTATAACCACAAAAACATTTTTCGTAAGCCCAGCTTACATGTACTGTATCAATATGGGACCCAAAGATGCAGCAATAGATAATGCAGTCAGCGACCCATAGCTTGACTGCTTGCGTCAGGGTCAGCGAACCAGAGCTGACCAAGACCCTACTCCACCTCCACGTGGTGGTCCTGGAAACAGGCTGCATCACTGCAGTCTGGCTGAGAGAGTAGGGATCGAAGAGGAAGGCAAACCCGGTCCCAAAAAATGCCGTGCGGAAGTCGGATGTGTCGGCCGAAAGGCGCAAGTATCGCAGCTCCGGTGTAAACAGACACAACGCAACCAACGTCCTTTTCAGGACGAACGAGGAAGAAGAAGAAGTACTGTATCAATATACCTACGTTTTTAATTCTAACTAGTTTTCTTACCGAATTTTCACTTTAACCACATGAAACTATGCAAATGTAAATACATTTAGGCTGTGCGTATGATATTGTAATTTAAAGGTGTAATTTTAATTTTTCTACTTGTTTATGTCACTACTATAGTGCGTTTCAAAAAGATCGGTCGACGATTGACTTCACATATCTCCATATTCCTTGCACTGATAAACATGATTTTTTGTATGTGGTCTTATATTTTCAATGTCCCAAAGTTTTTATAAAATTCAATGTTGCAGGTAGTGTTCTTTTCTTGCAACGGCTAATTCCTTTGATCTTTTTTAACGAAGTAATTATTTTGTCCTGGAAGAAAATAATTTACCGTAAATGACGGAAGTTGCATATTTTCGGCATAGGCGTCTATACAATTCGAATGTTAGAGGGGTTTGTTAACTGATTACTACGTGAGGTCCTTTTTTATTTCTTCGAAATATTTGAGAGAATAATAACGCCTATTCGTTGTAAATGTTACTTTTTATACTAAAACGTGAATGGATGCATGAAGAGGTGAAAGTACTGTGTATGTTAAAAATAGTAGTGAAATCGTGGAGATAAAAAGGAAATGAATTGGTTTACATATACACATAGATGGAGAAGAAAACATATAAAACATACCAAGACCAAGACCCTACTCCACCTCCACATGGTGGTCCTGGAAACAGGCTGCATCACTGCAGTCTGGCTGAAAGAGTAGGGATCGAACACTTATTCTGAGTCAGACGAGTCTAACATATTGATGACTATTCTCGGCTTAACGAACGACAGTCCATCTTTTTTCCAATAGTCATTTTCCTCTTTTAAGACATGGTCTTCACATTTACTCCAATAATCTTTGTCTATCTGCGAGAGGGCGGCATATGTTAGTTCTTTCATATTGCATAGTTTGAAAGTTTTATTTTCAGCTGCCACCTGTCCTTTAACTTTTGCCCAAACGAGTTCAATTGGGTTTAAATGTGAACGATAACGTGGCAGTCTCAAACACATATGACCATGCTGTTTAATCAACTTGTCTATATGGAATATCTTGGTCTTTTGTGATTTCTTAACAAGGGACAGTAATTCAGGTTTCAGAAATCCCTCGTTAAATGGAATGTCTTCTTTTCTAAGCCAAATCTTTATAGCATCTTTTGTACTCGAAGATGTCGGGATTTTGTCTTCTTCTGTCACAGCGTTGTGGTATGATGCGTTGTCCATTATCAGACAGTATGGTCTGTCTAGGGACGGAAGAAGAGTATTTTCAATCCACTCTCTAAATGTGTTACGGTTCATCTCGGTATGATAGTCCCGATTGTCCGTATAATTGGAAGTGAAAATAAGTTCAGCATTTTTCACTAGCCCATTATGTCTGCTGCCTGCATGTGCCATTATCAGACGTTGTCCTTTTCCACTGGGTACACATCTTTTAATCGTTCCATCTGATAACTGCCATTCCTTTTCACTTGTGTGGTGTGCATTGATCCAAGTTTCATCCACATACATAATATCATAATCTTGATTATGCATTTCCCGTACTTCACGTAAATATTTACTTCTCATAGATACTAAGTGCGGCTTCTCGCAGATGACGTTTCTTCCACTAGCGTACTTCCTAAACGTAAAGCCAATGCTTCTAACAGTTCTCCATAATGTTGATTTCGACACATCAATGTCATTGTGTGTTCTCGGCCGAATTCTCAGTTTTCTTAGTGTCACAGTTTCTTTGGAATTGAACATTCTACAAATCTCTCTTCTAATCACATCCCTGTCAAAACTATCTACTACTTCCTTTCTTCCTTGCGTCCTGGTATTGATTGAACTGAAAATTCCATTAGCTTTGAGTAATTGATGAAATGAGCGTTTACTTAAACCCAAAGCGTGAATAGTTCTCTTTTCATGATTTGATAGACTCCGATGCAGTTTACCACGCTTAGCTTCTCTGCATAAATATTTATACATCTTCACTGCCATTGAAGAGGCGGAGATAGTCGTTTCCTTCCAGCTCACAGTGAAGCATAGAACTTCAATCAGTTCATGCCAGGACCTGCTTGGGGAGCTAAAAGGTGTTCGTTTTTTTTGTTGTTTTTTTTTCGTACCGCCCGGGACATAGCGATCATTAGGTCATATGCAAAGTTGCAACAATTACGATCAAGTGGTTGCAGAGATATTGAATATTAAACAGCGGCAAACATTGTGAAACGCACTATATTGTCATTACATTCAGTGATATACGGGGATTACGATTTACGAGTAACATTAGTACAAAAAACATAACTAAAGATTCTGTATGGTCTGGTACGGGAGGAGGTCCATGGGGGTGACACCATGAGATACCGCACTTGGTGACACCAACCCTACTGACGCTACTGCGAAGTGGTCAAGTGTTGAATGTTTTAGCTGCAACTGAAGGTTATTGATGAATAGTTGTCATAATGAAGTGTATTATGGTGTTAATGTATTATCTTTTCATCTGCAATATGCTCTCATTTCAAGCCCCGGTAACACACGGAAGTTGATCTTAAAAAAAGGAAAATAGTTGGCTCTGGTACCCAATTCATGAGGCTGGGTCGACCCCAGAGCCGTTTGCGGTCTAAAACAATCCCACCTCAACTGGAGATCGAACCATGGGTCACCGATCTAGGAAGCCAGTGCACTAACCATTGCGCTACGGCGGCTCCGATGATCTTAGATATGCTCCCCTGATCATATAGGACATATATTAAATGGCTATGAGAAAATTACAAACACAGAAATACAAATGCAATAGCAAAAAATTAGATGTAATAAATACTATGTGTAAATAATAAAGAGGGAATAGCTGTAAAGCGGTTAAAAATGGTTTATTGATGTTAATTAGCTAGGTTGCTGAGTTTCTCTCTCTTTTAGCAGCCAATACCAAGTTGAAGACTCCTTGGTATTATCTATTTTTCCTGTGGCTTTTCTACCATTCCGAAACGTGTTGAGTTGAAGTCATGAGATCCAGTTTCTCCAGCTTGGCTTGCATGCAAAGGACAATCACATCTGGTCCCAAGCTAGGAGAATGAAGTGCATGCTATACTGTGCATTCCCCGCCATCCAAGGGGGCTCTCCAAATAGGCAGTGCTAAAATACTGTGCTCTGGTTCTGGGCTCTCCCAAGGAATGTACACGCCCTACTACAGAGCCACTTTTTCAGCTCCCCCTGCTTAACATGGGCCCACACTGAAAAATTGTTGGTATGTCACTTTTACAAATGGACGATACACTACAAACATGGGTCGTTTTGGAGTAAACGTTGCGTCAGCCACTTTAGCACACAAAAAGGAGACAAAGATGACATATATAAAATGGCTATGAGAAAATTACAAACACGAAACAAAGCAATAGCAAAATAGATGTAATAAAAATATGTGTAAATAATAAAGAGGATAGCTGTAAATCTGGTAGAGAAAGTAGAAAAAAAAATCGTATGGTGTCAGTTTTACAATAGAAAAATACATAAATCGTACGTTTTAAATGTAGGCTGTACCATCCCTTTTGCGGCTAGATTTTCTGAGGAAAAAGTGCGCCGGAGACAAATACTGTAAAAACAAGCCTTCAAGGTCGGTCCTTTTTTCTCCCGCTCCATTTTTTTAAATGTCTCGGAAACAAAAATTGCTTAGGCAGCACACGAATATTAGCATTAGCGACATATTTATTTTATATAGTGCGAGAAGGGCGAAAGTGCACGCTTCAAGCCAATGTTTCTCAACTTTTTAGAGAACATATTTCCTTTAAAGCGCATCTAGTTCTGCTGACCTCCTATGGCCTAGTGTTTCTCAATCTTTTTAGATATCTCAGACCTTTTAAAATATATTGCTAATTCCTCGGACACCTCGTCAAGACGTCCATGGGGCTAGAAGCCTTATTTTGTACCATAGACATACTGTCGCATAAATCATTTAAGCAGGCTCCCTGCATGGCGACAACTGCAGTGGCGCCCCTTGCTCATCGTAGAGTGAAAAATGGCACTTATTATCTAGGCATATAGAAGTAATTTAAGCCGCTAAATGCAGTGCAGTCCGGATAAGCGGACGCCGCTTGGGGCCATCTAAAATACTTCCGCTTATCCGAAATTCTGCTTCTCAGCAGTTTCTACCAAAGAAGACTTCTGACGGGACCTGCAAAATTGCTTCGACTTAACCGAAAGTCAGCTTAAGCGAGCTTCGCTTATCCGGACTGCAATGTAGTTACATTTTCAGGCATTCATTTATATCAAAATTAAAGAAAGCCCTGCTTGCATTTTTTATAACACATAAGGAAGGGAAACCCGAGGCCTGTAAACAGTAAATAAATATTTAGACAAACATAAAGGTATGTTTTCATGCACTCGTAAGAAATAGAGAAATAGAAAACTAGACAACAGAAAAACAACAGACGTGAGTGGCTTACCCAGGACTCGAACCCAGGACCCTCCGTGCAACAACCCCGCCTAGCTATGCAAGCGAATCACACTACTGTACTTAGTCTTCTATCATTTACTAGACACAGTATTAAGGTCTTTGTCTTGTGTGGACTGACCTATACTGTATAATAGGGGAACAACAGAAGTGATTGCGTCATTAATAGGCTGGACTGCCCATGGTAAACTTCCGGTGTTATGTGTTGCGGATCGCACTAATGACCCGTCATCGAAGCATCATTTTTTGGTAATGCCTAGATGGCAGGGAGGATAGTGTGATTCGCTTGCATAGCTAGGCGGGGTTGTCGCAAGGAAGGTCCTGGGTTCGAGTCCTGGGTAAGCCACTCACGTCTGTTGTTTTTCTCTTGTCTAGTCTTCTACTTCTTTATTTATTACGAGTGCCTGAAAACATACCTTTATATTTGTCTAAATATTTATTTGCATTTTTTAGACACGGTTTGTGGATCTCTGGCGCTCTGGCGTGATGATTAATTAGGGTATGTGAACCACTGGTTGAGAAACATTGATAAAGAATTGCAACATTACAGAGGCGGAGATAGTCGTTTCCTTCCAGCTCACAGTGAAGCATAGAACTTCAATCATTTCATGCCAGGACCTGCTTGGGTAGCTAAAAGGTATTCGTTTTTTTTTTTCGTACGCCCGCTACTACTCGTGGCGAAATCTCCGGTTATTATGTCTAACCTGAGACTGATTTTACGTGAGTATCCCTTTTCCCCGTATGCTGACAGGTGTCCTCTCGCCATTCAGGCAGATACTCGCCATCTTCGGGGGTAATTCATTTATAAACTTAGCTGCCTCATCTCGTCCTCTTTAACAAATCGCCTGTTTGGTCTGCAGCTACTTACTCAATATTTACATCCAACATCTGTCCCCTAGTTAGAGATCTAATAAGGGGGTGGGGTGCGAGGGGGAGGTCCGCTCCGGTTGACAGTCAGAAGGAGGATGCCATCGGACACTATTATGACAATGCTGTCCTGATTAAAAATATATTTGCAAGCATACTGCATTTTTCTGTGTGCTTTATGGGGAGAGGGAAGGATCTTCCCTGTGTGTAAAATACTTTAAGTACGCCCCTGCTCCTTTGTCCGCCGGCTGTGAATACGCTTGGTAAAAAGGCAGAATCATCCTGACAGGCAAAAGTATATAGTAATTTAAAACATGAATAGCACAAGCCATGCAGAGGTCCCAGAAAAGGGGAATCTAATATTTTTTTAATTTTGTTTTAAATGCAATCCACTTTCGGTCACAAGAGGTCCGAATCAAGGTGACACCCTCCTTCACATCTACTCGGTCTCGCTGTCGAAGAATTGCACCAGAAAGAGGAAGAACACACAAAATTCACCTAACAAAATTTTGAAGAAAAAAAAAGAAACAAATAAACAAAGAAACTAGAATCATGTGTGTGGACGACATCGTCTTCATGAAGAATCGGTTTTTTTTTAAAAATTGTCAAGAACGTCTTCCCAATATGGGCACTAGTCTGTTCGCCCGATTTTTAATTTGTCAAAAAGACAGCAATCGATTCTGATGTGGCTGGATTTCAAGTCTGAAATTATCACCTGCTCTTGTTTAAGTATAGAGTAGTATACTTCTCTGTATCTGGCACTTGGTGCTCTGTGTGCCATTTTCTTTAAAGCCATTTAAAAATCAATTTTACCTCTTCATACGTTGTCATATGTTCAGTTTGAATCTTGCTTACTTACTTACTTAGTCGTTCCCCTTCTACCGTGAGGTGTAGAGGTTTGGAAGAGAGAGCGCCAAACTATCCTTTCGGCTGTCTTCCTCCTGGCCTGGTTCCATTCTAGTCCTCGGTCCTTCAATTATTGTCTAATGTTGTCCTCCCAGCGGACTCTGGGTCGTCCTGGGGGTCTGGACCCCTGGCTCTTTGTTTCCCATGCTTTTCGTGGTAGCCGATCTTCTCCCATTCTGCAGACATGGCCAAACCATCTTAGTTGGGACTGTTCTACTTGGGTCTGCAGGGGGTGGGATTTTAGGCCTTGACGTATCGTCTGGTTGCGGACCATGTCTCTTCTTGTTACTTCAACCACCTTCCTCAGATACCTCATTTCTGAGGTTTGGATCATGCTTTTGTGCGTTGTAGTCATTGCCCATGACTGGCATCCATATGTCAAGACTGGGACATAGGTGTAGCGGTATACAGCCATCTTCGTTTTCTTACCAACCTCTCTCTTGCTGAGGAATCCTCGATTTATGGCCTGAAAAAGTTCCCAGCTGCTGCTTTTCGAGTGGCCAACTCTTCTTTGATGCCTCCCTTTCGGTCTATAATAGCTCCGAGGTATTTAAAGTGGTCGACCTGCTCCATGACCTGTTCTCCCAGCTTAACCTGATGTCTTCTTTCTTCTAGTGATATCACCATGAATTTTGTTTTAGAGCTGCTTATGACCATCCTTCTCTTCTCCAGCTCTTCCTTCCAGACTTGCAGGTTGGATTGGAGATGTGCCTCTGATTTAGCAATCAGGGCAACATCATTAGCAAATGCCAGCTCTGAAATACAGACCTGTCTCATCTTCCAGTACCCCACTGAATACTTTCTTGTTCTCTCCTTACATGCCTTGATGACATCGTCCATGAGGAGTATGAAAAAATAAGGTGACAGGATATCACCTTGTCTTACACCAGTGGTAGTCCTGAACTCTTCTGACTTATGGTTTGCTGTCCTCACATAATTTCTACAAGACTTGTAGAAGCTCTGTTTAGCATGAATCAGAGGTGCTGGAATGTTCTTCCTTGCCAAACATTCCCAAAGTTTGCTCCAGGGGACCCTGTCAAACGCCTTTTACAGATCTATGAAACAAAGATGGATCTCACTCTTATACTCAAGGGCCTTTTCACTCAGCTGTCTGAGTGTGAAGATTAGGTCTTGAGTACTTCGGTTTGCTCGGAATCCGCACTGGACCTCATCCAATTGTGGCTCAGCTAGGCGTTGGAGTCTCTGCTCTAGGATTCTAGAGTAGATTTTACCAGAGATACTGGGAAGGGATATGCCTCTATGGTTTACACATTGTCGATTGTCACCCTTTTTGAAAATTGGTGTTATGATGGCAATCTCCCAATCCTTTGGTATGGTCTTGTTGCACCACGCTGCCTGTAGGACCCTTAAGAGTAATAGGTCACCTGATGATCCCATGTACTTAACCATTTCTGGTGTTATACCATCATGCCCTGCTGCTTTGCCCATCTTGATTTTCTCCAGTGCTGCCTTCAGTTCTTCTATCTTTATGTCATCTTCACCGTCATTGGTTTTCTCTTCTGTGCTAGTGGTTATCATTTCTGATGCTTCACCATGCTCACCATCCAGGAGTTCTGAGAAATATTCTTTCCATCTTTCCATTACTTCCTTCGGGGCAGTAAGCAGTTTGCCTTGCTTGTCCTTTATAAATTTGAGAGGGTATTGTTTTTCCTTTCTCATGTTCTTTAGGGTCTTATAGAACAATTTCTTGTTTTCTTGCGCATCTATTTCTAGCTTTTCTCCAAATTCTTCCCATGACTTCTGTTTTGCTGCTAGCACCTTGTTCTTTGCTTCTGTTCTGAGTGTCACATATTCTCTATATTTCTCCATTTGTCCTGTTGTGCTTTTAGCTCCTAAGTATTGTTTCCATGCCATTTTCTTCTCTTATTTTCTCTTTTACTTCCTCTGTCCACCAAAGTGGCCTCTTTCTCTTGTTCCCAAGTCGGACTTCACCACATGCTTCTGCTGCAGCTGACTTTATGATGTCCTTGAATTTAAGCCAGAGGGTTTCCAAGTCATCAGGTTGTTCTTCTGTGTTGCTCACCGCTGCAGCAATAAGCCCCTGATATCTGGTCTTAATTTCTGGATCTCTCAGCTTGTAGGTCTTAATGCTCATTTCTCCCGTTCGTTTACTTAGTTTCTTGCGTGATGTTGGGCAGTTCCTAGGCTGAGCAACTCTTTCAGTTGTTCTTTTGATTGTAAGCAGGTAGTGATCACTTCCAATCTCTGGCCCCCTCCAGACTCTATCATCCCGGACATATTTGAATGAGCTCCTCCTAACAATGGCATAGTCGATCACTGACTTCTCATTCTTTGTTGGTTTACATCTAATGTATGCATATGTGACAGAGAATTATGAAAAATAGATTTTATTATCTACATTTTTCTTCCACCTGGCTTTACCTTGCTTCCTTATTAGTTATGCACGTTTTTTTAAACGCAGAACTCTCCTACACTTAGATATCGGCCTCTTTCTTAATTTAGCCACGCCTAATTCTTTCTTTTCTCTACACTAGGAATGTTTACTATGATGCACGTAGCGAGAGAGAAGGGGGAGATGAGCTAATGAAGAAAAACCAAAGGGGGCGATAAGTTGAAACGTATTTTCAGTAGACATTGATCAGGAGGAATTAATCTGAGTAGAAGGGGGAGAGAATCTGAAAGAAGGGGAGATAAATTACAATTCCCCCCCCTCCCCTTATCCATTCGTTCGTGGAACGTAATTAAGCTACAGAACGACGAAGATCTAAGACCGTCCGGCCGTTGCCAGAGTCCAGGCGGCGAAAAGGTGGCAAATTTTCTTTTCATTCAGAATTTGAACACAGAAATCCCCAAAGGTGTTATGTGTTACACTGGTCAGCGACTTTTCTACCATATATATATATAAATCCATTATTCAGTACCCACAGATTTTTCAAGAACCTACTAGCTTCGATTTCTAGACCATTGTTATAGTGGATTTCTTAGTATTTTCGATTTGGAGTAGTTCAATTTCTGTGTTTGCGGTAAATATTATAATAGAAGTTTGAGTGATTTAATTGTTAAGTCCGTCATTTTATTTCACTAAGATTTTTCTGTGTAGAGTGATTTAATTGTTAAGTCTGTCATTATATTTCACTAGGATTTTGTGCTAATTGACTAGCGAATCTATAGCTAAATTGTTCCGGCTGTAGCGTTAATCTAACTAACTGATTTAACCAGTAAGAGATATTTTAATCAGCTAGTAAATGCACTATTCATTTTGAGTACTGACGAAATATATATTTATTTCTAATTCATTATGAGTAAATTTATACATGACTAGCGCTTATTTCACGGGGGTTTTTGTTAACGGTAAATAAGCTATACCCGGTTAAATCTATTCAAAGTTAAATAACCGAGTGTAAATAAATTATAATTCTGCGCGGGTTAAGTGGTTATTGTGATTATATGGTTGTTTCTTTTTTCCCATATCTAGTACTGGGTCACTTACCCAAAAACCTACCAGCGGTCTAAGCCTACGCCTAAACCTGAATCGGAGAATAACGAATCTAAGTCCGAAAGTACAAAAATAACATTCATATATATATATATATATATATATATATATATATATATATATATATATATATATATATATATATATATATATATATATATATATATATATATATATATATATATATATATATATATATATATATATATATGTATTGGGTCTTCAAGGTGAACCTGTCTGGCCTCTTGTTTACACCCAGAAAGAGACAGAGTACCAACCCAAGAATATTAAGAATAACTTTTTAACTGGGCCTATAGCTATCCAGATTTCTTTTTCCCAATTTAATTTACATTCAGCCCGTTGTCGCGACAAAATCAAACATTAACATTTCCCGACCATCGACCATTTGTGGTATGACAAGGAACTTTATACTGAGAGAATTTACGGACCTGACATTCCTTTATGTAAAATGGAAATCTCAAGCTACTGACACTGTGAGCACTGTTAATTTTCTTACCTGGAGTAATTAATGTGACATAAACAGAAATCCTAATAACAAATAACGAAATAAACGTTTCCCGAAGAAGAGGATTTAATCAATCTTTGTGGAGCTGGGGTTTCTTTTGCCAAAATAACACTGGATTTGCTGTGTGACTGTCGCATAGAGATTATGATCAGTAAATTTTCTATTTTCTCTTCTTTTTTTCTACCCGTGTCCTCTATTTTATTATCACTCTTTATCCTTTTCCTGCGTTTTTCGCATTCGTACGTTTGCGACTATAAACATTACTACTTTCCCATTCAAACTTTCGCCTGGTTTCGGTTTCTCATTTAGAAACGCAGTAGATTACCTAACGTGTCAGTCCCTGGCACGAGATAATTTTAGGTGGGATTTCAGTCTATCAGACATGATGAGCAGACAAATTGTCTACATTTGCAGCTGTCACGAGAATTTTTGGTCAGGCTAGCTCCCGGCGAAGTATGAAATTGCCCTCTGCAGTGGAGATGGGTCGTCTGACATTTCGCCTCTTACACGCGCGCTCACAGTCAGATAGTTAGACGGAGGTGTGAAGACACACTGGTGGCAGTTACGGCATGCGTCTAAGCTAACGTAGGTGTTAGGAGAGGGGAGAGATCGGGTTTTGGAAATAGTAGGACCCTTTGGTTTAAGATATCTTAACCTGAGTTTGAAACTTGATTTCACTCATTCTCCATTTGCAGTAGACGTGGTCACTTCGTTCTAGATACTTAAACTTATAAGTGAACCTCTTAGTTTCGTTGTGATACCGTAGTTCTGTGTTGAGGTAAATATTATATTAAGTATCTAATAATTTGTGAGTGATTAAGTGTTAAATCGCCTATGTTTCACTAGTTCTTTTGTGCAGAGTGAATTTATAAGTCTGTTATATTCTCTAGCTGATGAGTTACAGTGGAAAACAGAATAAATTATAATTTCTAGCTTAAAATCATGTAGCTATAATGAATTTAATTTAACTGCTAAATAATCAGACGAGAATAATTTTTCTAAACTAACTTATAAATGCTAGATGCCTCATGAGTGTTGACGGAATACGTATGTATTCCTAATTCATGATGATTGATTTTTATATATAACTTATTTCACGGGAAAGTTTAAACGTCAAGTCAAGCTCTACGCTTGCAGTTCAAAATGTAAGTTATATCGAGTACATAATATGTAAAATATTTCATATGTGATTTTTCTTTATTCAGTGAATACTGGGGTAACCCAACTTTGCCGGCGTTCAGTACAGAGACAAACCTGTGAGAAACATAAACATTTTATATCTTTAACCACGTGGGTTTTTCAAGTAACACCTGTCTGACAGGGCGTGTGTCTTGAGAGATAGACAGAATACTAATCCCACTAACGGGTTTTTTTAAAGAATAAATGCTTATACTGGGCCTTTGAGCCAGATCATATTTCTTCACAAACTCTAATGTACATGCTGCCTTGTGGCGAGAAATAATTACAGAAAAAACATTAACTTTTCTGACATTATTTGACCAAGTGTGTGGTAAACCAAGATTATCTGTTGAGAGAAGTTGTCCACCGGTCATCTTCCTAATTAAGGGAAACCTCGTGTTCTGACACTGTGTGCCCGCTGAAACCCAACCTCTTACCTCGTGAATAAGTGACATTAACTTAAATCTGTAAAGAAAGAACGATCGCCTGAAGAGGACGCTCCCCGGACACGTTGAATGAAACCAATATCTTCAGAGCTGGGTATCCGCATCATCCACAGATAGACAGATTAAACGAAGTGTACACTAAGGCTTGCTCCAGACGGCGAACCACAGCACGATTGTAGGTAAGGTTGTGTGAGTCAAGGCCCTGATGAAAGAACCGAGTGAAAGTAGACTGAAGGATGTTCTTCGTTTGATTCACTCACTTTGTAACTTTCCTTATGCAAGATTTTGTTGCTAAACTATATTTCTCCTTAGAATAGATACTGCTATCAAAGTCAGTTCATACCTTCTGTGGCGTGAGGTTTTATTTGGCTCTAGGATCAGTGTAGTACTGACAATTACAGAAATAGAATTTCTGCAGAAAATGGTGAAGTCCCAGTGTCTGAGAGAACTACTGGTATCACAAATTATTTACGGCTGTGAATGATCGGATCTCGAAAAATTAGTAGAGAGGAGACCGACATAAATTGCCACCTCCGCTGTGTAACTAACTGTGATATTAAGACAAGGAAACAGATTTTACTTAACAATGATAAAATTGACAAGTCGTTCAAATACAATTTCCCTATTATTTATTTAGTATATACACTATCTACTCTTGTGCTGAAGGATGGATGTTGAAACAATAGAATATAATGGATTTGTAAGTTTACATATGATTTACAAATATTTATATTTATATAGATATATAAATATATTACAACAAGTTTTCCAATTATAGGAACAAAAATTATATCAGCTGTGCTGTTACTCAATTATAGTACATGTATCAGCTGTGCTGTTAATTACGTATAATTTATCAGCTATAATCTTATTATTGTCTCTTGCTACGCTAAATCTCTTTTTCGTCGCTGACAGTTAATTTGCTCACAATTGCCGACGGAAATGGTACTAATGTATACTCATCTCTCAAAAGATCTGTCCTTCTTAGTTTGGTTGACACAAAACACCCGCTGTTGATCGGGGACTAAAGATGTATCTCAGATACAATCTCTGTGCTCCTGTGAAGTTCCAGGCAGCTGGATTGACTGGACATACGACCTCAGGTTTGATGACACGAATAAAACCTGTAACAAGGAAAAATAGGGGCTAATTTCTGTCCTCGAGCCCACCTATTTCTAGTGTGGGTGAAATGAGCGTGTCTCAGGTGTCTGCATGTAGGATGAATGACAACATGGCTCAGTATGATTTAGCAATAGCGAGACAAGACAGGTGTCTACTTGCATAACATTCTTTCTGATAAACTAATACATGGATACATTCAATAATATAAATTCAATACATGAATACATCCAATAATATAAATTCAATACATGAATACATCCAATAATATGTACACCTACATGAATACATCCAATAATATGTACTCAATACATGAATACATCCAATAATATGTACTCAATACATGAATACATCCAATAATATGTACTCCTAGGTGTGATACAACCATTTCCTTCCCCCTAGAATTTACCAGGCCCTCTCTGACAAGTGCTATAATATATCCTAACAATATTGTTATGTTCTTATGATAGGAGTATATGAGACGAGGACTGTTTGGTTATATTTCAGGTGGGAGTAATCTGAATAGACTGAAGTATGTGAGACAATAGATTGAGATATATGAGACAATAGATTGAGCCCTAACAAGGACTGTTTTGGTTATATTTCAGTTGGTTTTATCTGAGATAATAGACTGAAGTTATAGGAGACAATAGGTTGAGTCCTAACAAGGACTGTTTTGGTTATATTTCAGTTGGTCTGAGATAATAGATTGAAGTTATAGGAGACAATAGGTTGAAGCATGAGTCCTATTAGTCTTCGTCTTCATCAATCATATTAGGAAATACAATCATTATACCTAATGCCCCAAAATACAATCAATAACCTGATATATTCATAGTGAACCAAAATATATTAAATATATACAGGTGTAGGTAGTATAAATGACACGCAACAAATACCAACATTATATTATCTGCTGAAGGCCTATTTTCCTACCAGTTTATAGTAAAAATATATTTACCCTCTAAGATTTTTAAACCGGCCAGGTTTTGACTCGACTTAGCGAAGCAGGCTGCAGGTCAATGCACTCAGGTAAGCTATAAATCAAGGTGACAGCTTCTCCTCTTCAGTCGGTCGGTATCTCTGGCGTCGTGTCGGTGATGTGTGATTATGCATAAAATCCGCCTGATTATATAGGCAGGTGAGGTAACTTCTACTGCTTAATGAAAGCGTTTGGTTGGTTCCTGGCGGGGCAAGCTGATTGGTTGTCTGCAGTTTAGTCCCAGGCGTCGTACAGCCTAATTTTATTCTGTTTTTTTCCGCCATCTTGCGTGAACAAGATGGCCGCGACCCACATCCGAAAAAACAAAGCTTAAGTTTTTTCCTGGCGTAACTTCTTGTAATTTATTCCGGCTCAGCAACAGTGCGTTGATTGGCTGGGGCAAATTTGTATCCCGACATAATGACTTAACAAAGTAGTGGGGTTACATACACTCGTTTCACGACACCTTCAAAAGGGGAAAATATTAGACCCAAATCATATGTATCTGTGACTCTTTGGGCTATCATCGTTCTCCTAACGGGACTGTGGGCTAAACATCGAGGGAAGATCATAACTGTGGTTCTATCATTTCTTGTAGAAATTCCTTGATTTTTATGACTATTTGTATATGCTTTGATGTAATTTTATGTGTTGTGATGGGATTTTAGATGATAATTAAAACTGCCCTTAAACTTAATCAGCGTGTTGGTCAGCTCGTTCTAGAATATCTATATAATCATCTGTTATAGTTTTCCCACGTCTGTACATCTAACTGTCGTCTTGTATGTGCGTGCACGTGAGTGGATAGAATAAATATACGTTATATATATATATATATATATATATATATATATATATATATATATATATATATATATATATATATGTGTGTGTGTGTGTGTGTGTTTAGACTGTG
Organism: Oreohelix idahoensis; assembly: GCA_024509875.1. Classification (NCBI taxonomy): domain Eukaryota; kingdom Metazoa; phylum Mollusca; class Gastropoda; order Stylommatophora; family Oreohelicidae; genus Oreohelix; species Oreohelix idahoensis. Next base: position 43,968 of record JAMPIV010015899.1, read on the forward strand.
TTTAGACTGTCTGACTCCTCTAAATCTGTCGCAGAAGATAGGTGAAAGAGAGAAGATTTCTCGATTTCAGAGACAGCCTCTATCACGGTCTACCATCCCACTCGTGGAAATCTATTTCTACTATTATCTCTCACTGTGGCTATCACCCATTCTAATCTATTCAGAAGGGACCAACCCAAGTCTTAATTCCCCTATCAAAAATCTACGACAAATGTGGTCTCGTCCGAAGGATTTTTGAACTTAGAATAGGAAGACGAGTACGACAAATGTGGACTCGTCTATCGGGATTTTGAATTAAGAATAGGAAGACGTGACGGCAAATATCAGCTCGTCTCAGGAGTAAGATTCTGTATTCTGATATAGAGTAAGAGTGTGATGTCTTGTGAGTTTTGTATCTTTTAAAAATAATTTATCCCCTAGACGAATCGATCTGTTTATGGGCGTGCTGACCACACAATTAATGATTGTTTTTCCACAGCATTTTTGAGCATATATACATTTGAGTTACAGGTTGATTTTGTCGGAATATATGTTAATTAGTGATTTTGTAATACTAACGCTGGTAAAGTTCGTGAGTGTATAACATTCACAGGTTCTGAAGAAGTAGGTGTTTGAGCTAAGCTAAGGAGTGCGTTCAGACAATTACGTCCTGTAAATTGCCCCCCTTACCCTAACTGACTTCAGGGGTGTACTTTTAGTGGACTTAAAATTAATGGATTTTTTTTTCTCCTTAAATTTTTACAATAATTATTTTGTTTCCACTGTAGCAACTTATTTTCAGTGAGTAATCTTAACTACCATTTATTTGGCGTAGTCGTATGCATTAGGTGCTTTATTGCCGATTAATAGCAGCGATAGTTAGACAATATATTTTGGAGCAGGTATCCCAGGGTGAAGCATATCATCTTTTGATTTTGGTAATTTCTCGTAAGTGGTAGGAACCAGTGTATCCTTTTTCTTATTTCTTTCTCGTCTAAGTCTCAATCACCGATTTACTATGGCAGAGAGGGCGAAGCTTAGGCAGATCCTCAGACAGGAAGCAAAGGAAGAGGGATTACAAGGAGAAGAAGCCAAAGCGTTTGTCAACGAAGAACTTGACAGATATGATGCGGAGCAGAAGGAAAAAGCGGCGGAGATGAAAGCAGCCGAAGCTAGAGAGCAGAGGAAGATGGATGAGGAAATGGAAATCCGCAGGGCGAACGAAAGAGAGAAGGAGAGACAGCATGAGGAAAGAGAGAAGGAGAGACAGCATGAGGAAAGAGAGAAAGAGAGACAGCATGAGAAGGAGAGAGAAGAGAGACAGCATGAGTTAGCTCTTAAAACTCTAGAATTCCAAAGTCGTGGTGCTGCCTCTACCTCCAGCAATGGAGAGTCTTCTCCTCATTCTTCCTTAACTGATCCTTCTAACACTCAATCTCTTCCACTCAACGCTATGTCTTTCATTCTTGAGTTTTTCCCTTGTCCTAATGAGAAGATTGACACATGGTTAGAAAAATTTGAGAAAATTGCAACTCTGTACGGTTTAGAGAGGTCGCGTTGGTGTATGAAACTTTCCCAGGCCCTTAAAGGTTCTGCTTATGATGTTTATTCTAAACTGGAAAGCAGCCAACAAGACAACTATGATGTGTTGAAGAAAGCGTTACTGGAGCGCTTTGAAATGAATGCTCGAAAATTTTTGCAACTGTTTCGCAACAGCAGGAAAGAGAGCTCTGAAACTTTTCAGCAGTTCTCGTCTCGTTTGAAGAGATACTTGACAAAGTGCCTTGAGCTTTCACAGCTCCCCTCTACCTATGAAGGTCTTGAGGAATTTGTTATAACAGAACAAATAAAAAACACTTTGTCTGCGGACACCCGGAGATTTCTAGCTGAGCAGGGTGCAGAAAAGCTTGAATACATCTTAGAAAAGTCTGAGCGATATCACAATGCGCTGGCTGAACTACCGGCCACAAAACGGAAACCGACAGAAGAGCATTTTCGAAAGAATAATCTAGACCAATCTTCTCATGCTTCTAATCAGAATAACCACAGAGAAACTGGACCTCAAATCCCCCCTTCTGAAAATTCTAAGTTCTACAAAACCAAGTACCCCAGCAACCACAGTAAACAGTCTGATCAACCCGACCACCCTTCATGGCAGCGCAGCCAGAAAGGACAAGGTGGCAAAGGAAGAACTCCTGAGCACGGGACTAATGATCAGAGTGAGCACACCGAGCCTAAACGCATCGGATGCTTGCTGACAGTCTCGCAAGGCGGAATTATTGACAGTGATTCTCAACCTGTAGAGGGAGACACACCCTCTACGCGAGGTACTATTACATTGAACGGTTCTCAAACTTTTTGTTTATTTGACACGGGGCTTTCTTATGATTGCATTGTTGCCAGACACCTGGTTAAACCCGGTCAAGAGACAGGCGAGACCGTCGAACTTTGTGGAGTCTCTAAGAGTGATGCACCTACAGCGCTTCCCATCGCACTGGTGGAGATCCACTCTGATTTTGTCAGAGGCGAGATCAAAGCGGCTGTTATGGATGACCCCATCTACCCAGTCATACTTGGCGGGAGATACGTCTTTATTGGGAAACCGGAAGAGCTGATTGTGGCAGCAGTAACTACAAGAGGGCAAACCAAGAAGGAACGGGAGCCGGCGCCAAATTTGTTACCTATGGAACTAAAAGAAGCGCAACAAAAGGACCCTACTTTGGCACCCTGCTTTAGGAAACTGCCCATGGCTAAGGAACCCAGATAGCACGGGGACATTTTTTCTAAGGATGGCGTACTTTATCGCAGAACGGGCAAGCCTGACCAAGGTTACAACCAGCTCCTAGTACCGAAACAGTACAGAAGCCAAATCCTAGAAATGGGGCACTCTCTTCCCTTCAGCGGACATATGGGACAGAACGCCACAAACCAACCGATAACCACTCATTATTGGTGGCCTGGAGTAAATACTGAGATTATCAGGTATGTCAAATCCTGTGCCCAGTGCCAACGTGTGCCACCCAAGCAACGGGCACCCCCAGTCTCTTTGGGTGAAATGCCAATAGTGGGAACACCATTCGAACGGGTTGTGATCGACATTTTAGGACCCTTAGAAAGGACTAAAAGAAGGAACAGGTTCATCCTGACCTTAGTCGACACATGCACTTTATGGGCAGAAGCTATACCGCTAACATGCGCAGATGCCAAGCATGTCGCAGAAGCCCTCGTGCAGATTTTCACTCGGTTGGGATTCCCTCAGCAAGTGTTGACGGATAACGGATCCCCATACCGAAACCTGTTGATGGATGAGATCATGAAGATCTTGAGGACCCAACACATCTACACAAAGCCTTATACTCCGGCCGGAAATGTGCTCGTGGAACGTGTTAATGGAAACCTCAACATGATGTTAAGTAAACTGGCACAAGTGAAACCTGAAGAGTGGGATCTTTGTATTCCTGCAGCTTTATTTGGCTACAGAGAATCTCCTCATACTTCCACAGGATTTCCGCCAGCTACGCTTTTATTCGGCAGACCTATCAAGGGGCCGCTTGAAGCCTTACTTTGGTCGCTGACAGACCAGAAGGCAGATGATACAGTTGTCTTAGCCAGTAAATACGTATCGGATTTAAAGGAAACGTTGAAACTAGGATGGGACCTAGCAACGACTAACTTTAAGCGAGCACGCACAAAGCACGCTAACCGATACAGGAAAGTCGCGAAAGAGAGAGAACTGGAAGCAGGAGAGAAAGTTTTGGTGTTACTCCCTACCGGAAACAACAAACTGAGGATCGGATGGCAAGGGCCGTTTACCGTCCTGAAAAAGATTTCTAAGGCTAACTACCAGATCTCTATTCAAGGAAAGGAAAAGGTTTTCCATTTAAATCTGTTAAAGAGATACTTGGAAAGACCGGTGCCGACCTCCGAACATCTCCTGACGATCGCCAAAATTGACGAAGATGACGATAGTGGCAGGGAAATTCCACTGCACACAAACGAAATCTTTCAAAAATGTCAAAAGTGGCGACGCTCTTTCAAGCGCGCATGGGAGACATTCCAGAGAAAGAAAACTTTGGGAGTAGACTTGAGTAGGAATTGGAGAGAGATGGAGGGGGAGATGAGAGTGAAGAAGACAGACACCCTGAAGCTACGGATATAGGAAAAGTATTTCCATAACGTAGACATGGAGTGCTTCCATATCTTAAACGGGGGACGTTCTGTCGCATAGAGATTATGATCAATAAATTTTCTATATTCTCTTCTTTTTTTCTACCCGTGTCCTCTATTTTATCATCACTCTTTATCCTTTTCCTGCGTTTTTCGCATTCGTACGTTTGCGACTATAAACATTACTACTTTCCCATTCAAACTTTCGCCTGGTTTCGGTTTCTCATTTAGAAACGCAGTAGATTACCTAACGTGTCAGTCCCTGGCACGAGATAATTTTAGGTGGGATTTCAGTCTATCAGACATGATGAGCAGACAAATTGTCTACATTTGCAGCTGTCACGAGAGTTTTTCGTCAGGCTAGCTCCCGGCGAAGTGTGAAATTGCCCTCTGCAGTGGAGATGGGTCGTCTGACATTTCGCCTCTTACACGCGCGCTCACAGTCAGATAGTTAGACGGAGGTGTGAAGACGCACTGGTGGCAGTTACGGCATGCGTCTAAGCTAACGTAGGTGTTAGGAGAGGGGAGAGATCGGGTTTTTGGAAATAGTAGGACCCTTTGTCTGGTTTAAGATATCTTAACCTGAGTTTGAAACTTGATTTTGCTCATTCTCCATTTGCAGTAGACGTGGTCACTTCGTTCTAGATACTTAAACTTATAAGTGAACCTCTTAGTTTCGTTGTGATACCGTAGTTCTGTGTTGAGGTAAATATTATCTTAAGTATCTAATAATTTGTGAGTGATTAAGTGTTAAATCGCCTATGTTTCACTAGTTCTTTTGTGCAGAGTGAATTTATAAGTCTGTTATATTCTCTAGCAGAATAAATTATAATTTCTAGCTTAAAATCATGTAGCTATAATGAATTTAATTTAACTGCTAAATAATCAGACGAGAATAATTTTTCTAAACTAACTTATAAATGCTAGATGCCTCATGAGTGTTGACGGAATACGTATGTATTCCTAATTCATGATGATTGATTTTTATATATAACTTATTTCACGGGAAAGTTTAAACGTCAAGTCAAGCTCTACGCTTGCAGTTCAAAATGTAAGTTATATCGAGTACATAATATGTAAAATATTTCATATGTGGTTTTTCTTTATTCAGTGAATACTGGGGTAACCCAACTTTGCCGGCGTTCAGTACAGAGACAAACCTGTGAGAAACATAAACATTTTATATCTTTAACCACGTGGGTTTTTCAAGTAACACCTGTCTGACAGGGCGTGTGCCTTGAGAGATAGACAGATTAATAATCCCACTAACGGGTTTTTTTTTAAAGAATAAATGCTTATACTGGGCCTTTGAGCCAGATCATATTTCTTCACAAACTCTAATGTACATGCTGCCTTGTGGCGAGAAATAATTACAGAAAAAACATTAACTTTTCCGACATTATTTGACCAAGTGTGTGGTGAACCAAGATTATCTGTTGAGAGAAGTTGTCCACCGGTCATCTTCCTAATTAAGGGAAACCTCGTGTTCTGACACTGTGTGCCCGCTGAAACCCAACCTCTTACCTCGTGAATAAGTGACATTAACTTAAATCTGTAAAGAAAGAACGATCGCCTGAAGAGGACGCTCCCCGGACACGTTGAATGAAACCAATATCTGCAGAGCTGGGTATCCGCATCATCCACAGATAGACAGATTAAACGAAGTGTACACTAAGGCTTGCGCCAGACGGCGAACCACAGCACGATTGTAGGTAAGGTTGTGTGAGTCAGGGCCCTGATGAAAGAACCGAGTGAAAGTAGACTGAAGGATGTTCTTCGTTTGATTCACTCACTTTGTAACTTTCCTTATGCAAGATTTTGTTGCTAAACTATATTTTTCCTTAGAATAGATACTGCTATCAAAGTCAGTTCATACCTTCAAAAGGGGAAAATAGTAGACCCAAATCATATGTATCTGTGACTCTTTGGGCTATCATCGTTCTCCTAACGGGACTGTGGGCTAAACATCGAGGGAAGATCATAACTGTGGTTCTATCATTTCTTGTAGAAATTCCTTGATTTTTATGACTATTTGTATATGCTTTGATGTAATTTTATGTGTTGTGATGGGATTTTAGATGATAATTAAAACTGCCCTTAAACTTAATCAGCGTGTTGGTCAGCTCGTTCTAGAATATCTATATAATCATCTGTTATAGTTTTCCCACGTCTGTCCGTCTAACTGTCGTCTTGTATGTGCGTGCACGTGAGTGGATAGAATATATATACGTAATATATATATATATGTGTTTAGACTGTCTGACTCCTCTAAATCTGTCGTAGAAGATAGGTGAAAGAGAGAAGATTTCTCGATTTCAGAGACAACCTCTATCACGGTCTACCATCCCACTCGTGGAAATCTATTTCTACTATTATCTCTCACTGTGGCTATCACCCATTCTAATCTATTCAGAAGGGACGAACCCAAGTCTTAATTCCTCTATCAAAAATCGACGACAGTGACCCATGAAACTATGTTCCAGATGCTGTTAAATCTACAATACGGTAAGAAAGAATGAACGTGGCCACGGTCGACTGAGAAGAGAGGAATGAATGAATGAATAATTCTATATTGTATAATCCATGTACTCACATTGTTTATTTCTTATTTGGTTTTGCTAATGCTGTCCATTTCAGAATAGATTAACTTATAAACTCTGTTCTTTACAGTATAGGCAAATTCTAGACCATAGCGCAAATCTTTTTTTCTTTTGGGGGGGGGTAATAACTTTCTTCTAACGGGATCTTGTCTCAACAGAGGGAGGGGTATTACACCTATGAGTCTATTCCTTTACTAATTCTAATACCTATGATTTTTTTAATATTTTGTTTGATATTCAATAATAGCTGTTGTAAAGTTTCTTTATGGTAAATAAAATGTACATAAAACGTAATTTACATGTGTTGGTCAGCTCGTCCCAAATATCCCTATTCCATTAATATAGTTTTTTTCACATTTGTGGGTCTAAGTGTCGTCACTTATCTGTGTGTGTGTATGTGAGTGGTGGATATATATATATATATATATATATATATATATATATATATATATATATATATATATATATATATATCCACCACTCACATACACACACACAGATAAGTGACGACACTTAGACCCACAAATGTGAAAAAACTATATTAATGGAATAGGGATATTTGGGACGAGCTGACCAACACATGTAAATTACGTTTTATGTACATTTTATTTACCATAAAGAAACTTTACAACAGCTATTATTGAATATCAAACAAAATATAAATATATAAATAGAGGTATACTGTCTGACAAACAAAGTTCTGTTGTAGAGATAGGCTGGACTATAGAGGATCTTCTCAAATCCAGGGACAGACTCTACCTTTTTTCACCATTTTTCACTCGTGAAATCTATTCCTTTACCTTATCTCTCACTGAGTTACCACCTGTTCTAGTTCTATTCAAACGGGACCAAAATATATCAAATACTTATCAAAAATCTACGACAGCATGTATGTGCTTATGGGGAAACTTTGTGTTTGTAATGATCAGATTCTGCTCACTGCAGAATCTAAGGAGTCGCTTTCCATTGTCATTGAGAGTATCTTCTCCATATCTTCCGATAACTCCACCCCATCTAGCATGGTCATTTCCAACTCTGGCATTGAAATCTCCGAGCATGATAACTTCATCTAGGCAGTCATTCACTGTCCTTTGAAGCAGCTCGAAGAATTCCTCCGTGACCTCTGCTCTCTCATCCTCATTTGGCCCATACACTGTGACCAGGTTGACTATGGTTTCTCCTTCTTTTAGTTTTACAACCATAATGCGCTCCGAGACAAAGTTCCATCCCTTGATACTATCTTTTTGGTTTTTGGACACAATGCAACCCACGCCCCCTTTAGCTCTTTCAGATGTGGGTACACCACTGTAGAGCAGCGTGTTGCCATCGAGATCCATGACTCCTTGTCCTTTTTTCTTCGTTTCCGTTATAGCCAGGATTTCTAGTTTTGCTTTCCTCATCTCTTCCACCAGCTTTTTTTCTGTCTCATTTATACTTCTTGTGTTCCAAGTTCCATAAGTCGTAGTCCGTAGTCTGTTCCAGTTCGTCGCCTTTAGAATCAGTCCGGTTTTCTCTCTTGTAGTTCTCATAATCAAAAGTTTAAAGCAAACAGGTGATTGGCCTGTTGTGCCTTTGCATGGTGGAGAGCTGCCTCCTTACGGCCTCCATGCAGACCGCCCTCCTCCTTTTTCATCCGGGCTTGGGACCGGCCTAGGCGGAGTTGAATCGTGCTTCTTCCCTTTATTTACCAACTTTGGTTGCTTCCTCTTTTCCATGCCTCTTGCGGCAGACAGAAATCCACTACACGTTCAGTCTGTTGTATTTACAGCTGGTGTCCATTAACGCTTGCGGGGGGGGGGGGGGGGGGGGCGCTCTATATATATCCTACCCCGTGGATTCGAGAATAGAGACTGCTTTGTAATGCTATCAACTAGTTGTCTCAATGTGTGCCATAAACAAATTCAGCGTCTTCTGCTCACTTCTTTTCCCACTGCTATTCGTCTGGCTAACATCACGAAACTATAAAGATCACCACCAGTAGTCAAACATTATGCGTCTTAACATAAAGAGATGGCGGCTTGCGCCTCGAACGATCTGAGACTTGACGGGCAGTTAAAACAAGTGTATGTCGATAATAGTCAAGGCACATAACTAAGAAGGGCTGCTCAAGCAGATGGAAAACAGCCTAGAAACAGTCCTGGTGATGAGATGGAAGCTGTAAATGTAGAGAAGTTCTCAAGGATAGACCGAATGGAAAGGCATCGAGTTAGCTGTAGAACTTCAAGAGTTCAAATATTGAGGGAGAAACCATAATAATCATCGTCATTTTCATCTTCGCTCCCTATGGAACATGGAGCCAACACTGCAGCTGCTCCCCTTGCAGGAAGCCTGCACTAAGCATTCACATGATCTTGTCGCCATGGTTTCTGTACTTATTTGTTTGACATGATGAGGTTGCCAGCCGCATGCTCAACCTCATATTAGTTGCCTTCTATGACATGCATGAGAGAGCAGTATTCCCATTATTTGTCTCTTATGATTTCTCCCCCCGCCCGGGACTACACGGGGCGATAATAGTGAATTTTATGATCTATTCTAGCTAGTCTTTACGTACACAGTCAATAAACCCGAGCAATAGCAAGTCATGTTGACCTAGACGACTCACTTGCCCTGTAATCCTAACAAGAACGGAAGGGAGCCACGTATTTTATCTGATAGATGTCGGGGAAATTTTCCCCCATTACTTTTTTTTTTTTTTTTAAAGGTGGCATAGAGAAAAACAAGCATACCCAAACAAACAAAATAGAAGTTAAAAATGTTCAGACGACCGCCAGGTGGCGTTGTTTACATTTGGACATCGTTTGCCTGTTAGTGAAAAAAAAGCGGTGAATGTGCATTATGTTTGTTTATAATATACGAATTGTCTGTCTCCGGTTGCAGACGATAGTTTACAACCATCAAGACACAGCATGCGAAAAAGAGCAGATGATACTGTTTATGTAAAATTACTTTATTTCCATACTGTTTTAAAGGGTACGAGCCAAAGGGAAATAATCGATCCCGGTGATTTGTTTAATTTTTCACGTATGATGTAATTCGCCTCTTTCTGTTCTAGACAAACACATAGGTTAGAGCTAGGCAAATGAGGCCAGTAAGCCAGAGGCTAATCGTCTGGAATCGCTCAAAGAAAAGGAAATGCAGGAAAAACTCACCCATGTCAGCACTTAGTGACTGTTTGGGTTCGTGACGAGCTTTCTGCTGCTCCATAGACCCGCGCATTTTCTGTGCAAGTGCAGGAGATATGCGGCACGGTGACTTGCATTATTGTCGAGCAATAATCCGAGATGTTAACACTTGATAGAAAAAGTTGTGTAAACTAGTGTATTGAGACGAACGCATCGGCATCTGTTGTCTTACACGGCTGTTCTTGGTATTACATTGGCGTACTATGTCATTCACTGTTTTTCTGAATTTAGTGTTCCGTACTTACATTGTCGTACCCATGTGATTATCTGCCCTTCTGAGTTTAGTACTTAGCGTACGTTGTCGTACCATGTGATTCTCTGCCCTTCTGAGCTCAGTATTTACATTGTCGTACCATTTGATTCTCTGCCCTTCTGAGCTTAGTACTTACATAGTCGTACCATGTGATTTTCTGCCTTTCTGAGCTTAGTATTTACATTGTCGTACCATGTGATTCTCTGCCCCTCTGAGCTTAGTACTAACATTGTCGTACCGTGTCATTCTCTGCCCTTCTGAGCTTAGTACTTATATTGTCGTACCATGTGATTCTGTGCCTTTCTACTGATCTTAGTACTTACATTGTCGTACCATGTGATTTTCTGCCTTTCTGAGCTTAGTATTTACATTGTTGTACCATGTGATTCTCTGCCTTTCTGAGCTTTAATATTTACACTGTCGTACCATGTCATTCTGTTTTTCTGAGCTTTAATACTTTCATTGTCGTACCATGTGATTCTCTGCCTTTCTGAGCTTTAATATTTACACTGTTGTACCATGTCATTCTGTTTTTCTGAGCTTTAATACTTTCATTGTACCACGTCATTCTGTTTTTTTCTTAGCTTTAATACTTACACAGTCGTACCATGTCATTCTCTGCCCCTCTTTGCTTAGTTCTGGCATTTTCTGAAGTCATTCTGAAGTCTGCCGTTTTGTTCTTACATTGTAAAATCATATCTCTTTCTGTTTTGTGTTTTCTGTTCTTGGATTATTTGCTGTTAGTTTTTGGATTATTTGCTGTTAGTTCTTGGATTATTTGCTGTTAGTTCTTGGATTATTTTGCTGTTAGTTCTTGGATTATTTGCTGTTAGTTCTTATATTATTTGCTGTTAGTTCTTGGATTATTTGCTGTTAGTTCTTGGATTAACAGGCTCTCTCTCTCTCTCTCTCTCTCTCTCTCTCTCTCTCTCTCTCTCTCTTTCAGTATGAAAGGTGAGAGAAAGGAAGGGCAGAATGTCAGACGGGCCTGCGTGCCCAATTCTCAACCCTTTGAAAATAAAGTTCGTTCGTTCGTTCGTTCGTTCTCTCTCTCTCTCTCGTTCAGTCTGCTATTTGTTTTTTTGTTTTACATGATAAAATCGTATCTATTTTTGTTGTGTGTTTTCTGTTCTTGGATTATTTGCTGTTAGTTCATGGATTAACAGGCTCTCTCTCTCTCTCTCTCTCTCTCTCTCTCTCTCTCTCTCTCTCGTTCAGTCTGCTATTTGTTTTTTGTTTTACATGATAAAATCGTATCTATTTTTGTTGTTTGTTTTTAGTTCTTGGATTTGACGTTTTCAGCTCTTGTATTGGCAATTGGTCTCTCCCTCTCCCTCTCTCCCCCTCTCTCTCTCTCTGCTATGTGTATTTCATTTCTTAGAGTGTATTTTTTCTTCCTCGTTCGCTTTTCATGGCTGTTTGCGTTGCACGATGTTGTGATGTTGTGATGTTGTGATGTTGTGCATCCGTCTTCAGCATGCATTTATCTTTCACTGCTTCTCTAGCTTTTTTTCTATGACCTTCCTGCAAGGCAGCAGTTGTTTGTCATTTGAGTTGTCTCTTCTAGGAAATCAATCTTTCCGGACTAACGAGTCTTTCCTACCCGGGTTTGTGTGAAGTTTTCCTTCTCTTAGGTGGATGTCTAACCAAGACTATCATGTTCCTCCTGCACTGATTTTTTGCAAGGTTTACCTCCACTTACTTTTGTTCCCTAGGCAAGCCCTTTGTGGGAATTTGGGACAATGTTTCCGCACCTAACAGGAGGGGGAGGTATTCTCCTCCAAAGGGTTTATGTAGGGTACAACATCCATAGTCTATTGTTTTACCCCGTAGACTCGGGGGATCAGGGTTCAGTTTTCTGGCGTCAATTATTCGCCAGAGCAGTGTTTTCAAAAGCAGTGGGCACCACGAGCAGGTACGGTTGGCTTCGCTGACAGGGGCTGTGTATTCGAGCAGGTGTTACCGTCTTTTTAGGAAGAACCTGTCTTGTCATCCTTTGTCTCCCTCTTAGATTGTAAAATCATACATATTTTGTGGTTAGTTATGGATTATGTGTATTAAGTTCTTGGATTATCACTTGGTCTCTCTCCCCTTCTCATTGAGTGGAAAGGCAGAATGTTAGACAGGCCTGTGCGCCCTATTCTTAACCCTTTGAAAATAAAGTTCGTACGTTCTCTCTTCCCCTCTCTCTCTCTCTCTCTCTCTCTCTCTCTCTCTCTCTCTCTCTCTCTCTCTCTCTCTCTCTCTCTCTCTCTCTCTCTCTCTCTCTCTCTCTCTTTCTCTGCTCTCTGCTGTTTGTAGCTTAGCTCTAACGTTATTCAACCATATCTCACACTTGGTCTTTACCCTCCAACACTTTTTTATAAATCACTCGTACTTTATCAGACGTCTCAACTGGCAATTTTTCCTCTCTTAACGTTTCATATGTTGTTTTCATTGACATGTTTCATGTGTTGTTTTCATTGACATGTTTCACGTAAACAACCGCTTACAAAAAAGACAAAAAACAGTCATGCGTTTGTTTATTTTATTTACAGATAGATGTCAGCACCGGCCTAAAAGCAGGTAGGTTCGTTAAGTGTTTGCTGTGTAAGCATAATTCCAGACTGTGCGCCCGTCTACCTGTGTGCGTGAACGTGCCAGGATATAGCCTGTGCTCTGTAACAGAGACGAATAAATCTTTGTTTCAGAATAGACCTACATTTCATGAACTAGATCTGGACTTTAAATCTGTCGTATTTATAATTTATGTAAGTGAGAATGTTTCACAGATGTCGAGTTGTCCAGTTGCTTTTTGGAAGAATAATGAAAGTGAGCACATAATATACATTAATAAAGCTGAAAAGAAAGAAAGAAAGGAAGAGAGAGAGAGAGGGAAAGGAAGAAAGAAAGAAAGATAACGAAAGTAAGATAAAAGATAGAAAGAAAGAAACATACACACACGAAGGATTTTACTGACTTACTTAGTCGTTCCTCTTCTACCGTGAGGTGTAGAAGTTTGTAAAAGAGAGCGCCAGACTATCCTATCGGCTGTCTTCCTTCTGGCCTGGTTCCATTCTAGTCCTCGGTCCTTAAAAGATTGTCTAATGTTGTCCTCCCAGCGGACTCTGGGTCGTCCTGGGGGTCTGGATCCCTGGCTCCTTGTTTCTCATGCTTGTCGTGGTAGCCGATCTTCTCCCATTCTGCATACATGACCAAACTATCTTATTTGGGACTGTACTACTTGGGACTGCAGGGGTTGGGTTTTTAGGCCTTGACGTATCAATTTTACTGACAATACTTTAAAAATCCTTCGAATACTGATCGGATACATCACAACCACTTCCCTTTTTTCCCTACGTCACACATAGGGGCCACTACTAGAGATAGGACTCTTGCAGGAAGCCTGTCCCAAAGAAAGCATGTGCTCTTGCAGTAGTAGTTTCTGTAATAATGTGTTTTACATGACGTGGCTGCGAACCCCATGTACAAGCTCATATTAGTTGCCGCTTACGACATGCTTGAGGGGAGGCTGGGATATATAAAACATCATCATCATCAGTTGCCATCTCCACAACGGAGGTTGGCTGTAATGGATCTCCAACGTCTTCTGTCTCTTGTCTTGGTGGTACACTCTGATAGACTCTTTCCCGTCCATCTCTTGATGTTATCTTCCCACTTATAGCGCTGTCTTCCCCTTGCACGTTTACCTTCAACTCTCCCTTCTGTTATGGTCTTCTGCAAGGTGTTATGCCTTTGTATGTGGCCAAAGTATTTTAGCTGCCGAACTTTGACCTCTCTCATTAGTTCTCTTTTCATACCTAGATTTTCTAGGACCTCCTTATTTGTTTTCATCTCTTTCCATGAGATACGCCCCATTCTTCTATATATCCACATTTCAAGAGCCTCAATTCTTTCTTCCAAATGCTTATTCATCGTCCATGTTTCTGCACCATACAGAAATGCAGAATATATATAACACTTTATGATTCTCAATATAAAACATAGTAATCTCGTAATACACACGGACATAACAATATCTTTGATGACATTTATTTTTTTTTAAAGATTATGGAGATGTTCAGGGCACGTAGTAACTTTAATAATATGCACTCTTGCATTGCCCCGTAGAAATAGAAAATATAGCCCTCAGAAATAGAAGATATAGCCCTCAGAAATAGAAGACATAGCCCTCAGATCAAGAAGAAATAGCCCCTAGAAATAGAAGACATGGCCCCTAGAAATAGAAGATATAGCCTCTAGAAATAGAAGTAATAGCCCCTAGAAATAGAAGATATAGCCCTCAGAAATAGAAGATATTGCCCCTAGAAATAGAAGATATTGTCTCTAGAAATAGAAGAAATAGCCCTAGAAATAGAACATATTGCCCCTAGAAATAGAAGAAATAGCCCATAGAAATAGAACATATAGCATTCAGAAATAGAAGACAAAGCCCCTATAAATAGAAGATGTAGCCCCATAGAAATAGAAGAAACAGCCTCCTAAAAATAGAAGACAAAGCCCATAGAAATAAAAGAAATAGCCCCATAGAAATAGAAGATATTGCCCATAGAAATAGAAGACATAGCCCCTAGAAATAGAAGATATAGCCCTCTAGAAATAGAAGATATAACACTTAGAAATAGAAGACATAGCCTTCTAAAAATAGAAGATATAGCCCTCAGAAATTCCAGATATAGCCCCTAGAAATAGAAGGCATAACCCTCAGAAATAGAAGAGATAGAAATAGAAGACACTGCCCCTAGAAATAGAAAACATAACCCCTAGAAATAGAAGAGATAACCCTCAGAAATAGTAGACATAGCCGCATAGAAATAGAAAACATAACCATCAGAAATAGAAGACAAAGCTCCTAGAAATAGAAGACAAAGCCCTTAGAAATAGAAGACATATCCCCCAGAAATAGATAACATAGCCCTTAGAAATAGAAGACATAACCCTCAGAAATAGAAAACATAGCCACTAGAAATAGAAGACATAACCCTCAGAAATAGAAGACATAGCCCTCATAAATAGAAGACATAGCCCCTGTAAATAAAATACTAGCCCTCAGAAAATAGAAGACATAGCCCTCAGAAATAGAAGACAAAGCCCTCAGAAATAGAAGACATAGCCCCTGTAAATAGAAGACATAGCCCTCAGAAGTAGAAGACATATCTGTCGTCATTATAAGGCATAGCCATCAGAATTAGAAGGCATAGCCCTCCGGAATATAGCACATAGCCCTCATAAATAGAAGACATAGCTCTTTGAAATATAGCACAAAGCCCTCAGAAATAGAAGACATAGCCCTCAGGAATGTAGGACACGAACAGCGTTAGTGGTAGAATCAGTAATCGTTTTTGTAGTGGTAGTGATGCTTGTATTCGTAGTAGTAATAGCAGTAGTGCATGTGGTGGTAGCAGTACTACTGTTATTGTAGTATTGGTGGAAGTTGCGTTTATGGTAGTATTAGAAATGTAGTGTAAGACAACGGTAGACAACCCAGCAGCTGTGATATCTACTTTAGAAGCACTGAGCTCCCTAAAAATCTACCTTGATAATATCATTTCTGTTTTCTTGAAACTTGTACTAAGAGACTTTCCATTCGACTTGAGACTTGTACTTTCCACTCGACTTGATACTTGCACTAAGAGACTTGCCACTCGACTTAATACTTGCACTCAGAGATTTTCCACTCGACTTGAGACTTGCACTAAGAGACTTTCCACTCGACTTGAGACTTATACTAAGAGACTTTCCACTCGACTTGAATCTTGTACTAAGAGGCTTTCCACTCGACTTGAGATTTGCACTTAGAGACGTTCCACTCGACTTGATACTTGCACTAAGAGACTTTCCACTCAACTTGAGACTTGTACTAAGAGACTTGCTACTCGACTTGACACTTAAACAAAGGGACTTGAGACTTGTACTAAGAGATTTGAGACTTTCACTAAGAGATTTGAGACTTGTACTGATAGTAACATTATTCCTCTATAATTTGTGCACTCTTGTAAATGCTGGAATGCCATCAGGTCCAGCCGCTTTTCCATCTCTTAGAAGCTTTATGGCTTTCTTTATTTCTTCCATCGTTGGTCTTTCACCGTAAATTTTATTTATCACGTCGTGTAAGGCGATTAATAAGAAGTTGTTCAATAGGGTGGCAACTTCATCATGTAAAACATATTGCCAACAGAAACAACTGCTGCAACAGCCTGTGACTGCTTGGTAGAGGCTTCCTGCGAGGGGCCCAGCTACAGTGGTGCCTCCATAAGGAGCGAAAAGGAAAATAATGACGACGACGACGATGATGATGATGATGATTGATGATGATGATGATTGATGATGATGATGATATAGTGTTCATTATTCTATACAGCACAGTATATTTGTTTTTTCCTCCAGGCTGCAAATTCTGGTGTTATAATGGCGTTTCTTAATGTATATATAATGCTGTAGTGATAATGTGGTAGTAGCTGTAACAGCAGTAGTAATAATTGTAGTAGTCCCGTTTAGTTTCCAGCTTCATGCACAGCGTCACATTAGTAGCTATGTACAACTTGCTTGAGGGAGCAATAGTTCTTTCTTTGTCTTATCACATACCTCTAGGAACTATACAGAGCGTTAGCTGTAATTGAGAAGTGCGGTGTTGTAGTAGTGGTAGAGTAGTGTTAGTAGCAGCAGCAGTAATATTAGCAGTAGCAGTAACAACTTGTATTTCGTCGACCTGTTGGCTTGTTTTGTCTTCAAAGTAGAATGCGCATTCATGCTGACACTAAAGGGCTTGGTTTAAAAAAGCTCGAGTTGGTTGGAAATGGCGGTGTATTTCCACAGCTGAAAACACATAATGCGAATATGCGAGCCAGATGCTAAATATTTAGGCTAATTCCGTCTACGTCGCAAATGAGAGACAAACTTTAAGCGCAGTAGCGTAACTGGGAGAAAAGAGAGGGAAATCGATCATTTGCCCTGGGTGGCACAGGTTCGGAGGGGGGAGGGGGGGATACCCATTAGAAAAGAAAGAACATAACAAAAGTTATTTTAAAACTTTTTTTTCTGTTCACCGTGACACCACGTGGATAACTGATTATACAATTATGTGATATTTATTTATTTATCGCCATCATCTCATATCAAAGTAAGGGCGGTAAAACTGATTAACATCAGCTTGAGATGACCTGATCACAATGAGTACAACACGCCATCAAAGCTAGTAAAAGTAACCGATCACCTATTGTGTAGCACTGACCATAGCGAGCGCGCATTTAGTTGGATGCTGTGCACAGTTAGCTTATGTTTGGCTTTGATTTCGGTATCAGAAAATGAAGAGGCCTACAGTAAGACGGTGGCAATCGGGTAACATGGGTTAAACCAATAAATAAATGGAAATACGTCTTACTATTACAACAGACAAAGGAAATTGCATACGTTTCGGCAACACGGCCTTCGCCGGGGACAAAAAGCAAGAAGGCGAAAGTTAACTGAGATACTTGGGAAAATAATTACAATTAATACAAGCGGTTCAGTCTTGCGTGGACGGAAACGTGCGGTGTATAGGCCTACCTATGATTTCGGAGGCTGCTATTGGCCACTTCAGGATTCGACTCACGAGGATTAGTCCATTGAACAGTGTAGGACAAATAATCTGTAACTGTTTGGAAAATAAAATCTCTATGCCTTCTTCATGTCTTTGACTTCTGTAAAACCACACTGCTAAGGACACCACCACTGGAGGAGCATGGTACAAGCTTCCAGCAAGGGGGACCATCTACGACATGCTTCAAACAGAGCGGAGAGGATAATGATGATTGTAGCAATGAACCTTCAGCATTCTCATCTTCTTTTTCCTTATCGCTCCTTATGGGGCATGGGGGCCACCTATGTAGCTGGGCCTCTTGCAGGAAGCCTGCACCAAACATTCACATGCTCTTACTGCGGGGGTTTCTGTAGCAACGCGTTTACTGAAGTGAAAGAAATTAAGAAGACACAGAAATACATTGAGCTGATTGCGCCGGGCAAGAGGACTTGACATTCAATAGTTAAAGGCCTATGTTCCTAAGGGAGCCGAGGGATATAGTGAAAGCTAATAATTAATCATTAACGTCTTCGTTTTCATTTCCGCTGATTATGGAGCATGGAACGACTACCGCAGCTGGCCCTACCCTAAGCCTGCACCGAACAATCACACGCTGTTACAGTGGTCGTTTCTGTAGTATTATGTTCTACAATACATGATCATGTTGTCACCCGTGGTACCGTGCCTGAAGGACATATTCTGTCTTAGTCTAGATTGTTAGAACTACACGGGTCAATCTTCGTTATGCTTTACATTAGGCCTCGCAGAAATATTACACAACTGATAGTTTTATCTGAAACGTGTTCTTGTGATAATAATAAAACGCAAATACTGTGATATAACGGTGGCATCACAAGACTCTGCCCCCCCCCCCCCCCCCGGGGGGCGGTAAATTACAGTGTTCCGCCACTGTTCCAGCGAGCAAATTAACTTTGAAATTTGCTTTCCTGCTGTTTTCTGTGAGTTCTAGATTTGGAAAAGCTGTATTTTTTCTGGCCTGTATTTCAATGAGGTCTGACTGCATGCAGCGAACAGGGATGAGAAACGCTGAGGGTGTTTTCTAGTCTTGCGGCTTGAAGGTCATCATTGTCGCCATCATTATTACCTTTCTGCTCCTGCTGAAGCATAAGCCCTCTACAAACGTATACCAAGCTTTCCTGTCCTGTGCCATCAAAGCCTTTCCATGTGTTCTTTATCCCTTTTGTGAATATTTACAATTCCTCTACATATATTGTTTGTTAAAATATAAAACTCTCCCATTCTCTCTGATCACTGGCAGTTTCACTGCCGACGTCTGAGTTAATGTAAGTGTTAAGACGGGGACTATTCGGGTTTTTGAGAATTGGTGAATCATTTCTTTTCATAAGACATAAATCCGAGCAGTTTAGACTTCATTCTCATTCAGACTCCACAGTTCTATAGACATAACCTAGCTACGTTCCTAGAAATCACTTTTTATTTAAGTAGTATTTCTCAGTTTGCGTTGGAGAATTTTGTCATTTAGTAGTTCCTGTGTGAGGTAAAGATATATATCTAGTAATGATGAGTGATTTAAGTGGTAAAGCGCCTATTTTATTTTCACTAGTTAGATTTCTGTGCAGAGGGATTAAATTATAAGTCTGTTATATTTTCTAGTTGACGTGTTTCAGTGGATAGCAAAATAAATTATAATTTCTAGCTTAAACTCGGGCAGCTGTAAATGACGGTTTTTTTACTAATTGTGGTGTGACCAAGCATTATCTATTGAGAGAAGTTACCAACCTGTCATTGTCCTAAATAAGGGAAACCTCGTGATTCTGACACTGTGAGCCCGCTTAAAACTAATTCTTACCTGAACCGATTAAATTGACACTAACCTAAATCTGAGAAAAATATCGCATGAAGAGAGCGCTCCCCGGAACATTGGATGAAACCAGAATCTGCAGAGCTGGGATCCGCTTCATCAAAAGAAAGACAGATTAAACGGTGTGCGTGTCCGAAAGTGTGCGCCAGACGGCGAACAACAGCAAGATTGTAGTTAAGAAAGTGCGACAGGGGCCCCTGCTGAAAGAACAGAGTGAAAGCAGACTGAGTGATTCCTTTATGATATGATTTGTGCACCCACTTTTGTTGTAATTTCATTTAGGCAAATTGTTGCTAAATGCGGGTTTTCCTCTCTTAGGATAGATTAGGGTATCAATTCTGTTCTTAACTTTAGAGGGAAATCTGAGACTATAGCGTATAAATCCGTGACTCTTTGGGGCTATCACTTTTCTTCTAACAGGATCGTGGGCTAAACATCGAGAGAAAAGATTACACCTATGCAGGGCCGGATTAAGCTAGTGCGGGGCCTGTAGCATATGTTAAGAAAGGGGCCCTATATTTTTAAAAAATCAATAAAACAACACAAACATATTTGAACACATACATTTTTAATTTGCATAGTAATTATAATTATCAATTAATTCGTGCTTGTAATCCTATAAACTTGCCACTCATGTTGCTGGCATTGTCATAACTTTGACCACGGCAGTCTTTAATATCAATGTCATTTGCCTTTAAAAAATTAAGTAGACTTTTAGTAAGCTGTTCAGCACTATGACCTTCCATATCAAAGTCAGCGGGTCCATATTAGATATATCTGGAGTAGAATCCAATGAAACGGAATAATACTTGTATTTCTTCACTTCACAGAGAATGTGATCCAGTATGCTGGATCCAATCAGATTGATGAATTCCTCACACGTTGTTTTAGATAGATATGATGTATGTCCAAATCCTTTGTTTGCATGAGTACTTATATGCTCTGCCAGAAAAGGGTCAAACTTGGCCAGTAATTCTAACAACCCTAAGTAATTCCCGTTATAAGGGAACCCAACAATTTCATCACTGCCACGAAATGAAAGGCCTCGTTCTGCTAAAAACTTCACAACTTCAATTATTCGCTCTAGAAGTTTGTGCCAATACTTTTCTTGAATGTCCATTTGTTTCACAAGATGGGAATCGACACTTTCACCTTTGTTTTTACGCATCAACAGTGAAATTAAAGCTTGTCTATGTGAGGAGCTTTCTTCATGTCGACGCAATAGATTGCTTGCATTTTTCCAGTCATTAAACCCTTCCACAGTAAACTTTGATGAACATTCTGAACTCATAAGCTTGCATGGGAAACAGAATAGGCGCCCTTTACTTTCTGAATAGCATAACCATTTTCTTGCATGTTGCTTGTTTGTAAGTTTATGAATATGTGTAAAATAAGACTTCTGACAGTATCGAGTTTTCTTTTCAGTGTCACACAATCGCACGGATGAAGAGAAGGCACTATCAACATGTTGACATTTTTCACTTCCCTTGGATATGCAATATTCACCCTCACAGTCATCTATATTGTTCGGCCAGTCACCAATATCATTAGAGTACTTCTTCGTTTCACTTATTCTTTCACATTCAGACTCAGTGTATACTGGGTTTTGCTGTATGTTTTCTGCTGCACAGCCTGCACTAGTACTAGTTGTTCCTGTACTTCCAGCTTCAGCGGTTAGAGTACCACCACCATGAACATCAAAATATTCTGTCAGCTTACGTGTTTTTTATATCACAAGTTGATCTCCTCTTTCTTTTTCTTCCTTCGCTTTACGTTTTTCACTTCCAAAAGCATAATTACGTCCAATATGCTCATTTTTTGAGTTTTCTAACCTTAAAAATCAAGAAATTTTAATCAAGATCGAAAGAGAGTGCGAGCACGCCGTATACCTCAATTAAAACAGGAAGTTTCTGTTTCCTAAATTCTAGTTTTTATTGTTAATGCAAATTCATTTAACAAAGAACGAAACAAAATTAGAGGGGCAGTCGCCTAGAGCCAAAAAAAGGGGCTTCCGTCCAAACGTGACCAAATTTTCAACGCCACTTAAATGGCTTCCGTCCGCAAACAGTTAAGATTAAAATAATGAAGAGTCACACTAAGTCACCTTATTATGCTCTTTCTCTCACAATTTCGTGACACCAAATGAAAAGGCGTTAAAGATGGCATAAATCACAAGATCATTGGTTTAACGATCGTATTTTCTTTTCTTCTCTCTAACCAGCGGCACTCGAGCTTTCCAGCTCTTTTGGCCCAATGACATGTCATTGCGAGGCTGGGGGGTCAGTGGACTTTCCTTCCAACCCGGTCAGGAGCTTCGCTCCTTCCCATCAACGCTCGTATTAGAAGATGAACAAAAAATTATGTACATATTTATTGGCGCGGGGCCCCTAAAAGCGCGGGGCCCGTAGCATATGCTACTTGTGCTACTACGTTAATCCGGCTCTGCACCTATGGGTCTAGTATACTTGTAGTAATTCATTACCTTATATGTAATTTTATATATGCTTGATATTAACATTTATGTGTTGTGGTAAATTTTCTTGTGATAATAAAATTTACAGAAACTTATCAACAGTGTGGCGGTCAGCTCGTTCCAAATAGACATATTCCATTGTTATAGTTTTCGCGTCAGTGCGTCTAAATGTTGTCACTTATGTGTGTGTGTATGTGAGTGGTACATATATATTAATATATATATGTTCTAATAGTCTGTCTGACAAATCTAAACCTGTTGTAGAGATAGGCTGACCGAGAGTGTCAGGGACAGAAGCTATTAATTTTCCACCATCTGTGACGTACGTCTAAGTATGACAAATGAATTTCCCTGACCTGATGGATGACAACAGAATATTGGCCTCTCATAACTTTAGAACCCCTGATCATCTGTTGTAACTTTAACCCGCATGCAGCATTTCCACGAGAATTTTACACGCTGGATCAAAGACAGGCTGATCTTCAGAATTCAACGTGGGGCAGTATACGATCTAAAGAAATCAGGGAACTCCCAGCTAACGTAGTTAGCTTCTCGAGAATTTTTCGCACTCTCATGCGAGCAGCCTGAGACGAAGAAAATCGGTAGACCGGGGGAAACGGAGGAATCGCAGCGGTTAACACAACGGCGAGGTACCTCGGATTCTGCTCGACTTCAAGAAGGGTGTGAAAACCTAACACGTCCTATTTAAGTTACATTTGAGAAGTATAAATAAAGAACTCCGTAAACTGCATTTTATCGTTCGTTCTGACAGAATCCTAGTTTCACTAGCATAGTCGGATTCCTGCTAGATTTCATCTACCTTCGTTGACTATTGGAGTGTATTCTTTCTGCGCAGACGGTAATTTATACATTAGCTTCGAGTGATCAGTGGTCTAGTTATTTCAATTTATTTCATTGGATTGTGGTGTAAATTTAACCTTATTAAATAAACCCATTTTCAAAGTTCTAGTGCAAACTAATGTTACAGCTAAAAGTATTTCCTAATACACTTGACGCGTAAATTAATTTTGCAGACGTTAAAAGGAATTATAACCAGTAAATCCAGTTTAGTTCTGTATAGATAGATGTGCTTTTAATTATTTTAACTCACGGGGAGTTTTCCTGATTTGTTAATTGACGACGCTAATAAAGAAAATAGGCTAACTGTAATTTATCGCGTGTCGGATTATAATATGATTTGTAATGTATTTCTTGTTTTGATTATCTTTCATTCAGAACGATCATTCAACCTGCATCCCAGCAATTATTAATTATATACAGAGTTCTGCCAACTCAATTTGATAACTCCAGTAACATATGAACCTTTTTAAAGCTAAACTTGTGGCGACCTGTAATGGGCCCCGCTCCTCTGAATTTAACTGAGAATAAAGCCACCCAAGAAACACTTTTAAAATACTAGTTCATATAGTCCTTAAAGTAAAACTGGAAGCAGATCATATTTTATTCACTGCCCTATTTGTGAAGAAAAAACATAGATCTACCTGAACACTGTCTGTCAAGTATATTCAGTGGATTTTACACACCCCCCGAAGAAGAACTTACCTCAGTGTTTTTTTAACTTGTGACATTACGGAAAAAAGAAAGTTATCTCCACCAGCTGTGCCAATTTTAGGAACCACACCATACCTCACGCCTAGCCAAGTGCCTGTGCCATTAATTAGGAACTTTATCTAAACCAACAGTAGCCTTTACGCTTCACCGTCTGGCGATTTTTTTTTTGAGACTATTTTGTTACCTCGTTAAATCTGGGGCCTGACACGGAAGAAATAAGAGGACCAGTCCATTATTCCACGGTATTAGCTGCTGTGGTAAATAATTCCTAGAGTGACAGAATTCACCATTTTGGTAAGTCTGCGTGTGTGTTTGTGGGATGGCCAGCCCTAGTGTGTTTTTTTGAATGAAAGGAGATTTAATCTTTTCTTTACCCTTTTAATTAGTTCGACCTAGTATTAAGGTGCATTATATTCCTTGTACGGGATTTCTCCTAGCGGGATTGTGTAACTGTGTTCATTCCCCTCTCCCGTAAAATTTGTATGATTAAAGGGAGACATTTGAGAACCCTAGCTTTTCCTCTACATCTCTTTTCCCCTTTTACTGTAACTCCTTGCCTCAGAGTAATAAATTTACCAGTGGGATTAATTGCCTATCTCTGATCACCCCCCCTTCTTGTCTTTTGGACCGGGTCTTGTCTGTTAGTAAATACAAACGGGAAACGGTGGATGGGATATTTCTCCTCAAACCCCCCTCTTCCCTTATCATATTTGTATTCTGTAACCTTTGATTTTTGACTGTAAATGTATAATTATTTGTGACTGCTTTATGATAATAAAGGTATTAATCTTTATTTGTGTTGGTTGTCGGCTGGCCAAAACTCCAAACATTTCCATCTGTGTAGGCTGTATTCATGTACGTTGTGCGACAGAATCACCAAATCGGTGAGTGCGCCTGAGCGACTGGAACTGACAAACAATTGTTTGTTCAGAAGAGAGATAGGAATAGTCTGTGAGAAACAGATATTGTCGTAATAAGAGACTGTCCTTGCTCTTCCCAGCTCTTGTGAATCTACTGCCTCATTCTCCTAAATCCTTATTCTCACAGAGCCTTCAATATTCCTCTACACTCTAAAGGGACCAATATCCATCAGCACCCTCTCAGATAAAATTTACGACACCATCTCACTCGTGAAATCTATTTCTACTATTATTTCTCACTGAGCTATCACTGTTTCTATTGCTATTCAGAAGGGACCAATCTAAGTCTTAATTCACCTATCGCAAATCTACGACAAATGGGGTCTCGTCTAACGGGATTTTGAATTTAGAATAGGAAGACGACACGACAATATCAGCTCGTCTGTAGGTTTAATTTTCTTTATTCTGATTATAGAGTAAGAGTGTGATGTCTCGTGGGTTATACTATGTTTAAAAATAACTATCCCCTAGACTAACGATCTGTTTATGGGCTTGCTGACCACACATATAATAACTGTTCTTTCACAGCAATATTGAATATTATACATTTTTTGATTTACAGGTTGATTTTTGTCGGAACATATGTTATGTATTGAGTTTGTAATACTAAACCGCTGGTAGAGTTTGTGATTGTCTAACAATCACAGGAGATGTGTTTGAGCTAAGTTAAGGAGTGCGTTCAGACGTTTACGTCCTGTTAATTGCCTCCCATACCCTAACTGTCTTCAGGGGTGAACTTGACAGTGGATTAAAAATTAAGGGAATTTTTTTTTCTCCTTAAATTTTTGCAATAATTATTTTGTTTCCACTGTAGCAATTTAATTTTTTAGTGAGTAATCTTAACTACCATTTATTTGGCATAGTCGCTTGCAGTTAGAGCTTTTATTTGCCGATTAATAGCAGCGATAGTTAGATACTAATATCATAGGAGGAGGTATCCCAGTTAAATAATTTCATCATTTTAATTTTGAGTTTCTCGTTAGTGGTAAGGAACCAGTGTATCCTTTTTCTTACGTCCTTCTCGACTAAGTCACTCAGTTATCTATTATGGCCCAGAGGGCAAAGGTTAAGCAGATGCTCAGACAGGAAGCAATGGAAGAGGGACTGGACGGAGACGAAGTGAAAGCTTTTATCAGGGACGAACTTGAGATATGATGCGGAGCAGAAGGAAAAAGCAGCGGAGCAGAAGGAAAGAGCAGCTGAAGCTAGAGAGCAGAAGAAGATGGATGAGGAAATGGAAATCCGAAGGGCACAACATGAGGAAAGAGAGAAGGAGAGACAGCGTGAGGTAAGAGAGAAGGAGAGACAGCATGTGGAAAGAGAAAATGAGCAACGACGACAGCATGAGTTGGCGCTTAAAGCTCTGGAAGTCCAAAGTCGTGGTGCTGCCTCTACCTCTAGCAATGGAGAGTCTTCTCCTCATTCTTCTTTAACTGATCCTTCTAACACTGAATCTCTTCATCCCACCGCTATGTCTTTCGCTCTTGAATCTTTCCCTTGTCCTAATGAGAAGATTGACACGTGGCTAGAAAAATATGAGAAAATGGCAACTCTATACGGTTTAGAGAGGTCGCGTTGGTGTATGAAGCTTTCCCAGGCTTTAAAAAGTAGTGCTTATGAGGTATACTTTAAACAGGAAAGCAGCCAACAAGACAATTACGACGTCTTGAAGAAAGCGTTACTTGAGCGTTGTAAAGTTTTGTTTCTTCTCACTCTGTAAAGTTGCTTTCACACACACACTGTAAAGTATCAGTCTGTCTGCTCTGTAAGGAAGAGTGGTGTGTTGTTGAGATCAGGCATGCTCCAGTCTACCCAGCTGTAAATGGGTAACTCACCCTAGTCCTGAGTTAGGGAAGGCAAAGGCTCCAGGGGAAGCAGGCCCTAAACTTGGTCACTTCAGCCGACGCAGGATGGTGTATGTATGAAGTAGAAGTGTAGAGTGTGATTACCGCGAATGGTGTACTGTTCGTGTGCTGACCAATATAACCACTCACACTTGTGTCTACAAGGCACCAATGCAGACTGCTGGAATCTTAGTTTACTCAATTTATTCAGACGTACACACTGGGACATACGAGTACATCATGGTTCGTTGACATATCAATTTGTAGGTATACATAGCAGATCTGAAGTCATGACACATTCAGAAATAATGGGCATTACATCAAAAGTTCAATGTCATGATACATTATGGCCACATCCCCCTATCTGACTAAACGCGTCAGTGAAGGCGAATCGATAAATAACCAAAGTTACTTGACGTCCATAGTTTGTAGTATATATTATGAAACCACGAAGGGGGTTTCTAGCAAGATTGAGATCTCCCTGTCACTGTCCGATAATAAGATAAATAATCTGTTCTCTTGGCAGTGATCAAAACATATGATGACCGAAATCCAACATGGCTACCTCCCTGAGTTGTCGTTCACTCATTCATAGGAAGGAGAATATAAGCCAGAGTTAATTTATAATGGGTATATAAAGGATTTCATAAATGTTTCCATACAGCTCTACGGTGATCAGGTTAATTCATGTAGCCATAACCGCTGCAGGAAAATCTGTCATCTTCGTCGATACAAAACACGACACTAGCATAGCGAAGCACCAAAAGTCAAGCTAGGCCTAACCGACGAGAGATCATCAAAAATAGGAGCTGGGTTTACCTGGAGTCCGAATCATCTATATACTGACATAAGGAGAGTCTCTAACACAAACTATCGTAGAGACACCATCTCCTTCAGAAGAAAAACCACTTCGTGAGACATTTTTTTTCTGACGAAAGGACCAGCTCTAGAAAAACGTACCCCGCCATTTGTAAGCAGTCCATCGGAACTCATCACGACTTGTCAAGACAACTCATACTTCCGCTAGACCGGAATACAAGAATCTAGTCCCTCCTACCAATCCAAAATATACAATATAGGACTGATTCTACTTGTACTAATAATATGTAATACATATGAATTCAGGCCATAAACACAATAAGCAAATTAATATATTTTCTGGCCCTAAAAAATAAGTACAAACGCAAGCGCAATATCCTTGCGCTGGATCAATATCCAGAACGATTACTCCTATAATCAAAAGTGTGAATCAAACATGGATTATCTCGCTTTTACCATAGACAGCATTTTCATACACAAATGAATGAATGTCTATATTTTTCCCATATTAAATAGCCATATCGATTTTTGTAAAATGTGCGTCAAAATATGCACGCAACAAGCGTTTTGAAATGAACGCGCGCAAATTTTTGCAACTGTTTCGCAACAGCAGAAAGGAGAATTCTGAAACTTTTCAGCAGTTCTCCTCTCGTCTAAAGGGATATCTAACAAAGTGTCTGGAGCTTTCACAGCTCGCCTGTACCTATGAAGGACTTGAGGAATTTGTTATAACAGAACAAATAAAGAATACTTTGTCTGCTGACATCCGGAGACTTTTAGCTGAGCAGGGTGCAGAAAAACTTGAAGACATTTTAGAAAAGTCGGAGCGATATCACAATGCGCTGGCCGAACTACCGCCCACAAAACATAAACCGACAGAAGAGCCTTTTCGAAAGAATAATCTAGACCAATTTCGCAGATGATGTAGCATTCTTAAGTTCAACACCAAGACAATCCCAAGAAGCAATAAATAATTTGTGTCATCTCTCGGTTAAAATTGGTCTCCAAATAAATGCCTTTAAAACTAAAGCTATGAACTTTTCTAACGAGACCTTTGATATCATCTTGAACGGGGAAAAACTACAGAAAGTTGAAAGTTTCAATTCTTTAGGCAGTAAAATGACTCAGGATGGTGACACAACAAGAGAAATCCATACTAGAATTGCTTTGGCAGCTAGCGCCTTCAATAGATTATCTAACATTTGGAAATTACGATCATTGAATATACATACCAAGCTTCGTCTGTTTAATTCAAATGTTATCTCAGTGTTAACATACGGCTGTGAGAGTTGGAAAATAACAAAATCATTGGAGAACAAGCTGAATACATTCGAGAACAAATGTCTTAGAAAACTCATGAACATACAGTTGGAAAGAATTCAAGAACTAATCGACAAATAAGAGAAGACTCTAGGCAGAAATATGTCTCCGACTATATAAGGAAAAGACGATGGTCATATATCGGTCATGTCCTACGAATGCAAAACAACAGAACACCACTACAGGCGCTCACTTGGGTTCCTGAGGGTAAGAGGAAAAAAGGAAGACCAAAAGAAACACTCAGAAGAACATTAATAAGAGAAGGAAGAACGTTGGGCCTAAATAATGTGCAAGAGCTAAGAGGAGTGGCGTCACAACGAACAACCTGGAGAGCACTGGTTTCTGCCTTATGCGCCGTGTTTGGCGCTTAAAGAATTTATTATTATTATTATTAATCTTCTCATGCTTCTAACCAAAATAACCACAGAGAAACTGGACCCCAAAACCCCCCTCCTGAAAATTCTAAGTTCTACAAAAACAAGTACCCCACCAACAACAAACAGTCTGATCAACCCAACCACCCTACATGGCAGCGCAGCCAGAAAGGACAAGGTGGCAAAGGGAAAACCCCTGAGCACGGGACAAATGATCAGAGCGAGCACACCGAGCCTAAGCGCATCGAATGCTTGCTAACAGTCTCGCAAGGTGGAATTAATGTCAGTGATTCTCAACCTGAGGGAGAGAGACCCTCAACGCGAGGTACTGTTAATTTGAACGGTTCTCAAACTTTTTGTTTATTTGACACGGGGCTTTCTTTTGATTGCATTGTTGCCAGGCACCTGGTTAAACCCGGTCAAGAGACAGAAGAGACCGTCGAACTTTGTGGAGTCTCTAAGAGTGATGCACCTACAGCGCTTCCCATCGCATTGGTGGAGATACACTCTGATTTTGTCAGAAGTGTGATCAAAGCGGCTGTTATGGATGACCCGATCTACCCAGTCATACTTGGCGGTAGATACGTGTTTATTGGGAAACCGGAAGAGCCGATTGTGGCAGCAGTAACTACCATAGGGCAAACCAAGAAGGAACGGGAGCCTGTGCCTAATTTGTTACTTAAGGAACTTAAAGAGGCGCAACAAAAGGACCCTACTTTGGCACCCTGCTTTAGGAAACTGCCTATGGCTAAGGAACCCAGACAGCACGGGAACATTTTTTCTAAGGATGGCTTACTTTATCGCAGAACGGGCAAGCCTGACCAAGGTTACAACCAGCTCCTAGTACCGAAACAGTACAGAAGCCAAATCCTAGAAATGGGGCAACTCTGATATTATCAGATATGTCAAATCCTGTGCCCAGTGCCAACGTGTGCCACCCAAGCAACGGACACCCCCAGTTGCCATGGGTGAAATGCCAATAATGGGAACACCATTTGAACGGGTTGCGATCGACATTTTAGGACCCTTCGAAAAGACTAAAAGAAGGCACAGGTTCGTCCTGACCTTAGTCGACACATGATCCATGTGGGCAGAAGCTATCCCGCTAACATGCACAGATTCGAAGCATGTCGCAGAAGCCCTAGTGCAGATTTTCACTCGGTTGGGATTCCCTCAACAAGTGTTGACGGATAACGGATATCCATACCGAAACCTGTTGATGGATGAGATCGTAAAGATCCTGAGGAACCAGCACATAAAGCCTTATAATCCGGCCGGAAGTGATTTAGTAGAATGTGTCAACGGAAACCTCAACATGATGTTAAGTAAACTGGGACAAGTGAAACCTGAAGAGTGGGGTCTTTGTATTCCTGCAGCTTTATTTAGCTACAGAGAAACTCCTCATAATTCCACAGGATTTCTCCAGCGACGCTTTTATTCGGCAGACCTATAAAGGGGCCGCTTGAAGCCTTACTTCAGTCGCTGACAGACCAGAAGGCTGATGCGACAGTCGTCTCAGCTAGTAAATACGTATCGGATTTAAAGAAAATGTTGAAACTAGGATGGGACCTAGCAACGACCAACTTTAAGCGAGCACGCGCGAAGCACGCTAACCGATACAGGAAAGTCGCGAAAGAAAGAGAACTGGAAGCAGGAGAGAAAGTTTTGGTGTTACTCCCTACCGGAAACAACAAACTACGTATCGGATGGCAAGGGCCGTTTACCGTCCTGAAAAAGATTTCTAAGGCTAACTACCAGATCTCTATTAAAGGAAAGGAGAAGGTTTTCCATTTAAATCTGTGAAAGAAATTCTTGGAAAGACCGGTGCCAACCTCCGAACACCTCCTGACGTTCGCCAAAATTGACGAAGATGACGATAGTGGCAGGGAAATTCCACTACAATCACACGGAATCTTTCAAAAATGTCAAAAGCGGCGACGCTCTTTCAAGCGCACACGGCAGACATTCCAGAGAAGGAAGACTTTGTGAGCAGACATGAGGAGGAGTTGGATAGAGACGGAGGGGGGAGATGAGAGGGAAGAGTACAGACACCCTCAAGCTACGGATATAGGAAATTTATTTCCATAACGTAGACATGGAGTGGTTCCATATCTTAAAGGGGGGACGTCTGTCGCAGAGAGATTTATGATTAATAAATTTCTATATCTTTTCTTTATTCTACCCGTGTCTTCTACTTTATATCGCTCTTTTATCCTATTTTCGCATTCGTTTGATTGTTAAAATATAACTCTCCCATTCAAACCTTTGCCGGTTTCTTTTCTTATTTAGCAACGCATTTTTTATTGCTGTTAAGCTAAGTTCTTGAGTAGACCGAATAGTGTGAAATTCGTTCTCGACAGGGGTAAGTAGGCAGACAATCGTCTCACTTTTCTCTGACACGGCGCGCCTATGGTTAATTTTCTCGGCGATAGGTGTGAGATGAAACACACGGATCGCTGGGTAACGGCCATAAGGTAGCAGTAGGTGTAAAAACGATCACTGGCAGTTTTATTGCCGGCGTCTGAGTTAATGTGAAGTGTTAAGACGGGGACTATTCGGGTTTTCGAGAATTAGTGAATCATTTCTTTTCATAAGATATAAACCCCAGTAGTTTAGACTTCATTCTCATTCAGACTCCACAGTTCTGTAGACATAACCTAGCTACGTTCCTAGAAATCACTTTTTATTTAAGTAGTATTTTTCAGTTTGCGTTGGAGAATTTAGTCATTTAGTAGGTCCTGTGTAAGGTAAAGATATAAATCTAGTAGTGTTGAGTGATTTAAGTTGTAAAGCGCCTATTTTATTTTCACTAGTTAGATTTCTGTGCAGAGGGATTAAATTATAAGTCTGTTATATTCTCTAGTTGGCGTGTTTCAGTGGATAGCAAAATAAATTATAATTTCTAGCTTAAACTCAGGCAGCTGTAAATGAATTTAATTAAATTGCTAGTAATCAGTCGAGAATATTTTAACTAACTTATAACTGCACTGAGTCATCATTGAGTACTGACGAAATACGTAGGTATTTCTAATTCATGATGATTGGGTTTTAAATGACTATAATTATTTCACGGGAGTTTTTTTTTAACGATAAGACTACGCTTGCAGTTTATAATGTAAGTTAGCAACCGAAGTGGATATTATGTATAAGTATTTTATATGTTGTTTTTTCTTTATACAGTGAAACTGGGTAAAGCCCAACTTTTACCAGCTGTTTAGTACATTTGAGAAGAATCATAGAAGAAACATTTTTATCTTTAACCACGTGGGTTTACAAGTTAACACCTGTCTGGCATTGTGTTTGCCTCCAGAAATAGACAGTGAAACCCATCTCACGAACTTTAAGACTAAATGCATATACTGGGCCTATCGAGCCAGATTATATTTCTTCCCTAAATCTCATGTACATGCAGCCCTGTGGCGACTAAAATTACAAACCAGTAACAGGCCGACGGTTTTTTTTTTACTAGTTGTGGTGTGACCAAGCATTATCTATTGAGAGAAGTTACCAACCTGTCATTGTCCTAAATAAGGGAAACCTCGTGATTCTGACACTGTGAGCCCGCTTAAAACTAATTCTTACCTGAACCGATTAAATTGACACTAACCTAAATCTGAGAAAAATATCGCATGAAGAGAACGCTCCCCGGAACATTGGATGAAACCAGAATCTGCAGAGCTGGGATCCGCTTCATCAAAAGAAAGACCGATTAAACGGTGTGCGTGTCCGAAAGTGTGCGCCAGACGGCGAACAACAGCAAGATTGTAGTTAAGAATGTGCGACAGGGGCCCCTGCTGAAAGAACAGAGTGAAAGCAGACTGAGTGATTCCTTTATGATATGATTTGTGCACCCACTTTTGTTGTAATTTCATTTAGGCAAATTGTTGCTAAATGCGGGTTTTCCTCTCTTAGGATAGATTAGGGTATCAATTCTGTTCTTAACTTTAGAGGGAAATCTGAGACTATAGCGTATAAATCCGTGACTCTTTGGGGCTATCACTTTTCTTCTAACAGGATCGTGGGCTAAACATCGAGAGAAAAGATTACACCTATGGGTCTAGTATACTTGTAGTAATTCATTACCTTATATGTAATTTTATATATGCTTGATATTAACATTTATGTGTTGTGGTAAATTTTCTTGTGATAATAAAATTTACAGAAACTTATCAACAGTGTGGCGGTCAGCTCGTTCCAAATAGACATATTCCATTGTTATAGTTTTCGCGTCAGTGCGTCTAAATGTTGTCACTTATGTGTGTGTGTATGTAAGTGGTACATATATATTAATATATATATGTTCTAATAGTCTGTCTGACAAATCTAAACCTGTTGTAGAGATAGGATGACCGAGAGTGTCAGGGACAGAAGCTATTAATTTTCCACCATCTCACTCGTGAAATCTATTTCTACTATTATCTCTCACTGAGCTATCACTGTTTCTATTGCTATTCAGAAGGGACCAATCTAAGTCTTAATTCACCTATCGCAAATCTACGACAGTATCCAAAGCCAGTGTCTTTTTCTTTGCCACTGGTATTTGTCAAGGTCTGTGTCATTTCCACATCGGTATTTTGTCATACTAGTAGTGCAATGTCATCTGCATATTCCAGGTCTTGCAGTGTAACAAAACGTTGTCCATCTAATTCCTTTTGTACTGCCCTCTGTTGTCTGGCGCATCACCCAATCTATGGCTGTCAAAATTAATGTTGTCGATAAGGGGCATCCCTGTCGTACTCCTGTTTTCACTTCGAAAGTTACATTACTCAATCCAACACTGCATGTAAAGTTAGAATAGAGGCATTTTATGATGGAAACAATGCGGCTTGGAATTCCATAAGCCCTCAGTATTTTCCATAGGTTGTCCATGTGTTTGCTGTCGAAAGCCTTTTCAAAATCAACAAAGTTAATGTATAGCTGTCTCTGTCATTCTGAGCACTGCTTTATAATGTTCCTGAGAGTGAATATATGATCTGCACATCTTCTGTTCTTTTTAAAACCCGCTTGTTCTTTCCTCAGTTTATGGTCAACTGCTTTTGAAATTCTCTGGATGATTATCCTGCCTAGTATTTTGCTGGGAACTGAGAGGAGAGTAATCCCTCTCCTGTTGTTGCAGTCTGCAAGGTCGCCCTTCTTGGGCAATTTGACAATTATTCCTTTACTCCACTCTGTTGGTGTTGTCTCAGTTTCCCAGACTTGTGCAAATAGTGGTTCTAATAGTTCTGCTGCTAGTTCAGGGTCTGCCTTAAATAACTCGGCATTTAGATTGTCGTGACCAGGCGCTTTTCCATTTTTTAACCCTTTGATAGCTGTGATGATTTCTTCTTTTCGTGGAATGTCTGTATTTACGTCTAAGTCACTTTCAGCCTCAGGAACATTCAGCTGAGTCTCTGGTGGTTCCTTATCCAGTGTTTCTCTGGTGCTCTGCCCATCTTGTTTCCTGCCCCTGTGCTGTTGTGATGAGATTTCCTTGCTTGTCTCTTACTAACGTTATGTTGTTTGCACCTCATTTTCCTTAGTCGTTCCCCTTCTACCGTGTGGTGTAGAGGTTTGGAAGAGAGAGCGCCAGACTATCCTATCGGCTGTTTTCCTCCTGGCCTGGTTCCATTCTAGTCCTCGGTCCTTCAAAGATTGTCTAATGTTGTCCTCCTAGCGGACTCTGGGTCGTCCTGGGGGTCTGGATCCCTGGCTTTTTGTTTCCCATGCTTGTCGTGGTAGCCGATCTTCTCCCATTCTGAAGACATGGCCAAACCATCTTAGTTGGGACTGTTCTACTTGGGTCTGCAGGGGGTGGCATTTTAGGCCTTGGCGTATCGTCCGGTTGCGGACCATGCTCTTCTTGTTACTTCAACAACCTTCCTCAGATACCTCATTTCTGAGGTTTGGTTCTGTCTTTTATGGGTTGTAGTCATTGCCCATGACTCGCATCCATATGTCAAGACTGGGACATAGGTGGAGCGGTATACAGCCATCTTCGTTTTCTTACCAACCTCTCTCTTGCTGAGGAATCCAGCTGCTGCTTTTCGAGTGGCCAACTCTTCTTTGATGCCTCCCTTTCGGTCTATAATAGCTCCGAGATATTTAAAGTGGTACCTCGTTTTCCACTGATAATTTTAGTTATTTTATAAACTGTGCTTTGTTCATTTCTCAGTGCTGCCTCTTCTGCCTGACTTGCAAGGTCATCCAGAAATTTCCTTTTGCTAGCACGGGTTTGACGTTTTACTTCCTTATCCAGCTGACTGTACTGTTTACTATATATTGCCTTTAACCTGTGAGACTTAGCTTCTGTTTTCTGTGAATATTTTGACATTTGTTTCATTTCCTTTCTCTTCACTGTGGTGTTTAGCGTTTCTGGTGTTATCCAGTCTTGGCTCTTTCTTTCCTGGAATCCCAAGCATGACTTGCTGCTTTCCTTGTATATTGTTGAGATGGTATTGAATTTCTGGTCGACATCATCGGGCTCTGTTCTTTCCTGGCTTTTGGTAATCTGATATCGTCTCTTTACGTCGACCACGAAAGCATTTCTGGTGAGGGGGTCCTTAAGTTTCGTGATGTTATATCTTTTCTGTTTGACTGCAACTGGTTCAGTAGCTCTGAGTTTCACCTTCAGTCTTGCTACTACTAGGTGATGATCACTTCCCACATCTGCGCCTCTTCTTACTTTCACGTCTTGTAGTGAATGTCTCCATCTGCCATTGATCATTATGTGATCTATCTGGTTTCTGTCCCGTCCGTTTGGTGATTCCCACGTTAACTTGTGCACTTCTTTGTGTGGAAAAAGTGTTCCTCCAATGACCAGGTTGTTAATACTGCAGAAGCTTATTAATTTGTCTCCATTCTCATTTACTGTTCCACTGCCGCATTTCCCCATTACTCTTTCGTTATAATTATTGTGTGTTCCAACTTTCGCATTAAGGTCTCCCATTACTATAATAAGATCGTACCTGAGTGCAGTTTCCATTTCCTTTTGTACCTGTTGATAGAACTCGTCTTTGATCTCTTCATCGCTGTCGTTTGTTGGTGCATAGCATTGTATAATTGTGGTGTTGGTGAATCTCCCTCTCAGTCTTGTTCTTATCAGTCTGTTGTTGATGGGTTTCCATTCCAGTAAAGACCTTTCCATTCCTTTCTTCAGGATAATGGCTACACCTTCGTTGTGCTGACCATCCTCTCTACCAGAATAAAGTACTGTTTCCCCTGTAGCTGTTTATATTCTCCCCGTCCCTGTCCATCTGCTCTCGCTTATTCCCAGGATATGTAATTTGTAGTTCCTGATCTCTGCTGTGATTTGTCTCAGCTTTCCTGCCTCATTCATAGTTCTGACGTTCCAAAATCCAATTCTGGTTTCGTGGTTTGCGGTCAGGGCATCCGTTTTCATGCCAATGGCATCCTTTCGGCTTTCACCACTGGCAGTCATACGAGCCTGAGACTCCGGATGTCCGTCCCGCATCAAAGTTTTTCCATTTATTGCCGTTTCCGTAACATGTGCGATTTTTTTTACATAGACAGGGGTGTCGGCCCTGTGCTAAAACCCCCAACCTGGAGGACCAGGATACCAGCTTTTGTCTCACCCCTACCCACGCAGACCAGTCATAGCTCTGGGGATTGTCAGGGTACACAAGCTGCCATACCGCTACAAGGTATAGGTACCATTGATGGCAAATTGACACCTTGGTGAACTCCATTTGTGAGGGTGTGTGTATGTGTGTAACGGTATTGCCTCCCCTGCTTTGCAGTAGTGGTCCAACAGTGGCAAAAACTCAAGAGTATCTATTATAGGTTCAATGGAGTATATCTTTTACACAAGATTACTCTTGGCAGAATAATACAGTATGGTGAATAAAAATATTAGAAAGAAAATGAAACAGGCCAAAGAAAAATGGGTAGCTGATCAATGTGAGTCCATTAATACGGGGCTAATAAAAGGTAACAGCAAGGCAGCTTTTGACACATTAAGAAGACTATCAAAACCCCAACAGCCCAGGGTAACTGTCATAGAAGATAGCAATGGGGCTCTGCTCAATGAAAAAACAGCTGTAATGAGAAGGTGGACAGAATATTTAAAGAATTGTATAACTGTAAACTTGACACTGACTTAGGCATATTAAACAACATTAAGTGCGAAAACAGAGAACTCGGAAATGCAGCAATATTACGGGAAGAAGTGGAAGAGGCTATATGTTCGATGAAAAGAGGGAAGTCACCGGGTGTGGATAATATACCAGCAGAGCTCTTGAAATATGGAGGACCAGATATAGTAAAAATCATGACAACAATTTGCCAGAAGATATGGAGTACAAAAAAATGGCCAAAAGAATGGACGCAGTCATTAGTAATACCGCTTCCAAAGAAAGGAAATCTAAAAATGTGCAAGAACTACAGAACCATTAGCCTTATTAGTCATCCAAGTAAGGTGATGTTAAGGATACTTTTGAACAGAATAAAACAGAAATCAGAAGAAAACTTGTCAGAGGAACAGGCTGCCTTTAGACCAAAAAGAAGTACCTCAGAACAAATCTTTAATATTAGATTACTGATCGAAAAACATCTCCAGCATCAACATGATTTATACCATAACTTCATCGATTTCACAAAAGCCTTCGATCGAGTCTGGCATGAAGGCTTATGGCAAATAATGAGAAAATTCAATTTTGATACCAACATCATAGATATCATTGAAGCACTATACAAGGACGCAAGCAGTGCTGTTTTTGCAAGCAACGACATTGGAGAATTTTTCAAAACAACTGTAGGATGTATCTTGTCACCAGTGCTCTTTAATATATATCTAGAACATATTATGCAGGAGGCTCTCTACGATTATAAATCAACCATATCGATTGGAGGCCGACCTCTGTGTAATCTACGTTTTGCTGATGATATTGATCTGATAGCTGGAACAGAATCAGAACTTCAAGACCTTACCTCTAGACTGGAGAAAGTAACAAGAACATATGGGATGGAAATTAATATAGAAAAAAGCAAGATATTGGTGAATAACCATAAGAAACATGTTCCGACCAACATTACGTTAAATGGGCAAACGTTAGAAGAAGTTAACACCTTTAAATATCTCGGGTCCACTATATGTAGTGATGGAAGATCAAATAAAGAAATCAAGACATGACTTGAGATGGCCTCAGCTGCCATGACAAGGTTGAATGTGATCTGGAAAAGTAACATCAGTTTTCCTGTGAAGATCAAATTATACAAATCACTTGCATTTTCTATTCTCTTGTATGGGTGTGAGGGCTGGACACTCACTGCAGATACGGAGCGAAGGATTCAGGCTTTCGAGCATAAATGTTATAGAAGAATTTTGCGCATTTGCTATAAAGAGCACAAAACAAATGTCTATGTTAGAGAGAAGATAAACACCTATGCAGGCCACCAAGAACCACTTTTGTCAATAGTGAAACGTCGAAAGCTTGCCTGGTTTGGGCATGTAACTCGTCATGACTCCCTTTCGAAAACGATCCTCCAGGGAACAGTCGAAGGTAAACGGAGAAGAGGAAGGCAAAGAAAATCCTGGGCTGATAACATCAAAGAATGGGCAGGACACGGTTTCTCCACACTTGTACGCATTGCTGAGAATAGAGAGCAGTGGAGAACCCTGTCTGCTGATGCTTCCACCATGGCACCCCTACGACCCATGACGGGTTATGGGTTGAGATGATGATGACTCTTGGCAGAAATGTATATAGAAGAGTAGTAAAGCTTCTATCACCTGGGAATATTCACAAGATATTCAGATAAGCAAAAACAGTGCTGGCTGTGACTGAGCACGTTAATTCTGTAATCTGCCGACACCTTTTATGAAGAATTTAGCAATGGTTTATTCTAGCTCGCTAAGCCCCCACCGCTGAGTTAATCAATGGAATTATTATTATTATAATATATAGCTCTGTTTAGAGTGTGTGTTTATTAACTTTGACTGAGACAAACATGCAGTACATTTAAAAGGATTGAGTCGAAGTTAAATTTGTAACATTACAAATAACAAAATTTAATAATCACTTATGTTTTAACAGTTGGAAAATAATTTGAATATTTATGAAAAGGATTTCATCACTTGGATGGGATTTAACTGAATAAAGGAGGTCACTTTTGGCAGCGGATATTTTCACTTAGCTGCCAATGGTAGTTTCTTCTCCCGCTGGGTTAGTTCCTTTTCTCTCTGCTCGCGCTCGTCTCTGGTCAAAGTTCAGGCGCCGTACGTTCCCAGAACGTCAAGGAGTAACGGCCAAGTTGGTTCTGCGTCTGTCTATAAGACCCTCTTATGATGGCGTCTCTTACAACGTCAGTCCACTTCTACCTTCACTTGGTTCCAGAGATAGTACTTTCTGCTGGTACCACCAATAACTGGTAATAGAAATAGAAACGAAACGCTCTTCAGAGTATGGCGTTTTCCGACACAGTTATGTGCCCCCCTCTTCTATTCTACCATCTCCTGTCAGAATTTACCCTCGATGAGAATTAAATTTAATCCCTCGGGATAAAACTTCCTTTCCATTTAAACTGAATAGCTTTAGCTTTACATTAAATTTAAATGGAAAGGTTAAACGTACAGATATAATATGTTTTACATTTACATCTCCACTGTTGGAAAAGTGTTCACAATATAAAATCATTTATGTTTCATTTATATTTACACTTGTTGAAAAGTTTGAAACTTCTATTAATTAAAATTAATATTTTCACATAGACATTTACGCTGGTTTAAAGCTTGAAAACTTACATTAATTTTAAAGTGAATATGTTTATAGGGACATTTACACTGCTTTGAAAATGTAAGTATTATTCTTAGAATGTACATCATTTCTTTTCATCTTTCCCTCCCTGCTCCATAGGGAACCTGGAACTACTTTGTGTTTTTAGTTCTCTTTACGAAACTATCAATAAAGCAATCACCAGCCCGTGCAGTGGTGGTTCATAAATCATCACTCTATACGCTCAGGTTGCCAGCCTCAAATGACTTTGACATCCAATAGCGAGTTTCACATATTAAACTTCACATGGTTATATATATATATATATATATATATATATATATATATATATATATATATATATATATATATATATATATATATATATATATATATATATATATATATATATATATATATATATATGTGTTAGTTCACATGTTAGTAATAACACAGAACGAAAATGCACTACTTACGCCAATCTTGGCTACAGACGTTTTTGTTCAGAGGAATAAAAGAGACGAATCGTTTTCTTACACGCGTCTCGGATGTCTTTAATTTTGACCATAGATTCCCCCTCTGACTTCGATTTCCTAGTCCCGGGGTTCCTTATTAAAATTTAGAGAGTTCCTGTGCTTTATAAGTCTTATCTGGTTCTCCAATAAAAGGTCCTGTTAACAAAAAGGAATTATGAATCTAGTCTTCACTCTGGCGAGGTCTGATGTTGTCTTGGCGAGCGTGAAATTCACAGTGAAATAAAACTGCGAAATGGTCAGACTATATTCCTATCATCCCAAGCGTTATTTGTTATGAATCTAATCAGAAAGATCCAATCATTTCAAATCATGCAGATAGGGTGTGATATTTCAAAATAGTCCCACGTGAAATAACGTGCGTGCCTGCAAAGGTCACGTATTACCATATATGGACATCTGATGCCTTGCATACAAACCCATTTGTAGACTCATATTGTCTCAAATGTAATAAATCCATGATTACTTTTAACCAAGTGACCGGAAGCGATTATATCACACTTGTCTGCCCAGATGTGTCACACAGACAGTAATCTCGTTATCTGTCAAATGAGTACGCAAACTCCGTGTCTTATCGGAAAATAAGCCAATAGCGCTGGCCGATGTACGTGTTAATCTGCCGCGCCTATAACCAACAAATCCGGGTAGCGCCCAGCAAATGTGATATTTATCATCTACAGGCGTCTGTGGCCTAATGGATATGAACGCAGTTTCATAATCCAGATATACCAGGTTCGAAACCTGCTGCAGGCGGTTTGGTAGCAGATCGCTTTGTGTAGATTTTTAACAATGGTATAAGCGCCGTACCGTTCAGAAAGCAATGGCAAACTACTGAATGAAAAAAATTGCCTAGAAAAATCACAAACAGCCAATAAAAGCTGGGGTTGATTGCCACGTCCTGTAAAGGATAAGCAACTAACTAACAGGGTGATTTGATAAAATCAAATATCTGCTACTTAGCAGAAAAATAACGAGGAAAGAAAGAAAGAAAAGTGCGATAATTGACAGCACATAATGAAAATCAGTACCACAAATGTACCGATACTGCCGGAGAGAACCAAAGATCGCGAAGAGGTCGTCCATTTCGTCACAGTGTGGTTTTTTTGGTGGGTGGAGGGGGGGGGAATCATTGAACACTATACCAAACAACCTTCTGTATGTAACGATGAGCCAATATGGCTTAGGGTGGTTAGAGCGATTGCATC
Organism: Oreohelix idahoensis; assembly: GCA_024509875.1. Lineage (NCBI taxonomy): Eukaryota > Metazoa > Mollusca > Gastropoda > Stylommatophora > Oreohelicidae > Oreohelix > Oreohelix idahoensis. Next base: position 85,322 of record JAMPIV010015899.1, read on the forward strand.
TCGTGGCAAATGGACCGGATTGAAACCCAGCTGTAAAAAGTGGGTACCTGACTCTGCTCGTGAGTTAGTGAAGGCAGATGCAGTGAGGAAGGGAACTGGTCATCTCCGCCTAAAAAAAGCTGAGACTCATGAAGTCTCTAACACTTCACACCCTTCCAGAAACACTGAATATGATATGAGACTATTTTTACTATTTTTATCGTTTTTCATGTCACTTGGTCTCCATCTGCTCACTTTATGATCTTTTCTTGCATAATCTTATCAGTAACTACAACCCATCTTACTCTTCACTACCCATTATCTGTTCGTGTAATCTCGCCTAACTGCGATGCGACTGTGCCAGTCCATTGTTCTGTTGCTTGGAATTCTGTAGTTTTGGTGCCAGAGTTACGGGCTGGAAGTTGTTGATTGGAAAGGGAGTCTCATCTCTCTTCATGGACACTTCAAAGCCTTTAACGAGAAGCTATAGGTAATTGAATCCCTGTCGTGTTTCATTTTTATTTGAAAAGTCCGCAAAAATGGAAAATCCAAAATCAATCACAGAAGTAGAGGTTTTGCATCAAATGCAAGACTAGCAGAGATGGACGTATGAGAGGATGCATCCGGCTTGTATACAATCACCGCGCAACAGGAACAATTAGCATTCATACCCTTCAACATTTGCTGAGGAGGACGAGCACCTATGGGTTTGCCCAGAGTGCAGTGAAGTCGATTCTGATCAACAATAAGAATGACTACCCTTTTCGTAGCTTCACTTTTCTGTTCCCGGAACTAGCGCAATGGTGAGTCGCCATTAACTGCCAGGTCAATTACATGAAAAACCTCACCAAAATTAGGGAAGTTCCCAATTCTCATGTCGCATATACAGTTTGTTTCTTTCAACTGTGGAAAGAATTAAAACATCCAAAGAATATGGTTTCCCCAAGATTACATACGTAACGGGGCTAAGTAAGGAAGGAAAGTACTTTCAAAGGGAACACTAATTTCAAAATTATTCTGGGAAAAGTGCTGGTAAAGTGTTCTAAGCCGTTCATCTACTGGTTTGTTTTATTAAATTAAAGATATTGTACATATTCTGCTATCTACACGTAATGAAAAACGAAGCAAAAACAAAACAATACAAAACGAAACTTCTCGACTAAAAAACTCGACCAACGAACAAAAATTCAAAATCCTTAAGAATCTCAAAAAAGAGAGTTTTATTTATCGTTCTGGCGTATTACTGCGACTTTTTAGTGTCTGTTTGTGATTTGGATTTGAAAGAGATTTTATCGCGGACGCGTACACACGTTTAAGATTGTACGCACTTCCATGATTTTGTAGAAAGCATTAACTCAAAGATCCCGTATGATTCTGCGTCTTCACTCAAGATATTTTACGCGTAACCGTAACTTAGAATGTATTAATTGTTTATTAACGTTAAAGAAATAGCAAATTTGACAAGGAATTATAATGAACGCCTTTTCATGTCTCAGAACGAAGATAAGATGTTGCCAGTTAAAAAAAAAAAAAAAAGACCGAGATATTGGCGATCCCACGCTAGTCCGCAGCAATATTTATTTAGTATATCGTGAAACATCTGGACGACATTGCAATTCTTGTTTTTCCTTCTAATGGAATTTGCCAGACATAAAACGCAGAACACATAACAGAGAGGGTATTTCAAATACACAATACATCCTTTCAGCGTTTTGGTCTGAAAATGATCCATCTGTCAGACTGTCCAGTTTTTTTAAACACTCTTTATTTAACTTTACATAAGCTTTACATATTTGTCGCATTCCAAATCTTTGACACTCAAAATCGCTATGATCTACTCATTGAAGAAAGCTAAAACTTTGTATCCAACTGTCTTTCTTTGTACATTTTAATCTGACAAGCATTTATCGGTGCTGACTCAGCCGATTTTATATTATAACTAAAACAATGTTAAATAAGTGGAAATAACTCAGTTAAAGTAATGGTTGTACAGTAAGGAAAACGATGAACTGCGACTATAGACTGCTTTGTATTTGAAGGCAGGGACGTCGGATCGTGAATAGTTACATGCCAATTAAATCAATGTGTTGCTTCACACAACTAGGCCAGCGAGTCTTGTTTTAAACACAGCTCTAGTAATGACCAACTTTCTCGTGAACGATATGATGAATTACTGACTAATGATAACTGACCATTCTCTTTTAGTCATACTTCTTCTTCTTCTGCGTTCGTCCTAAAAAGGACGTTTGTTACGTTGTGTCGCCGTTTACAGCAAAGCTGCGATATCTGCGCCTTTCGGCCCGACACATCCGTTTTCGGCACGGCATTTTTGGGACCGGGTTAGCCTTCCCCTTCGATCCCTACTCCCTCAGCCAGACTGCAGTGATGCAGCCTGTTTCCAGGACCACCACTTGAAGGTGGAATAGGGTCTTGGTCAGCTCTGGTTCGCTGACCCTGACGCAAGCAGTCAAGCTATGGGTCGCTTACTGCATTCCTCACTTTTGATGCATCTTCGGTCCTTTTAGTCATACAATAGAGCAGGGATCAGCAACTAGTCAATCCCGATCTACCGCTTGTTCAAAGTGAGTGACTTGGTAGATCTTTAAGCCACTGCGTGGGCGTGGGGGAAGGGGGGAGGGGAGGGGGGCCTTAGGGGGGAAGTTAAGAAAGACTTTTTAAACTAGGGAAATTTATATATATATATATATATATATATATATATATATATATATATATATATATATATATATATATATATATATATATATATATATATATATATATATATATATATATATATATATATATATATATATATATATATAGTGTGTGTGTGTGATATTTTAAGCGGGGGAAGGATCAACCTTAAAAAGAAAAGATCGCGTTCCTATCTCATGCAGTACCGGTACACTAATGTATGCTAGTAGCCAGCTCGAGATTATTCAGTGGGAATGCAGAAAAAGTACCTTTATCACGAGGACATTTAAAATCCCTGCAGGAGAGGTCAAGTCCGAAATTTCTCTAGTTTAATAAATCTTTCTTCCCGTTTTAAACAGCCAAAGTTAATTTTTCTGAGAGAAATTTAAAGGGCAATCTGGCATTTACATTCTGATTTGTTTTTCCATCTTTCTGTATCAAGGTTTCTTAACCTGTTGTCTACGTACCCCTAGGTGGTCCATGAATGGATTCTAGGGGGTTCGTGTACAAAGCCTAAAATTTAAAATGTAAAGTTTAAAATTATACGTTCATGTACGCAACCAACGTCCTTTTCAGGACGAACGAGGAAGAAGATACGTTCATGTACAATTTTTCTAAGAACACTTCCGCAGCCGTCACCGGACAATCAAATGGGTCCGTGGAAAAAAAAAAATGTTGGCTGTAATTCACTAATAGACAAAGTTGCGCCTTTCTTCTATTATATGACTTGTTATCTTTACAGGGTGTTCTTGTCTAATAGTTATTGTAAACTGTTCTTGTTACTCCCTTAGTACCTGTAGAACAAAGAGTTGTGAAATAAGGAATAGGACTGAAGCTCAGTCAGGCATGCCTTAATTTTGATTTTGACTTTTCCGATCCCGGAGTTACGAGTTTTGTCAAGGATTGCCTCCCCTGCTTTGCAGAAATGATCCAACAGTGACCACAACTCAAGAGTATCTAATATGGCTTCCATGGTATCTACCTGCGCGCAAGATTTTTCTTGGCAGAGATGTAGATAGAAGATTAATGACACTTCTACCTTAAGGGAGATTTCACAAGATATTTCCAGAAGCCACGAACAATGTTGCACTTGGCTGAACAATTATTAAAGCATTATATGTGGTCTCGTATAAGTAATGGCTCTCTCTCTCTCTCTCTCTCTCTATATATATATATATATATATATATATATATATGTGTGTGTGTGTGTGCGTGCGTGCGTGCGTGCGTGCGTGCGTGTGTGTGTATTAAATAGTCTTGCTCATACATTTGCTTTCATACTTCTAATGACTGAATAAACAATTATTTGTTTAGTTTAAAATAACATACAACAAATTTAATAGTCAATTAGTTCAACAAGTTAAAATAAGGATTAAATGGGGGTGAAAGGTCAATTAAATTTTTCTTCACAGAGGTTGGATCGGGGCGCTATCAATGTCCGTGTTTTGCTGTTGCCTGTGACAAAATAAAAACTTGACTCCAGATGAGTCCTGCAGCTGTGGTTCATCAATTCTGTGATGAGGGAAGCCTTCTCCACACTCTCTTCCACTGTAGGCGGCTAAGGTGGATGCTTTTCCCTCACAATAGAGGCGTGAATACCACAAATCGTCTGATGGCTTGTAACCCCAATCTTTAGACAAATAGAAAGAACAAATACCTGCTGAGTACATTTGTTCGCCGCAAACTAACAGGTCCATTGTCATGCGTTCCACCCAACAATGTTATCCTCTCAGAAGAATTAAATTTCCGAGCACAAAGTGTAACTCAGGGAATATGATGACAATTCCCAAATATCCTTCTGGGTGTTAACTAGGAAATTGCGTCTGGAGTGCGTGAATAATGATTTGCCTGAATTACAATTAAAAAAAGGTACATAAATCTCACAAGATAATATGTTACACTTTAGGCATATGTGATGTAATCATCACTAATTACTCATCACTTCACCCCTCGGAGTCTGGGGTCGCTCTGCTGTCGGGTTTCCCGCACGACTAGTCAGAAACAATCATCAGCTTTTGCAGTAGTGGTTCATGCATATACTATTTTCATATGTTGAGGTTGCCAGCCTTGTATATAACCACTTTGCAAGAAACCTGTAGAATTTACATTAGTAAATAAATTGTTTACACTTACCCCAAAATTTTGGGAAAACACAATCTCCTTGCACAGATTTAGACTGGACACAGCTCTGATAGGTGCAACGAAATCACATTGATCTGGAAATTAGAGTTAATTCCTGGGACGGTGGATGTTCTGCGAAATCACCTAGGCCTGGGAAAACTTTTGTTAAATTCCTCTATGACTTGTGATTAAATTCATAGGATTCCAGTCTTGTTAATTAAAGTCCTGGCCCCTTTAAGTTTCCAGTCTTGTATTAAAAATGAGGGTTTACTTCTGAATTCCAAAGTTGCCCAATACTCGATCTGATACGTATAGTTGTGGAATTTCTAAGTCCAATGTCTCCTTTTTCGTTCTGGCTTTTAGGAGTCGCTTATATGACTTGTGCGCTGCAGTCTCTCTGTGTGATCTGTGCCTGTGTTTTAATCACACTATATTCTTAGTTCTTGGTGCTAATCACAGATTGCACTTCCTACTAGTGTGCCAATAAAATACATTGTATATTTCAGCTCCTCAAAATGAACCAATCCAATCGAATCTCGTTCAGCACTATGTGGGTAGGGGCGTTTTTTTCAAATTCGAAAAATACTCTCACGTGTTTCAAAATATTAAATTTAATATCCACTCATGACCTCTTACAGTGATGTCATATCGTTGCGTCAGGGACCTAAAACACGTCAACGGTGAGGAATGCAGTTAGCGACCCATAGCTAGACTGCTTGCGTCAGGGTCAGCGAACCAGAGCTGAGCAAGACCCTGCTACACCTCCAAGTGGTGGTCCTGGAAACAGGCTGCTTCAGTCTGGCTGAGTGAGTAGAGATCGAAGAGGGAAGGCTAACCCGGTCCCAAAAATGCCGTACTGAAGTCGGGTGTGTCGGCCGAAAGGCGCAAATATGGCAGCTTCGCTGTAAACGGACACAACGCACCCAACGTCCTTTTCAGGACAAACGAAGACGAAGAAGATATAGTTGCGTCAGACTTCCGCCGACATCTTGTGCACAACTCATAAACTCCATCTGTGAACTCATTTGATGTCCAGATGCTACCTATCGCCAATATTGTATCTCCAGACAGATTACACTAGTCAACAACCAAAATTTACCAGAAATGAAAATAGCTGATCTTAACTAATTTTGGTGTGCTGAAAAAGAAAATGACATTTAAAAATGTTGATTGGCTCTAGTTTTCAAGATCTATGCTACTAGTTTATTTAATTACGGTCAATTTATATATATGACGCAACTGTTGTGGGCGATTGCATAATTTTTTTCTAATGACCAATAAAAATGTAACGAGAAGTTGATGATGCAATCCTACCTATGATTACATCACCTTTGTGTATAAATATCTTATCTCTGATAACATTTTGCCATTAGTTAGTGCATTTGTCCTTATCAAAAGTATCGTAGTTAGAAATGCCTAGGACATATGTGAACAGTGCCAATAATTTCTGTTATATATGTGGTGAGGTGACATTTCTATCACAAAAACGAAATATAACTAAAGTGATTAAGAAGGCGTACAGTTTGTATTTTGGCTGCAGAATAGGAGATCAAGATAAAAGCAGGGCGCCACACATATGCTGCAATACATGTGCAGCACATCTTAAACTGTGGTTGACTTGCAAAAGGCAAGCTATGCCTTTTGCAGTCCCAATGATTTGGAGAGAGCCCACTGATCATCTCAACAACTGTTACTTTTGCATGGTCCCTCCAATTGGGAAAGGCATATCAAAGAAGAAAAAATGGACTCTGGAATATCCAAACATCCCCTCTGCAATACGTCCGGTACCACATGGCGATGACCTACCAGTTCCCAAAGTGCCAGAATCATTTTCAGCTGCTTCCACTGATGAAGAAGAGGACATTGGTGGTCCTGAACCATCAACCTCAATTGACCCAGATTTTGAGCAAACTACATCCACTAAACCACACTTAATAACCCAAGTGAACTGAATGATCCTGTAAGAGATCTGAATTTACCGAAGAACAAGGCGGAGCTTTTGGGTTCCAGATTGCAACAGTGGAATCTCCTGGCAGAAGATGTTACAATTTATGTGTATAGGAACCGCCAGAAGCCGCTTATTACATTCTTTTTCAAAGAGGGGACCTTTCTGCGTGCCACAACATTTCTGGTTTAATGGCAGCCCTCAAAAATCAATTACATACCGGAAGAGTGGAGGCTTTTAATTGATTCATCCAAGACGAGTCTTAAAGCTGTTTTGTTGAATAATGGTAATGTGTTACCGTCAATTCCAGTTGGTCACGCAGTTCATATGCAATAAACTTATGAAAACATTAAGCAGCTTTTGAAGTGTATAAACTACGATCATCATCATTGGTCACTTTGCAGTGACTTAAAAGTGGTCGCTCTTTTGCTTGGACTACAGGGTGGATACACCAAGTACTGTTGCTTTCTCTGTGAGTGGGATAGCCGTGCACGAAGTGACCATTACATCAGAAGACATTGGCCAATCAGGCAGTCATTGCAGCCTGGCAGTAAGAATGTTGAGAACCCAGCACTTGTCGACACCAGCAAGATTTTGTTGCCACCCTTGCACATTAAGCTGGGTCTCATGAAAAGGCAATGGAGAAAACAGATGAGGCTTTCAAATACCTCATCAGAAAATTTCCAAGACTGAGTGAAGCTAAAATAAGAGAGGGAGTTCCGCAAATTCGAAAACTTCTTCATGATGACGAGTTTCTTTGCGTGTTGCATGGCAAGGAAAAAGCAGCATGGCTAGCATTTAAGTCAGTGGTGGACAATTTTCTTGGAAACAACAGATCTGATAATTACAATGAAATTGTAGAAAATCTCCTTCTGAAGTATAAGAGTCTTGGCTGCAACATGTCTTTGAAAATTCATTTTCTGGATTCTCATCTGGATTTCTTTACGTCAAACTGTGGAGCGGTCAGTGATGAGCATGGTGAACGATTTCACCAGGACATTGCTGCTATGGAGACAAGGTATCAAGGCAATTGGAGCCGTTCAATGCTTGCTGATTACTGTTGGACTGTGACAAGAGACACCTCATCGATTGACTACAAGAAACAAGCAAAGAGAGCTCGAACAGCGACTGAATAATGATGGAATGGGTTCAAATGTGCCTTTTTAAAACATGATATGTGAACTTTAAATAATGTTTTTATTTTTTTCATCATTTTGTGTTGAAATATCAATTAATGGAGTAGGTAACCACAATTTTTATATTGCTAAAGTAGAAAGACTAGCTGTTCACCACAGAGAATTAAACAAGCATACATTATTTGTATTACTGTAATGTAAATTCATCATTTAAAAAAACCCAGAGCCAATTGGTGAATTTCATTATGATATTTGAAATCAGCATGTCAAAATCTAAAAGAAATGGTATATTTAATTTCTGGTACAAATAACTTTTGAAAATTTGTTGACTAGTGTTATCGTTATAATCACACACAGGGATGGTCCCGTGAAACGATAAATGCATTTATCACCTGTGTAATCTGCCCACCTCAGACGGTTATCTCAGACAGACAATATTGGCTTCTATAGATGTTGATCGGCCGAGTCCGTCTTTTCATGGTATGAATCTTGCTCGCTGACCGGTGATAATGACTGGGTATTGTCACGATAATACCCCAGTTCGCCTGGCGGAACGTAATTAAGTCTGAGAGGAGTGGTAAACAAGATAAAGACCGTCCCATAGCAAATACTTCCGTAGGGGAGTGGTTAGAGACTTTCCCCTACTAGATTCAGCATAGATAGTAAAATAATGAATGGAAGGCCATAAAAATATGCCAAATAATAGCAATGAGTGAGAGGAAGAGAAAAATGAAGAAAAACGGTTATCCTGCCGAATTGGACGTGAGATCGCACAACCGTATGGTCACAAGTTGTCACTCTGTTTCCTCCCGAGACATGCCGTAAGAGGCGACTAAGACAAGGTTGTGCAGGAAATTGGCGAGCTCCTGATGTAAAATAAAAATGATGACAGAAACCACCGTTGTAAGAGCAAATTCTTGTATATAGGCTTCCTGTACGGCGACCATCTACAATGGTGGATTGTGGGTGTAATATTTATTTACTGTTTATAGGCCTCGGGTTTCCCTTCTTTATGTGTTTAAACGTTTGTACAGTGGTGGATGTTTACGTCATAACGAGTGAAAAGGGAGATAATGATGAAAACTTCATTGTTTTAGTTACGTTGTTGTGCAATCTTTTTGTTTTTGTGTGCGTGTGTATATATATATATATGTGTGTGTGTGTGTGTGACGAAAGTACTGAGATTCTGTCTTTCAATTGGCCCATGTCTTTTTCTCCTTGCAATTTGTTCACTATATTTTAGGAGGGATTACAGGTAATCCTTCTCCATGTTTCTTCTCCTTCTTTTATTTACGTTTTTTCAAGATGAGATCACGATGGAGTTTGATCTATGTGTTTAGAATGGGGGTGTAGGGAATTAGACAGTATTTTTCTAGAAGAAAGATTATAGATGCTAGATCAGGATTGGCACCAGATCGTCTTTTTTTAAAGATAGGCATGCAGCTAGACACATTTTTCGGGATTTTTTATGTATATATTTTGGCCATTTTTGTTTCATTGCCACTAGAGGGCTAGGCTTAATCCCGTTTCTTTGTCTAAAACTCATGTACGTTGCATCAGCATGATCTAAGGTTCTGATTGGCTGAGAGCTAACTGCAGTTGAAATGCAGAGCTGCCATTGGCTTTAGAACCACGCCGCGCATATGACGTCATGAAGTCGGCGCGTGGGGGTCTTGATTATAAAAGGCCTATATTTCATAGCCTCTTTCTCTTTTAATGAAAAATTGCTAAGCCGGTTGCCAGAGTCAAGTCGATTGCCTTCAGTAGGACATTCGAGATTTGGTAAGCATGAATTTTTGTGTGAGGACTTTATTTAATTTTTCTAGTCCTAGCCGATCATTTAAGTTTCTTTGGGCAGTTTAAGTTTAATGTAAATTCTCATCGCCAGAGCCATCAAATACAATCTTAGTGATAGACTTGAGAGACTTAATAGGTCCATTTGTTTCCTTATTGAAGGAATAGCGGTAATTGAGCTGGGTTTATAAGTTGAGATATCACCGCTTTGTATTATTGCAAAGTCGGTCGGGAGAGAAACTCGCATCTGCGAATCATATGTATTTACAGAATAGTCGGGAGCGTGTGTAATGTGTATTTTCATTTGTGATTTTATTGAAAGTATTGATGCTCGCTATTTATATAGTTACGCATATATCTGTGGACGGAAGTGATAGAGGTATTAATTGGAGCACGTGGGTGCTATCAGTTAATGGGTATTGTGGCACGAGCACATGTGTGCTATCAGTTAATGAATCGTTATGCAGGAGCGCGTGGTTGAAAAACTGCGGCACCACGTGGCTGAATTACGGGGTTTTCATTGTATAACTTTTGACGGCAAGCAGATGCTGGCGTAAACTGGTTATATGTTATTGATTGTGCATTATTGTTCTGCGAATTCAGAAGATGGGAGAAGTAATTTTAAAGGGAATTATTTTGTATTACATTTTGAATGTGATTACTATTATTGACGGGAAGTTTAGGAATTCCTAGAGATAGAGTATTTTTGTGTTAATAATTTGCTGCATGTAGTGTCGGCGTAAGAAGTAGGCCACAGTACGTCTGCCCAGACGGGCCAGTGAAAATATTGTTGTTGCTCAGAGTTAGTCAGGCAGAACAAGCGATCTGGGTTAGCCAATGTTTACTTTGTAGGCTCAGGTAGAGAAGGGAACAGGAGAGTAGCGGACGGTGTTGGCATGATTTTTTTGTATGGAGGTGCATAACGTGTTGAAGAGTAAGGGAGTTATTCGTTATTTGAAATAGAGTATTAACGTTTTGTTTAGCTGTTGTTTTTGCTTTTGTCTAAACAGCAGGTGCCGGCTTTTTGTGGGAATGAGAGCGGAATTTTGAGACCACAAAATTTCTCCCACGGCAAAGTTGGGGCATTCGCAGAACCGCAAGGGTTTTACGTTAGTTGCCAGTGGTGGAAGGAGAGGAAGAAAATACGTTTTCCCAGCCAGGGGAAGACATTTTCCAGCGAATAGGATTTTTGTGGATAAATCCTGAGCTCTGACGCTCATTCGGTTACACACGCAGATTTGGCATGCTGCCCGCGTTGTGGTAATTTTATGTTCGCTTCTTCACGGCCATAATAAAGCCGACGGCCCAGTTATAGGTACTCGGGCAGGTAATTTCAGAGTGGTAGAAGTCCGCTACAGTTCCAGTCCAGAATCCAGTGGGGTTCTGTTAAACCTCAGTCATCAATTCCAGAGTTAGTGGAGAGAGAGAGGGTAAACATTCTCTCTACTGAAGTCAGCACAGATAGGCAGAACTGTTAGTTTTGGTGAATCATAGCAGAGGACAGCTGCTGAAGTTTAGAGGTGCAGTTAGTTGTGTTCAGGAGATTCCAGGATAGGCTGTGTAGAACCGAAGTCTGTGCAGAGATTGTGTAGTCACTTCGCAGTCGTTCCAGCTATCAGTGGACTTAGAGTTAGAGTTAGAATTTAGAACAGCTAGTTGGGAGTGTAGGCGACATCAAGTGCAGTGTAGTTCATTTCAGTTAACCTTACCTTCTTTCTCCATACAGGTTGCAATTGTGGGAGAAGGGTTGGGGTTGATGCATTTTTAACTGTGCTTGATTTTGTTTCAGGTGTGCATCCTCGCCTTTTTTTGTATTTGACATGCATATGTTTGTTTATAGGTGTATAATAAACTTGTATAAATTGTAGCTGGCATCAGTCATTTCCTTTAGTACAGTAGCTATATGTTGTCTGTACCTTGGTGTTTGTGAATCTTAATTGAACCTTATCCCCATAGGGTAGTTAGAGGTGGTTCGAGGCCATAGCAATTTAAACGTCCGAAGTGGCGAGGAAAGAATCAACCTCGGTTCTCAACCTCGGAGCCAATGGTCTCAACTTTCACAGTTTGCACTATATTTCTATCTGAATCTATCATTTCAGTCTTTCTTCTTACTATTGTCTTGTCACTATATGTAGACAGTCTCTAGTCCTAAATCCATTTCGTGACAAAGTGGGTGCTATCGTCCGGTGAATCATCTTTGTTACGTTCAATTCTGTGATCTTGACAAAGTGGGTGGCGTCGTCCTTGGGATCATCTTTGTTGGGATCACTTCTAGATTCATAGATTGTCTCTGAAGAAAGTTCTGGAAATAGATTTCTTAAAAATCCCCTAGACTTGAGCTATATTAAGACTGATCCAGCTATAAGTTTTTTTCCACATGTTCCAGTTAGTATAGATGATAGTGGTAGTAAGGTTGTTTATGACTTAGAGGTAATTGATGGCTAATCGAATTTTTTCTTGACAGGAAAGTAAATTCGGGTTTTGGGTAGCTGGATAACTTGAATTTTTTTCAGGTAGTTATTAGTCAGACTTGGTGCTAGTCTGAGTGCGGGTTTTTGCGACAGCATATTCCTAGTAGGTAACAGTAAAATTTTTCTTGTTCCTTTTTTTTGTCATTTCCCCTCGTGGTGAGTTACAGCAGTTCACAAGTAAGATGGCGGAATTGGTCCAGTTACGAGCTGCTTGGCGGGAGGCAGTCGAGGAGATGGGAATAGATAAGGCCGAGACCAAGGCATACCTGGAGGCGGAGGAAAAGGAGCAGGCAGCAGAGAGACAACATGAACTTGCCATGCGTTCTCTGGAACTGCAAATTGGAGCCTCGGATGACATTTTAAAGAAATGGGAGAGAGAGCGACAAGAAAGCGCCAAGAAACGGGAGATGGATCGACTAGCAAAGGCGATGGAGCAACTAGCAAGGGGAAAAGAGCAACAAGAAAGAGCCGATGAATCTAACCACTCTATTTCTCAAGTTATGTCGCCCATATTGGACCACCCCTCTGAAAATCTTGCGCCCATAGCAAACGTGTCGGCTCAAACCGCGCCCCAACTCCAGGAAAAGGACTTTCCGTTGGAAATGGACCCGAAGCCCAAACAAGGGAGGGAGTTAAGTAAGGAAAGCAGACCTTGCAACGCTGGGAACATTACGAAGCGATACCAGGCGTGGAAACTGCATAACAGGGGGAATAATGCGAGCAAGCATTATAAATCGGATAGCTACCGATTCTCCCATGCTCGTGAGACAGCACAACATACTCGACACGGAAAGTCGAGGGCAGGGTTCGAATCCCTAATAAGGCATGTTTCGCCAGCTCCCCAGTGGGACAGCGAAAAACGACAGGCAGAGGCGCATTCGCCTGACATCCCTGTGCAGCCTAATGGCAAAACAGTGGTGATTGTGGAAGTACATTCTTTGTCGTCGGGAATTAGGCCCCCGATGGTATTAGCTCCTTCAGGAGAGGGACATACTGACAAGAACTGTATTCAAGGAACAGTAGAACAAGTCACTGAGAGCTTTATCTCAGATTCTCCGCGATCAAACGGGATCTTAAACCGTCAAGTGTCACTGCAGGACACATTCCAACTGACGCCAGTAACTCTCACAGGGGAGGGCAAGGTTGAAGGTAGAACCAGGGTGTTAGACGGAGAGCTCCCGTGGTCTACAGGTTCATCTCACCAACTTTTCAGGCCAGAAAAGAGTGAGAAAAGCGGCCTTACGCATTTGCAAGAAGCTACTTTAGAGAGCTCTGTCCCTCTTCATATTGGTAGGGGAAGAGCGATCACAGAACCACTGCCAGGGGCAGATATTACCTATCTTTTCCCCAAGATAGAAGCTACTGGGATCAGTGTGGATTCAGTAGAAACCCAGCAAGAGATCGGAAACTCGATGTCAGAGGTACACGAGAGTTCTCATTTTTATTTTAAGGTACCAGCGGTTTCAAACCCGCTGATGAGCAGCAAGGTAGTCGCCATCGCCAGGCCTCTACATAGCAATTCGGTCATGTCAGTGGACCAAGCCAGCATTTCGCCGGACAAGGCAAGGGAAGTTCCAGACCCGCCATTGGAGGGCACAGGTCTGAAGAGAGATCGACTCTCCCACCAGAGCATGGGAGTAGTTATGGAGAGGAAGAAGAAGAAACAGGTGCGCGTTTCTTTGGCCAACAAACTTTTCCAATTTTGGAACAGTGATTCTCGCTCGAGGGACATTACAGTCGGCCGCAGGTATCTCAGGTCAACCAGGTACAGGCCATACAAACGTAAACACCCAGCGGATAGCCTTTATCGGACAGCACATAACCCGCTAATTACCTGTACAGTGGTCAGGGAGTTGTGCGGGAGCTGTACTCCACCAAGGCCAAGGACACTTATCAGGAAGAAACCCTGGAGGAGAAAATTAGGTAAACATGGCCAGGTGCACACAGGAAGGAAGTATGTTATGGTTGATTGGCCCAGCCGCCTGCCAGTTGCAGAGCGACTCAAAGACAGAGGGAGAGAACAGGCGAAGAACGACCATTTGTGTTGCAGTCGCCAGGTGGAAATCACCAGTCGTGACCATGAGACTTCAGGACTGACAGGCAGATCTGTAGACTTATATAAGGGCCAGTGTGAAACACAGAGATTTCAGTAATGAGATCGTTGCTCAATCTTTGAGGGTGGGAGTGATGTGACGAAAGTATTGAGATTCTGTCTTTCAATTGGCCCATGTCTTTTTCTCCTTGCAATTTGTTCACTATATTTTAGGAGGGATTACAGGTAATCCTTCTCCATGTTTCTTCTCCTTCTTTTATTTACGTTTTTTCAAGATGAGATCACGATGGAGTTTGATCTATGTGTTTAGAATGGGGGTGTAGGGAATTAGACAGTATTTTTCTAGAAGAAAGATTATAGATGCTAGATCAGGATTGGCACCAGATCGTCTTTTTTTTAAAGATAGGCATGCAGCTAGACACATTTTTCGGGATTTTTTATGTATATATTTTGGCCATTTTTGTTTCATTGCCACTAGAGGGCTAGGCTTAATCCCGTTTCTTTGTCTAAAACTCATGTACGTTGCATCAGCATGATCTAAGGTTCTGATTGGCTGAGAGCTAACTGCAGTTGAAATGCAGAGCTGCCATTGGCTTTAGAACCACGCCGCGCATATGACGTCATGAAGTCGGCGCGTGGGGGTCTTGATTATAAAAGGCCTATATTTCATAGCCTCTTTCTCTTTTAATGAAAAATTGCTAAGCCGGTTGCCAGAGTCAAGTCGATTGCCTTCAGTAGGACATTCGAGATTTGGTAAGCATGAATTTTTGTGTGAGGACTTTATTTAATTTTTCTAGTCCTAGCCGATCATTTAAGTTTCTTTGGGCAGTTTAAGTTTAATGTAAAATTCTCATCGCCAGAGCCATCAAATACAATCTTAGTGATAGACTTGAGAGACTTAATAGGTCCATTTGTTTCCTTATTGAAGGAATAGCGGTAATTGAGCTGGGTTTATAAGTTGAGATATCACCGCTTTGTATTATTGCAAAGTCGGTCGGGAGAGAAACTCGCATCTGCGAATCATATGTATTTACAGAATAGTCGGGAGCGTGTGTAATGTGTATTTTCATTTGTGATTTTATTGAGAGTATTGATGCTCGCTATTTATATAGTTACGCATATATCTGTGGACGGAAGTGATAGAGGTATTAATTGGAGCACGTGGGTGCTATCAGTTAATGGGTATTGTGGCACGAGCACATGTGTGCTATCAGTTAATGAATCGTTATGCAGGAGCGCGTGGTTGAAAAACTGCGGCACCACGTGGCTGAATTACGGGGTTTTCATTGTATAACTTTTGACGGCAAGCAGATGCTGGCGTAAACTGGTTATATGTTATTGATTGTGCATTATTGTTCTGCGAATTCAGAAGATGGGAGAAGTAATTTTAAAGGGAATTATTTTGTATTACATTTTGAATGTGATTACTATTATTGACGGGAAGTTTAGGAATTCCTAGAGATAGAGTATTTTTTGTGTTAATAATTTGCTGCATGTAGTGTCGGCGTAAGAAGTAGGCCACAGTACGTCTGCCCAGACGGGCCAGTGAAAATATTGTTGTTGCTCAGAGTTAGTCAGGCAGAACAAGCGATCTGGGTTAGCCAATGTTTACTTTGTAGGCTCAGGTAGAGAAGGGAACAGGAGAGTAGCGGACGGTGTTGGCATGATTTTTTTGTATGGAGGTGCATAACGTGTTGAAGAGTAAGGGAGTTATTCGTTATTTGAAATAGAGTATTAACGTTTTGTTTAGCTGTTGTTTTTGCTTTTGTCTAAACAGCAGGTGCCGGCTTTTTGTGGGAATGAGAGCGGAATTTTGAGACCACAAAATTTCTCCCACGGCAAAGTTGGGGCATTCGCAGAACCGCAAGGGTTTTACGTTAGTTGCCAGTGGTGGAAGGAGAGGAAGAAAATACGTTTTCCCAGCCAGGGGAAGACATTTTCCAGCGAATAGGATTTTTGTGGATAAATCCTGAGCTCTGACGCTCATTCGGTTACACACGCAGATTTGGCATGCTGCCCGCGTTGTGGTAATTTTATGTTCGCTTCTTCACGGCCATAATAAAGCCGACGGCCCAGTTATAGGTACTCGGGCAGGTAATTTCAGAGTGGTAGAAGTCCGCTACAGTTCCAGTCCAGAATCCAGTGGGGTTCTGTTAAACCTCAGTCATCAATTCCAGAGTTAGTGGAGAGAGAGAGGGTAAACATTCTCTCTACTGAAGTCAGCACAGATAGGCAGAACTGTTAGTTTTGGTGAATCATAGCAGAGGACAGCTGCTGAAGTTTAGAGGTGCAGTTAGTTGTGTTCAGGAGATTCCAGGATAGGCTATGTAGAACCGAAGTCTGTGCAGAGATTGTGTAGTCACTTCGCAGTCGTTCCAGCTATCAGTGGACTTAGAGTTAGAGTTAGAATTTAGAACAGCTAGTTGGGAGTGTAGGCGACATCAAGTGCAGTGTAGTTCATTTCAGTTAACCGTACCTTCTTTCTCCATACAGGTTGCTACTGTGGGAGAAGGGTTGGGGTTGATGCATTTTTAACTGTGCTTGATTTTGTTTCAGGTGTGCATCCTCGCCTTTTTTGTATTTGACATGCATATGTTTGTTTATAGGTGTATAATAAACTTGTATAAATTGTAGCTGGCATCAGTCATTTCCTTTAGTACAGTAGCTATATGTTGTCTGTACCTTGGTGTTTGTGAATCTTAATTGAATCAGGAAATGAGACATTTGCTCAGCTCACAGACAAGGTCTGTTTCTATCATGGCTATGTCAAAGGTCAGAGGTCGTCATATGTGGCTATGTCGACTTGTGAGGGTCTGGTGAGTTGAGTGTATTATTAAATTATTATTTTCAGCATTAACATTGCTAGTATCTTTAACATCGTCAACGTTTCTAATACTGTTGCCAATAATTCTCCATGCCCTGTTAGGTACTAGGCAGGACTGGTGCCAGACTATTTTGCGCCTTAGGCAAGGCTAAGTACTTATTCTGATTTCTCACACTTCTCACTCTCTTAACGCACTCACACTCAATACTCTGTACCCCTCTGAGGTCTGCGCCCTAGGCGGCCGCCTAGTTGGCCTAATGGTAGCACCGCCCCTGGTACAAGGGGTCTTTCAGGATGTAACGAAAGAACAGGCCTACTGATCTGTCATACGTGTTGTATGAGGTGACTAATTTGAGGTTACGCAACCTGTTCTTGTAACCAGCTGCTACAGAAACCACCGAAGCTAAAGCATGTGCTTGAAAATAGGTTACTATCAGCAGTGGTTCGACTCATGCTCCAGGAGAAGCGACAATAGAGATGATGGTGATGACGTTGACGATGATGATTATGATGATTATATTTCTGCTATAATGCTGGTTTAGATCTTTTCTGATGCTGCCAGTTGTTCATTCATTCATTTACTTACGCATAAAAACCACTTACCGATCTACTCACGCACTCATTCACTCCTTCACTCACTCACACCTTCACTCACCGCTTCACTCACTCCTTCACTCACTCACACCTTCACTCACTCCTTCACTCACTCACACCTTCACTCACTCCTTCACTTCACTTCACTCACTTTCTCACTTACTCACTCATTCTCACTCATTAATTCAGTCACTCATTCACGCACTACGTAAGTCACTCACTCATTCACTCACTCAGTAATTCACTCACACATTCACTCACTCAGTAATTCACTTACTCCCTCACTCACCCCTTCACTCACTCACTCACTCACTCACTAATTCACTCACTCCTTCACTCACCCCCTTACTTACTCACTCACTCACTCCCTCTTGCACTAATTCACTCACTCATTCACTCATCCCTCCAATCGTCATTAAAGGTAGAAAAGTCATCCTCTTTACTCTGAGCACGCATTATTTTAACATAATCGATCAGTTCACGACCTTCTTTCTATATGATAGAAGGCACGGCATTAAACCCACTACATTGACGTCACAATCGAGCAGTTAGTGTTGGGCCTTTTTTCATAA
Source organism: Oreohelix idahoensis (assembly GCA_024509875.1). Taxonomy (NCBI): domain Eukaryota; kingdom Metazoa; phylum Mollusca; class Gastropoda; order Stylommatophora; family Oreohelicidae; genus Oreohelix; species Oreohelix idahoensis. The sequence goes on from JAMPIV010015899.1 coordinate 103,508, forward strand.
AAGATAACGTTACCAGTCCCTCTCTAGCTCTCTTCCAAGTCATGTCCTAACTGAGTATACAGGAAAATAACCATAAACAATAACTATTTATCAACACACATTAGTTTGTTTTGTTATACAAGGTGATTAAAAACTCATGTTCTATTTTAAAACTGTTATGTCTTGAATTCTATCCAACTAATTAATATGAAACAAACGTCATAAAAGAGAATTAAAGGTCATTTTTATTACATAAAATGCTATGTCACATTAACATTAAAACTCAGAGTAAGATCCATCCTACTTAGCATATAATTTCATAATGGGCACTGACTTTTAAGATCTGTTGTGACATCTGTGTGACGGAATTTGGTTATGTTCTTCTACTCCCCTTCTTTCCCTCCTACTTTTTTTTTTTTTTCGTACGCCCGCTAATACTCGAGGCAAAATCTCAGGTTATTTTTAATGTCTAACCTGACATTGATTTTTACGTGAGTATCCTATTTTCTTGTATAGAGACAAGTGTCCCTCGCCATTCAGGCAGATACTCGCCGTTTTCGGAGGTTCCCTCCTACTTTCTCCATTTATTTCTTCATTTTATGCACATAAACCTGTGCCCCGCCACGCCTCAATCATCGATTGACCTCTGTTTAAACTGCAATAGTGTTATTTCACGGCGAATTGGCCATCCTTAATGATTAATTGTAATCGCTTAAGTTGTTACACCAGATTTGACTTTCTGCGGTAACCGTGAAAATGACTATCGACCTTTTATGTAATCATTTCCGCCAAGACCAGCATGTCCGTCTAGGCGCATTGTTCACTACAAACGCATTCAGACACTTGGGCGGATAATACAAAAGGAAGACCAGATGTTGTCTGGGGAAAATGTCTAGCTGCGGCGACGTGTCGCAGCTTATCCTTCTGGGACCAGGAAAGTACGGGTGATAATTGCTTAATCACTTCCTTCCAGATATTGTCGGTGTAATTATTACTGAGTGGACAAATTAGCGAGGACACTATCTGCAGGCGAGGTTACAAATCGTAATTGAAAGGATACCTAAGAGTGACGGAAGAAGTGGGCCATATATAGGAGTTGAGGTCATCTGTGTTAATTTTAAAATGATACTTTAACACACGCGGGGGAAAGTAAATAACTGACACCCGTAGGTGGAAGCGTGGGCAGGAAAACTGCAATATAACCTATCAAATTCGCAGGCTAAAAAACACTGCATTCCAGAATCTTCAAAGTAGACAGCTCGGAACGAACAGAGTTAGAATTCTGACCATATAGGACCGGACAAAACACGTATCGGAACTCCTTCTGATCCCTACAGCACGGAAAATCTACATTTTAATACGGAAACCGGAATCCTACAGGGCTTACTTACAAAGTCACAATGGGATTCTAACTAGAAGTAATAGTTTGATACCCCTGACGCGTATTCAAGGCATCTTTATCAAGTTGAAGAAACTATTCAACTGAACAAGAAGTCTATCCTCCCTATCGGGGTGAGTTGTAACATGTTTTATACACTTTGAATTTGACATGTTTGAACTTGCTGATGGTTATACTGGTCCATACGAGGCTGGCAGCCTCAGCATATGAAAATGATATACTCAGGAACCACCACAGCAAAGCGCTACCGATTGCGTCGTGCTAGTTCTCACGGGGAATCAAAAGCAGAGGTAACCCCAGACTCCAAGTGGAGCAAGGAGTGGATGATGATGACTGTGATAAATTTAACCGTGATACAACGTTAAAATATCTCCAAAGATAAAATGTAGGGATAAAAATAATGCGTAAGCTACTAGAAGACATGATCGCCAATGCCGCGGTTCACTACCCGCCATGGAAACTAACTTGTTAGCCGTGAAGACAAAACGTTTACCCTTGGAGACGGGAGGGAAGGAGATCAAAAAGAAAAATATGACTGAACACGTGCTTGAAACTAGCAAGGCTAAAAAGACGCAATTGGTGGGGAAAGGAAAAAATTCACGTCCACAAGTTGACACAATGTAAAGAAATGGACAAAAGGGACCTTAGCTATTATACGCAACAGTCATTTCTTGGACGCTTTTACGATACTGAGTCCTTTTATTTGAATTCAGCGGCAAACGCATTACAGAAGATGCTCGAACATATTTCAAAAAAACAACTAACCTTGAAAAAGTAACTTTTTCTTAATAATAATGTTAGGAATATAAAACCTAGGTAGTCTGATAGCCCATCTTGAGCAGAGAAATAATATGCTTTCATTTATACAGACGGATAGATAATAATGAAGATATTGACAAAAGACTGTGTTGTTCATAACAGACGAGCGACTGCACTGTTAAAAAAATGTCACTAATTTTCAAAAATTGCGGCCTTGAGACTCAAGTGCTAAAATCTAGTTGGAATGAAAGAGAGGGGGAAATAGTGGAAAATTGTGGCTAAAAATAATTGACAAAAGACTGTGTTGTTCATAACAGACGAGCGACTGCACTGTTAAAAAAATGTCACTAATTTTCAAAAATTGCGGCCTTGAGACTCAAGTGCTAAAATCTAGTTGGAATGAAAGAGAGGGGGAAATAGTGGAAAATTGTGGCTAAAAATAACTCTAGAGACCGATTCGTGTAGAAAGGCATGTAGAACCAAGCGTGTTTTTTATGAAAAAACAAGTAGAGACAGACGGACCAACAGACAATAATACATACTTGACTGAGGTATGACTGAATTGACTTTTGGTTGGAGGTTTGAAATTTGAAAGGGGGGAAGTCGGTGATTGGCCACAGATAATCATATTATCGGCGCACAGACGCGCATTTTTGCCATTTAACATAAATTGTCCAGTAGTAGACACAGTAATTCTTCAGTGGTGTATTTCCCAGAAGCTAATTGCAATTTTTAGAGGGACGCCATACTAGAGCCAGCAGCTCAGCTGAGTTTTGCTAGAATATAACTGTGTTCTCTATTCATAATTCTGGTAAGAATGAAAGTATTTCTTTGTATATTTTAATATTGTTTAATGTTTCGAGTGATTTGATACTGCCATATCAAAATCTACCCCTTACAACAAGTAAGGATTCGCTCTAGATCCCCAGCCCAAGTTCAGGGTCTAGAGACAAACAAAATACATAAACGCCAGCAAGGATTATGAAGGGCGGATCAAGTGTTCAGATCAGTGGAACATATCACCTATCTTATTCAATACAGGAAGCTAATGAACATATTTCAGAATATGTAGTCTTGGGGAACTTATACTATGTGAAACCAACTTGGTAAGATGTGCTGTATGGTCAGAGAGATCTGACCCCGTCTATGTGGTGTTGTTGTGTAGTGTGGTGTGCAGAAGTGGCTCAGGAGGTAGAGTTCTGACACATGACCCAATACTTTTGTTGCAGAAGTGTGAGTTTCTGTTTGGCACCAAAGTGGTGTCAAATGCTGTGATGATATATACAAGTGTGGACCAGTGCAGTCTAGTATTTTGTCAGAGCAGCCTTATATTGCCCCCAAGCACGGAGAGGTGGGGCCACCAGATTCCAGCACCAGAACTACTCAGTCAAGATACGTGAGCGTCTGGCCTGCTGGACCTTCACCAACTTATTTACTAACTAACTGTAAAGGGCAATTTTTACTATCTTGCAATATAATACATTTATATTCTTATTATGTTCGCAAATATTTTGTAAGCAAAGTATTTCCTTTTTAAGTGCTTAAGGAGAAGTCATTTTTGGGTTGCTTCCCTTGAAAATAGTTCTGTCATCTTCGATCGGACTCCGCAGACGACTCTAGGCCTACTGCGATTTATTCTGTGGCTGGGTAGGAATAGATTGTTCTTGCTTCAGTATATCTATGGCCTGAATTTATACGTAGTGTTTGTATGAGTAGGACGAGTCTGTCTTATATATGGATATCTTTGCATTTCTAAGTCGAACTAATTTGGTTGTCGCTAGAAAAGGTCAAAGGCTATGCAGCGGAAGTATCGCTAGCAAAGGGTGTGATCCATGGCTGTCATCCTGTGAGGATGCCGAGTTTTGTTGTAGCAGGCTTTTTGCCGAAATAGTGATCTATATATGGATGGGGAAAAGTGATAATCATTTAGACATGTTGTATGTACTTTACCCCAGTGTTTATTCTCTTTTGCCAAGGAATGGCAAAGTTATATTTCGCATAAAAAGGTAAAACCACAATTTATTATGAACTTGGGCTTCGCCATCGTTGTTGATAAGCAGATGCACAGTGGTACTTTTAAAAAGAATATCCATTCAAAGGAAGAAGACATTCCTATGTATCAGCACTGGATTGTATGATATTATTCAATTACCTCTATGAGAGAAGCTATGAAGAAATGAGGACATTTAATGAATGACTAATTTTGGTCTATATTCTATAGTGAGTGAAGCTCACGAGAGAGAGAACAGCCATGTTGAAATTCATATACTTTGTATTTATCGAGTGAGAAAAAGGGATGCCTGTACTATCGCTCGATGAACCAAGAGATCACTGCTACATGTGAGAACCCATGTCTGGGATTCCTATATTATGAAATATATATATATTGAACTTTACGTGAAGGAATATTCGCTAGACGAGGTTAGGTCTAGGAGCCTTCCTATGTAGGCTATTGGTTATGGTCTGACGTGCCCAGTCAGTAAAGCCAGATGATTTACATGATGGAACGCTGAATGCTTATTTACGAATGCTCCATTATGATATTTGCCAAGCATGAATGCTAACTTAAGATGATATTCCTGTGATCAACATTATGCTGTCTATGTCGACATTTGTTCCTGTAACCATACACGTACTGTCCAAGTGTGCGTCCCATTAAATGTTATAAAAAGACCACCGTAGTTCCAGTACTTCTTGAATTCGAACAGTGTGAGTATGAGTGATGTACTACCAACCTGTCAACTCTATCGAATCATTCTACCATTCGCGTACTGACATTCAGATACACACTCATTGTTTACACTCACATTCTTGTCGGAGCCTCATCACGTTCCAGGACAAGATGACCTGTATGACCAAAACTGTGCTGGGTTTGATGAGTTGACAATCGTTACACTTTACTACACCAGTCCCAACATCTACATTTATCCACTGGTGGACATTCACATCATTTAGCAAATAAAGCATGATTCAACAACTAGTAGCCAGTATGAGTTAACAACTACACACAAAGAAAGAGTTTAGCACTAACACACCAACTATATTACCATCACTAGAACCCACAAAAATTTTGGGAAATAAAACTTGTATTACTCCCATCAGTGAATGGACAATGTTTGGTAGTCATAGACAGGGAGTGATGATATCACCCCAACAGCATATATAGAAATAAGTTCTCCTGGGACTATCTTAAGATAATTACTATTAACCAGTCATTTGAAATACATATGTACACATTTTCTAGTTTATTATGACATATATTCATGCATTTCATTCATAATTTCAAAACCTTTCATATGTTCTGACCAAAATAAAACCTTGGTTCAGAACAAATAAACTTAAAGAAAATTTAATATGAAAAATTTAAACAGCTTGAGTTAGTTCAGTGTGTTATAAATGTTATTAATATTATTAGACTTATTAAATATCTGTGTGTGTGTATGTAATCTACCACAACTTATTACATATCAGTACCCTAGATTTTTAACGTAGCCACATTTATTAGTAAAAAAGATATGTGTGAGGTCGTAAGTGGTAGCAAGAAGGGCCTTCTGTAAATTCACAGCTACATTTATCTCAGGAGCCTTCACAGCTGACCTCATGCATCACACTAGGTAACATCAACCATACAATACCATCAAAATCCACTACAATGACATCATATGTATATATTTACTATCATTTGTAATAAGTTGTGTGTATACTTAAACATGTTCACCCAGACACAAGCCATTGTACTTGCCGCTGCAATTTTTCAATTAAATTAACTGAAAGAATGGTGATTTTTCATCATATCCCCTGAGTTATATGATGCACGCTCACGGAGATTAACAAATTCAGAGAAATGAATCTGCTGACGGACAGCAGGAAAAGCGCGTGATTAATATCATGAAAGCAAAGACTTAGCAGAGGTTTTGTTCTTTTATTTCCTCTAAAGTTTGTGGTACGAATTGAAGAGTCCATTTGAGGTCCTACTCTACGACACCAGTTGTACTACTATTCTGTGGCTCAAAGCTTGTGATCGATACTGGAAACCTACGTTCCACGGGTTCTGAATATATATGCCTTGATAGGAACCTCTTTACAGAGCGATACAACAGGAAGCAATCTGATCATCAGAAGTGTTCCCCCATCGAACAAGTGTTTCGGCCCTGTATACTCCTTTACACTCTAAGGGGGGCGGGCCCACTTGGGTCATGACTCCCAAGTGTCTCAGCCTCCTGTTGTCTTGTATCGAAAATGAACCCATTTCACTTGGTAGCAACTTTAAAATCCACAACTCCGCCAGCCGTGATGCAATTGTGAAAGTAGCAAAGAGAAGACAAATTATTCCATTCGTTCCGTCGCACGACTAGGGACAGACACTGACACACCTGCGCGAAGCCGACGAGGCTAGCCACTGCGCGCTAGCAACTGAAATTATGTGCCCAACACCTCTAATAGTAAACGCCGCGTGTTGCCCGTCAGTCACAGCCCTTTTACCAGTACACCGAAAAACTCAACGTATTGTGGACTGGTGCTTTCTGTACCGCAGACTTTACTGTCACGATTTCCATAGCCCATTGTGGTTGTTCCACAGTCAGAATGATGCCTTTTCGGCAGTTTCACTAAGCCTCTTCAGTGCCCTTGTTCTCGACTGTCCCCTCAGCCCCAACAGTTTCAATAAATCATACACTGATGCAGCCACGAGCGCTCTTGCGCCCACCTCAACAGCCATTACCCTTGCAGTGAACCCATCGTGTCTCAGATCCGCGGCCAGATCATTATACTTGGCCGCTTTAAACGAATGTTGCTCGTCCAATCTGGATTCAAATGGCACGGTCAGTTCAATCATTATAGCCTGAAGCGATGCTGAAGAATGAAGCACTATATCCGGCCGTCTTCGCGATTTTCTGATACTCTCTGGATATGCCCCTCGTCAGGTAGGTCTACCGACATCTTCCAGTCGTTTGCACAGTCAAGAAGAGATGGTAAACTGCTACCTGGTTTACTCGGTTTGGGGTGTGCTGACTTTCCTGCCCTCAGAAAGTATGTATTTGCGGTGCTCAGCCTGGCTTTGCTATTCGCCTTCATCCTTGCCAGGTCGATTGTCGCAGCCAGCTCATTTAGCACTTTGTTGTGGCGCCAAGTGTATCGCCCTTGCCATAATAACACCTTACGCGCTGAGAGCACGTGTTCAAGTGTCTGCCTCCCCTGGCACAGGGGCACTGCTCATCATCCGACTTTCCCCATCTCACAAGGTTTGTGGCCGACGGCAGCAGGTCATACATTGATCTAACAACGAAGCTGAGCCTAAGAGGTGCCGTATGCCAAATATCATTCTATGTCAAGGACCTTTGCAGGGCTCCTTCCCATGTAGTCCATTGGCCTTGTTGGGCCTGCTGCACTGCTTTTTGCAACTTCTTATCATTCTCAGCTCCTCGTATCTCCTGAACTACCATGTCTCTGCGCTCCCTGCTTGATACCTTGGACCACCAGCGGATGTCTCCATGACCAAATCCCCGTCTATTCAGTTGTGTGTATCCGATTACCACCCTCAGTTTGAGCAACTCTTGGGCAGCATCAACAGCTTCTTCCGCTCTCCACTTCTTTCCCGTTTTCATTGTGGGCTGAATCGACTTAACCACGTCATCTGCTGACTCGCGTAGCATCATTGCAAGCCTTGCCTTTCCAGCTTTGTACTCTTCAACAACTGACTGGAAGGGAAGCAGAAGTTTTGACTTTTTGCAGTACAGTGCTACATCTGACAGACCTGGTGGTCTAGCCATTTTCTCATGAACTTGTTGACTTTCTGTTCTATAGCTTCCACTGTACTTGTGCTTATTTCATATATAAGCAGTGGCCACAGCAACTTAGGTATCAACATGAGCTGGATGCACCACAGTTTGAATTTTCCTAGGAGTCTGCTTTGGTCTATGATCTGTAGCCCTCTGCCTGCCATTTCTATTGTCTGTTGCACTGCCTTCGAGTCTTTTAATGAGGCATCGTACACCCTGCCAAGACTTTTAACGGGTACCTCAATGACATTAGGGATTCTTTCTTCCTGACTGATAGGCTTCTCGACTTCTTGGGTTTGAAGCTCATTCTGCACCAGCTGACTAGTTCATCCAGGCGTGCTAACATCCTCCAGGCCTGGTGTTCATCTGATGTCGGAATTGTTATGTCATCCATGAATGCTTTGAGCGGTGGCATGTGACACATTCCACCGAGCTTTGTACCTATAGCCATTCCTTCAGCCGCATTGAGGATTACCTGCATAGCCATCACGAATAGTATCGGAGAGATGGTACATCCCATCGTAATTCCAACTTCAGGGCCAATCCACTTCGTTGTGTACTCTCTGGTTGAAAATCTGGCAGAAAACCCTGCGAAATACAGCTTCAGCATTGCTGCAATCTCTTGTGGAACATGATACATTTCTAGGGCCTGCCACAACATCTTGTGTGTAACGGATCCATAAGCATTTGCTAGATCCAACCAGATTACATGGAGGTTTGTTCTGTCAGACTTTGCCTTTTGGATTGCTTCCCAGATTATTGTGGCATGCTCTAGGCATCCTGGTGTACCTGGGATACCTCTTTTCTGAATGGTAGTGTCAATGTACCCATTTGCCAGGAGGTATGTAGTGAGCCTTTTCGCCATCACTGAGAAGAATATCTTCCCTTCCACAGTAAGTAGTGAGATTGGCCTGAACTGACTGATGTCTGTGGAATTTTGTTCCTTTGGTATGTAGACTCGGTATGTTCGCATTTCTCCATTCCTTGCTTACAACCTGGGTTTTCCATTCATTCTTCAGTAAACGGAGCAGTCGTTTGAGCACCTCAGGGCATCTCTTATACACAACATATGGAACACCAATAGGACCTGGAGCTGGCTTGCACCGAGCTTTCTGGACAATGCTTTCTACCTCTTGCATCGTTGGGGGCTTGGTGTTAAATTCAGCTCATGGCTTACTCGGCCATGTAAGGCCTGCCGTGCTGCAGAGCGGTTCATCTTTGCGACCATCTGAATATGTCATTCGAAGGTTTTCTTCCAGGTCTTCTTTCCTGATGTTTAGCGTACCCGACCGTGGCTGCTCAAACAGTTCTTTGGCAAACTTGAAGGGTGTTGAGGATTGTTGCATGGTCAGCAAGCATTTGCGGTTTGAGCCTGATTCAGATGGTTGCACCATGCAACACCTCACTAGACCGAAATGAAATAGATCGCGCATATCGATGCATGACGCGTTAGACTTAGTGACGGTGGTCTTTGTGTGGCCTTTGGGCTTGACGTATGTGTTTCAAACAGTGTGGCATGGCCACTTATTCAAAGTGTTTTAAAATGTGTGGCATAGCCACTAACTTAGATGTATAGCCGTCTGTGTTCGGGCTTTCAATACCTTATGAAATGATAATGTATAAGGACCAGTGAGTCCATGATTTATAGAAACGATAAGGTGTACGGACCAGTGAGTCCAGGATTTATGTACGACGGTAATAGTGAAACACGATAAGGTGTAACTGCTGTTAAAGCCTGGCGAGTAATGCCAAAGATAATATAGACATAGTTGTGAAATATGTATTGGGCAGAGACCCTAATGGAACTGTAAGCAGACAGAGTAATACTGTGGGAATAATAATTAATAGTGCCAAGCATTTGGTTGAAATATAATGAACATTAAGTCAAACGACAAAGTAATAGACATGCAATGTCAAAGAAACAGTAGACTATACACTGTGATGTATCTAGTGCTGTTGAATGTGAAATATATATATACGAGGAAGGATGAATATGTAATAAATCATTGTGAGTCGTCACAAATAGACTTATTCAATGATAGCATTCTACAGTTCCAGTTTCGAAAGTTATATGAAGTTTAACCGTTGACCTTAAATATATTGGTCAAATATGAATTGAATAATCCAACACTGTAAGATGAATACCTAAAAGTTTATCAAAGAAAAACGTTTATATTGAAACATAAAACGAACTACAAACGAATCCACTGTTGCAGCAAAAGAATCGATACTCATGCACGACAGATGAGATGAATAAACATGGCCTGAAACAAACTACAATGAACAGTTTTCGGGCATGCTTCTTCTGTTTCCTGATTTCTTCTATTTTAATTTGTCTTCTACATTTTCGCGGGCCGTTGTTCAGAGCTCGAAGTCCGTGTAACGGGTGTGGTCGATTCCAATGAGGCGCCTGTGGATTCATCATTCTCCCACCTTTCGGTGAATCCTGGGGGCATCTATCATTTTTGGGTCCTGTAGCAATTGTAATACGGGGTGCTAACCCGGTCAGCCGGTTTCTAGTCTTTCCCAGTGTCATCTGTCTTTCCAGAAGTCCATCGGTGTTTTCCCGATTGTCACTGGTTTGACCATGCAACTATGATAGGAAACTCTTTACAGAGCGGTACAACAGAAGGCAATCTGATCATCAGAAGCTGTCCCCCCTATCGAACACGTTTTTCGGCCTTGACCAGGAGAGGTCACTTCTTGAACTGCTCTGGAGACGTGCCCTTACCACGGAAACGAATTAACAGAAACAGCGGCATCAATACTTCAGCGTTTTGGCAGCTAAGTTACATTTTTAGCAAGCCAAATACAGAAGAACTGTGTTTTTCTTTTCAACATTAAGCTTTCTAAATCCGACATCTTTTTCCATTTGATTAATCACCAGCTCTTATTTATTTACATTTGTTCAAAAGTCATTGATCATTAAATTTGTTAAATGTTGTTTACAAATTCATAGTTGATTTAGTTATTACAGAGAGACGTGCACATGTATGAATCAACATTTAAATATATATCTATATAGCCAATAAGAAGAATTTTACTGTTAATTCAGTTGGAGGCTTGAACGAGCTAAACTAAATTATATAATACTTCTTCACAAAAGGCGGCGGGTTGATAAAAGTTAACATTACTAAGACACATTCAGCGTTGTTCTTGACTTCTGAAATACCTTGTGAAACTACCTCAAGGTAGAAGCATCACCATCCTTCTATCTGCATCGCTATCAAGAGTAGTCTTGTGCGAAGGTAGATAACTTTGCAGACCGATATTAGATACTCTAGGTTTTGGCCATTGCTGGACCATCCCTGCGGAGCAAGGGAAGGCAACCCGTGACAATCTGTTTATTGGTCATTTTAGATTTTTTGTTTCTGTGAATATTTTGACATTTGTTTCATCTATATCCTATGGATAAAAGAGAGGATATAAAAACGTAAAAATAGAACATGACTATTTAGTCACTCTGTAGTTTTACTGTTACAGTTCTTCCACCGCCTTGTATGCGCCTTATGCCTAACTAGTACCAATGCTCTACTGCTTCACTAGTTTTTATTACACGCTTTTATTTAATTTCACTTGTATGTCACTTTCATGTCACTTTCAAATCTTGCATTCGATTTTTCAATCAATTCCAGATGAGCAATAGCTCTGAAATTGGGCGTAGTTGTGTATTCCCTATGACAATACAATAATCAATCAATTATTAATAATTTAATATTATAATTATGACATTATGAGTAATTACAGTTTTTCGTAAAGAAATGTAAACAAATCAGGGGCCATAATCAAGTTAACTAAAAATTCAAGAGTGCGTGGTGTGCTTTATTTTTTTCTATGCGTAGAACAGGGCAGTACTCAAACAAGTGTCTAGCTAAATAAAGGGAAACAATCCAAATGTTAAAATTGTGAATCAAGGGAAAGTTGAGTTCGATCTCTAGATGGCCTTCAAATTTAAGAAATTGATTGCACCAAATTAACAGGCACAATCAATCAATCAATCATTCAATACCCTTTAGCTCCCCGAGGAGCATAGGCCTTCAACAAACAAATGCCAAGTCTTCCTGTCACATGCCATTCGCTCAAGTTCTTTCCATGTTTTCTTCATCATTTTCATCTCTGTATCCAGTTCTCTCCATGTGTTTTTTTGGTCTACATCTGTCTCTCTTTCCCTGTGGATTCCACAATAATTTTTCAAGGAGTTTATAGCTTGCAGTCAAAAAATGTAACATCAAATTGACAAAAAGCGTGGGGCGCTGATTCTGCACGAAATTAACTTCTGCTTTATATTTCATTAGACACTTATGGATAAAATATATGATAAGCGCTTAAGCGCCCCACGCTTTTTGTCAATTTGATGTTACATTTTTTGACTGCAAGCTATGAACTTCTTGAAAAATTATTTTTGGGTTTTTAGTGCTTTAAAAGCGTGTGTTTTAAATATTTTTTATTTTTACCTTATACTTAACAACGGTGACAGGCCGGGTACATCCAAACAGACGAGGAACTGTTGTTCATCCAGCCCTCAGCACGAGATGTTGTAACGACCAATCGTGCTCACATTCTGTACACATGTGAGCCAAAACATCGAGTAGCCGAGCCAGAATGGGAGTCAGCTACAGGTTAGTACAGCTAAAATAGTACGAACGTGCTTTTCACGCTCTTTATCCCAGTGTTGTCTGGGTTTTAATAATTTTACTGCCATGACATGGGACTGCTGTCAGATTTTTTTTTAAAGTAGTCCTATAGCAAATACTGCCACAGGGGAGTAAAATGTTAGAGAGTTATTCCTGCCTTAACTCAAGAACAGAGTCAGATGTCCATTTACAACTGGGTAGAATGGAACGTCACGCCACCGTGTTTCAAACCAGGCATCTTTGCCGGGAGAGGCCAGCGCTCTAACCACTCTGCCAATTGGACGCTCAACTAATTTTATAATAATCATTTCTCTTCCCCCAGGGACATAGGACCCCCACTGTAACTGGCCCCCATGCCAATAATTCACATCTTTTTGCAGCGGTGGTTATTGTAGCTGTTTATTCGACATGATGAGGTTGGCAGCTTCATGCACAACCTTATATGAGTCGTCATGTATGACATGCATGAGGGAGGAATAGTCTTATTTCTTTGTCTCATAAGAGACCATAAGAGATTATTTAGTCATCATCATCATCAACACTTTCCAGCTTCCCACGAAGCGCAGGCCTTCAACAAAATCATGCCAAGCCCTTCTGTCCAAGCCCCCTCTCCCCTATATTCTCCCTATCTCGTCCATGCCTGTCCACAGATTAAACGTCTCTTTATCATATCTCGGACAGCACAACACGCTGGAAGACGGCGCCGTTCCGCTGACAAACCCAAGTACCTTGAGGTGATGGTGGCTGTGGACGCTAATGTTGTCGCTGAAATTGGTAGCAAGGCCAGAGCTGAAGATTACGTCATGACGCTTATGAATATTGTAAGTTGATTGGAGGATGGTGGAGGAACAGCTTGTTTTGTTACAGTGTCTATTGCTGCTGTTACTGCGTATGCACTACTGTTGCTACTGCTACTACTAATGTTACTGCTGGTAATACAAGTACTGTTATATCAATAACTTTTACTAATAGACCTACTACTATTGCTGCTATAAGTTCTAGGCCTACTAATACTACTACAACCAAAGTAATAAAACCACTACTACTTATCACAACAACTACTACGTAAACTAATTACATTTTCTCGAAACTAGCACTATATCTATTACTAGCACTACTATTACTTATATTATTACTTTTTACAATACTATTACAATTATTACCACTGCTACAATTAATATTAATGCTTTTACTGGTATTGATGTTGATGCTAATACGACTATTTTATTCGTACTGCTGCAACCACAGACTACTACTACCACTATGGCTACTTCTGTTACCAGTGGATTAGGACAAAAAACTCAACAATCTAGATTTAGCTTAGACCTTCTGTCTCATAGCCAAAACTAGATGCAAGACAAAAAGAAAATGCTTGATGCGAAATGTGGTGGGTTTGATGTTACAGATGTTATTATCAATGTTATTTCTATTGTACTGAATGAGGTCAGCTGTGAAGGTCCCTAATTATAACAAATTTTGGGTTGAATGATCAGAGTACCTTGCTGCTACCACCTTATGACCTCAATCAGACTTATTCTTGACTAGTATGTATGCTAGCTACGTCTAAATGTCTAGGGTTATGCAGGTATGATGTAGTGTAAGTAAAATTAATACAAACACATTTAAAATCTAACACATATATATAGGACTGAGTCAATACAACAACCACAAACAGACTAACACTTTAATATAGATATCTTATAGAAGTCTGTGGTTGAATTTTGTGTAATCGATTATTTACAATTTTATTTGGCCTGATTCAGAATTTTCTGAGTCAGGACCAACAACAAAATGAAATTGATGGATTTATTTACATTAAATCAAATACCACAATGGATCTTCTGTCCATACAAATACTAGTACAATCTAATTATATATATATTAATAAGTAACACTGGTACTAATGGTATGGTTGGGGTGTTATCATCATCCCTCTTTTCTTTTAGTAATATCTTGTGGAATTTTATTGGAACAATGAAATAATTTTTATTTTTCTTTAAATAAAGTCAGTAATGGATGAACTCTTAAGTGCCAACACAGAGGCACTTATCTTTATATATATATATATATATATATATATATATATATATATATATATATATATATATATATATATATATATATATATATATATATATATATATATATATATATATATATATATATATATATATATATATATATATATATATATATATATGTAGTTATGGTGCTGACATTCTCATACAGTTCACTCGAACGACCAAGCTGGCACAGTTCCTGGTGTAGTATAGTATAGTAGACCTCTTTGTCCAACACAATTCCACTTTCTCTTTCAACTAGAAAGTCACCAGGATTCTGGCACTAACAACGTACCAGAACAAAAAACCCTGAAACAAGGTTATGATTCTTAATAACACTTCTACAATATATTTCCACAATCAATATATGGCATAATTCACTAAAAGAAAAGGGTCAGATCTTTCTGACCAAGCCATTTCACCCATTTCCATCTGAGATAACAACTCGTACCAGTGCTCCTATTCTTTTCCCTAATGGTTACAACGCCTCTGACACTGCAACAATGAGTCTCTCCCATATAATAAGGTGGGTTAGCCTTCCCACTGGCAACTGTGGAAATCATATCAATTTTACTGCTTGTGTGCAACACCACAGGCCCTGCATAAGTCTGCTGGGGGACCTTTGTACTTATTCGTAAAGCTTTCCCAACAAGCAGTATCTCATACACCAAATTTTATTGTAATATCAAGATTAATAAATTCATTCTTACCACAATTCAAAGAAATATCACAAACATACGTTGACTGGCATTAGCATAAGTTCAGCTTTGCCTCGGTTCAGACTGCCAAGGTTTTTTATTTTATTTCACTCTTAGCACTGCTGTTCTCAACGCAGCTTGCTTACAAACAAATCTTTTCAACTGGCGACAAGCCTTTGAAAGCTTTTTGCCAATATACTAGCCTAGCCCAATCAGAGCGAAGGTCTAGCTTTTCAATTTCAATTTAAAAAAACAAAACTCCAAACTTCTAGGAGTGAGTCTGCTAAATATATTTAACTTTTTCCTAACCAATATCCTCCCTCCTATACTCTTCTACCGACCAATCGGTTTTGAATCACTCTACTGCCTCTTTTTTAAACTTTGGTCCCCACTAACGTTATGGATAAATGAGCGAGAACAACAGTCTGTTCGTCTTAGTGTTAGGAGACATATAGTATTCTTTCCATATCTTGGCTAATATTTTGACTACCATATATATTAAGGCATATTATTGCATAGGGGACCCTAAGCTATCTTTTTATATGATTTTTATGGCTATATTATGTGTCGTTTAGATTTTCAGTTTTGTCACTGTTAATCGTCAATATTTAACTTTTCCATAAGTCGACCATCTTCCCCCTCCTTCTCTATCCTTTTTTTTCTTTCAAATAAACCACTAGTTTGTGTGACGTCAGAAATACACTACTCGGCGAGAATTTAAACTGTCTGTGTGTTTATATCTGCTGGCGTATCCAACATCGTGTCTATAGTATTAGTCCCGCGTGCAGAGCGAAGAGGGGTTTGGCAAGGCGGATGGTAGCATTGCCGTTAATTATTACAGTCGTTTCGTTCTTACTACTGGAAAATATCCGAGTTACTACTAATTAGTGGCGTTAAAGTTAAAATACTACGTTAGTTCAGACAGCTGTTTGGGTCACAGTTCTGGCAGATCGTTAATTATAAGTCTTGCCACAGTTTCGTGCAGCAGATAGGGCAAAATGTTTCTTTTTATTTTCCATGGTCGGAAGCAAAAGCCAATACTAGTGAAAGCGAGACGTTATATTCTCGTTGCGTGAAGGCTTTGCCCAGACTACTACGATATAAAATACAGCGCTCCTACTGGCTTTGGAGATGCATATAGGCAGACACACACGGGCGGGTTTATTTATTATCATAGGACTAACATCTTACTGAATTTAGCGATTATCTCACAGATCTCGCTACACGAAATTCAAAACAACTTTATCTGAAAATAAACAGAGAAAAGACAACGAACGTGAGAATAAATACAGCAAATGAGGGCCAGGTTATACTACTAGAAATATCTCAACAAAATGTCGATCTTTACACCTATCCTGGCAGCAAGTTGTAGGAAGGAACAGTGATATCAAAGTAAGGATAAATAAATCAAGATGAGCTTTGGTTGCATTGCGACATATGTAAAAGTCCAAATAAGCGAAGTGCAACACATCAGAAATTTGAATAGAACTGTCAAAGTAGTCTCATTGTATAGTTCTGACAATTGGAGAACAACAAAAATGACAAGTTACAGACCAAAACAGACACTTGCGCAGAATAAAAGGATTAACATGGTACAACAGGAACTGATGGAATGAAACAGACAAATGCCAGTTGAACACGAAGTGAGGCGCGTTGGTGTTGGATAAGACTCATGTTGAGGAAACCAACTGATAACACTACAAGGCAGCCTTTGTACGCGGAATCATCATCGTAAAAGAAATAGACGGAAACTTAAAAAACATGGGAGAAGACTTAACACAGGCTAAAGAGTTGTGACGGTATTGCCTCCCCTGCTTTGCAATAGTGGTCCAACAGTGATCAAACTCAAGAGTATCTAAAATAGGCTTCAATGGAGTCCATTTGTACACAAGATTACTTTTGGCAGATATGTAGATAGTAAAGCTTCTATCACATGGGAGTCTTCACAAGAAATTCAGGTAGCGAAAACAATGCTGATGTCTTCTTTCTTCTCGTGATATCAACATGGATTTTGTTTTAGAGCTGCTTATGACCACCCCTCTCTTCTCCAGCTCTTCCTTCCAGACTTGCAGGTTGGATTGGAGATGTGCCTCTGATTTAGCAATCAGGGCAACATCATCAGCAAATGCCAGCTCCGAAATATAGACCTGTCTCATCTTCCAGTACCCCACTGAATACTTTCTTGTTCTCTCCTTACATGCCTTGATGACATCGTCCATAAGGAGTATGAAGAACAGGTCCTGGAGCAGGTCGACCACTTTAAATACCTCGGAGCTATTATAGACCGAAAGGGAGGCATCAAAGAAGAGTTGGCCACTCGAAAAGCAGCAGCTGTGAGACTTTTTCAGGCCATAAATCGAGGATTCCTCAGCAAGAGAGAGGTTGGTAAGAAAACGAAGATGGCTGTATACCGCTCCACGTATGTCCCAGTCTTGACATGTGGATGCGAGTCATGAGCAATGACTACAACCCATAAAAGCCAGATCCAAACCTCAGAAATGAGGTATCTGAGGAAGGTGGTTGAAGTAACAAGAAGAGACATGGTACGCAACCAGACGATACGTCAAGGCCTTAAATCCTACCCCCTGCGGACCCAAGTAGAACAGTCCCAATTAAGATGGTTTGGCCATGTCTGCAGAATGGGAGAAGATCGGATACCACGACAAGCATGGTAAACAAAGAGCCAAGGATCCAGACCCCGAGGACGACCCAGAGTCCGCTGGGAGGACAACATTAGACAATCTTTGAAGGACCGAGGACTAGAATGGAACCAGGCCAGGAGGAAGACAGCCGATAGGATAGTCTGGCGCTCTCTCTTCCAAACCTCTACACCTCGCGGTAGAATGGAACGACTAAGTAAGTAAGAAAACAATGCTGGCTGTCGCTAAGCACGTTAATTCTCTACCTGCCGACCACTTTTGTGAAGAATTTAAGCGCTTATTTATCAGCTCGTTAAGCCCCCACTCCTGATTTACTCAGTAGAATTCTCTTATTCAAGTATAGCTCTGTTTAGAATGTGTGTAGTAATTGACTGAGACAAACATGCAGTAACTTAAAAATGATCAAATTGAAGTTAATTTTGTAACATTACAAATAACAAAATTTAATAATCACTTTAAGTTTTAACAGTTTGAAAATAATTTGAATAGTTATGGATAAAGAAAAGCTATCATCCTCGTATTTGGGATTGCGAAAGGGGTATGAAAGTTCATTTGGCAGCATATATTTGAACTTAGCTGCCAATGACGGTTCTGTCTTTTCACACAGATCACTCGTCTCTGGTCAAGGTTGTCGGGTGTAGCTCGTCTCCCAGAAACTTCAAGGAAAGTCTACACAGTATTCTTTGTCTTAAAGCGTAGGCCACTGATCCCGTCTTGTCCAGAAATAGTACGTTCTGCTGGTACCACCAATAAGCCAATCCTGGCTACAGACTTGTTGCACAGATGAATAAAAGAGACGAATCGTTCTCTTACAACACGTGTCTGGGATTTCTTTTAATTTTAACATAGATTGCCCCTTCTGATTCCGTGTTTCTTCAATTTCCTAGTCCCGGCTGTTCCTTATTAAAATTTGAAAGAGATTTCCTGTGCTTTATAAGTCTTATCTGGTTCTCCAATAAAAGGTCCGGATAACAATTAGGAATTATGAATCTAGTTCTTCCTCTGGCGAATGTCTGATGTATTGGCGAGCGTGCAAATCACAGAAATAAAACTGTGAAATTGTCAGCCTATATTTCCTCCAGTGATGTTATGAATCTAATCAGAAAGATCCAATCATTTCAAATCATGCAGGATAGACTGTGATATTTCAAAATATTCCCACGTGAAATAAGGTGCATGCCTGCAAAGGTCACGTATTACCATATATGGACATCTGATGCCCTGCATACACTCTCACAAACACATTTGTAGACTCATATTATCTAAAATGTAATAAATCCATGATTACTTTTTAACCAAGGACCGGAAGCAATTACATCACATTTGTCTGCCCACATGTGACACACAGACAGTAATCACGTTATCTGTCGTATGAGTGCGCAAACCCCGGGTCTTATCGGTGAATTAAGCCGATAGCGTAGACCGATGTAAGTTTTAGTCGGCAGCGCCTATAACCACAAATCTGGGTAGCTCTCCTTGCAAATGTGACATTTATTACCTACAGGGCGATTTGATAAAATCAGATATCTGCTACTTAGCAGGAAAAAATAAAGAAAGACAGAAAAGTGCGATAATTGACAGCACCTAATAAAAATCAGTACCACAAATGTACCGATACTGCCGGAGAGAACCAAAGATCGATAGAGGTCGCCCCGTTTCGTCACAAGAGTACATGAAAAGAACCTGAACCAATGACACAAGACAGACGAACTTGACGTGATCTGATTGAAGTTTGGCTAAAGTCTAGTGGAGCTAAAATTAGTTCCTGTTATTTCAGTGTGGTTCCAGGTAAATTAATGTTTCTTCTTATCTACATCATTTTCTGCCTCTACCTATTGTTTTAAACTTATGGTCTGCATGTATACGGTGACTACTTCTGTTGTCCATCTGTATCAGGATTTCTTAACTTTTTTGTTGTTGTTGTTGTCCGATGAATACTATCGACCCCTTCTTGTAAAAAACAAAATGTACATAAAAGCGTACGTTAAAATGTTATATCGTAAATTTATGTACACGGACCCCACAGAATCCATTCACGGACCCCAAGAGGACCATGGACCACAGGTTAATACACCCTGATCTAGATTATTTGTAGACATTTGTGTATCATTCTTCGAATTGTTATTGACGGTTTTCTCTGATTCCGAACGACCTGTCACTTAAACAAAGCTTGTCTGTTATCTTCCAGGCAAACACGGTGTATCAACATCATACTCTCGGCGTGGATATCAGAGTAGTCGTTGTCAAGATAATTTTCTTAGACAAAAGTCAGGTGAGTTATGTTTGTTTAGTCAACGGTCAGGTGAGTTATGTTTGTTTCGATAACAGTCAGGTGAATTATGTTTGTTTAGACAAAAGTCAGGTGAGTTATGTTTGTTTAGACAACAGTCAGGTGAATTATGTTTGTTTAGGCAAAAGTCAGGTGAGTTATGTTTATCTAGACAAAAGTCAGGTGAATTATGTTTGTTTAGACAACAGTCAGGTGAGTTATGTTTGTTTTGACAAAAGTCAGGTGAATTATGTTTGTTTAGACAAAAGTCAGGTGAGTAATGTCTGTTTAGATAAAAATCAAATGAGTTATGTTTGTTTAGACAAAAGTCAAGTGATTTATGTTTGTTTAGACAAAAATCAAATGAGTTATGTTTGTTTAGACAAAAGTCAGGTGAGTTTTGTTTGTTTAGACAAAAGTCAGGTTATTTATGTTTGTTTAGACAAAACCCAGGTGATTTATGTTTGTTTAGGCAAAAGTCAAGTAATTTATGTTTGTTTAGACAAAAGTCAGGTGAGTTTTGTTTGTTTAGACAAACGTCAAATGATTTATGTTTGTTTAGACAAAAGTCAGGTGAGTTATGTTTGTTTAAACAAAAGTCAGGTGAGTTATGTTTGTTTAAACAAAAGTCAGGTGAGTTATGTTTGTTTAAACAAAAGTCTGGTGAGTTATGTTTGTTTAAACAAAAGTCTGGTGAGTTATGTTTGTTTAAACAAAATTCAGATGAGTTATGTTTGTTTCAACAAAAGTCAGGTGAGTTATGATTGTTTAACAAATGTCAGGTGAGCACTGTTGATGGCACGTATGTGGAAACTATCAGTGTTAAAGCTGTGGGCTATTTGAATAATTTTCTTCTTCTTCTTCTTCTTCCGTCCTTAGCCACCGACCGTCAAAGCAGTCAGTGGCCATTACGCCTAGTGGCGTCTTAGGGCAACAGCAGATAGGTTTTCTTTGCCATTATTTCCCATCACGCCTAATGGCGTCTTTAGGGCAACGGCAAATCAACCCATTTGCTGTTGTTTCCGTAATCGAATGTTTAAACAATTTTTAGAACGCCCGCTATTTTGTTTTTTTTTAAATAAAGTTTTGGCGAGGCGCGTACCGTTCAACCTAGTCGGTTATAATAGGGCGCATGTCCAAAAATAAAAGACTCTTAGGTCTGAGATTATCAGTGTCAATCTGCAATTGAAATTTGCCGAAAGGCTGGCAATTTCACTCCGTGGGTCGGTCAGTTTGTCTCAAGAATCAACTTAAGAACAACAGGACTAATACGGATACATTTTCATACGTAAAGTTTGGCTCCAATGTGTTAAGCAAATGATCAGATTTGACCCAAATATGAAAGAATTAAGGGGACTTTACTTGAGAATTACGTTTTCAATTTCAAGGCCTTTTTTTAAAGCAAGTATACTATTCTCATTAGCCTTGTTTGTTCTAGTTTTTTATACCAGTTTATCCGAGTTTTTTTTTTAAGAAGTCACTTGATTTCATGCAACATAGAAATTAATTGTTTTGACCATGACTGTCCGTGACAAGATTTAGTAACATTCTTATATAACTAAAGAGCATGTTTGATAAAAGCTTCCGCGGTTAGTGCCATCATTCGTTATGTGTTAAATGTTGCACTCGATTGAATGTGATTTAAAGGGTAAGATAATGGGATCTAAGTGTCTTATTTGCTAATAATCAACACAGGAAAACTTACTGTATTATCTTACGCAGCTGAACTTATTTCTGCTTGTTCTCATACATTATGTCTAATCTATATCGCCGATGAGAATGATGCAGCATGTCTTCTGTTCCACAGCAAAAGGACGTCCTGAAGAAACAAGACGCGTTCAGGACAGTCAACATGTTCTGTGAGTGGTCACAGACTCAGATCCCGCATGGAAAACCCATGGACTATGACATCTCGGTGCTGATTACTAAAGAGGAGTTGGGGCCCTCGGGTCAGAAATTATTTGTCATGTTTCTTTGTGTTTTGTTATTTGTTTGTTTGATTTTTTTATTTGGCATAAGTGTATGTGTGATATGTGTTTGTGTACACCCGTATATATGAATATGTATACACACGCTGCTTAGACAGCGAAGACTACGCTGGCTTGGCCATGTCCGCCGCATGGAAGATGGTCGCATCCCAAAAGATATCTTCTATGGCCAACTAGCAGATGGCAGAAGAACAGTTGGGCGACCGCAGCTGAGGTTCAAAGATGTGTGCAAGAGAGACATAAGGGCACTGGACATAAATCCATCAACGTGGGAGGATGAAGCTGTCGATCGAATCTACGATGCCACCCCAGATTGAGCGAAAAGAAACTCACACAACAAGCAGAAGAGAGGAGAAAACGTCGAAATACACCAGGAAAATAAGCAGCTGAGGGCTGTCACTTCAGTGGCGCATTCCTATAGTCAGTTATGACTGAAGGGGCTATTACTATGATTATTATTATAATTAATTATATATATATATATATATATATATATATATATATATATATATATATATAATATATATAATATATAATATATATATATATTATAATATATATATATATATATATATATATATATATATATATATATATATATATATATATATATATATATATATATATATATATATATATATATATATATATATATATATATATATATATATATATTCCCCGTGTGCAGCAGAGGCGTTCAACAAATACACTATTATCCTTCCTGTCACATGCCATCCGTGAAGGTTTTCCCATGTCTGCTTTGTTTGTTTCCTGTCTGTCTCCAGTTATTCTCACATGCTTTATGATCTCCGTCTATTTCTCCGACCCTGTGGGATCCAAAACAGAGTTTGCCTTGTGATGCTATCAACAGGATGTCTCAATGTCTAGTTTTCGGGGGGGGGGGGGGGGGGGGGGTGGGGGGGAGAAAGAAGTGAATATAGTTGAGCAGTGCCACTCTTTCGCTTTTCCCCGCGATATTGGCTGTACCCTTCAAATCTTGGATCGTTCTCGTCTCTAAGTCAACAACTTGTAAGGATTTAGCCTACACGTGTGAAGTTGGCTTTCTGGATTAGCATGATAAAAACGAAAACACGACATGGACTCAACAAATATTAGTCATAATAATCATCATCATCATGTGACGTATTCTTTCCAGAACGTTGTCTCCATTACAGCTGCTCTGAACGCATCACGATTCTGGGCAAGTCGACCTGCATCAGCCAAAGACAAGTTCAGACTCTCTGTGATGTCCTGGGTCCACCCTCGTCTAGGTCGACCCCTTCCCCTTTTTCCAGGGACCATGCCTTCCATCACTGTTTTTTCCAGACTATTATGTCTTTTTATATGACCGAAAAATTTCAGCTTCCTTATTGTGATGGTATTTAGGAGCCAATGTTCCTGTACGTTTAGTGAGTGCAGTACTTCTCTGTTGGTCTTTTTTTCTGTCCAGGGTATTCTCAACATCCTTCTGTAGCATTTCATTTCGAATGATGTAATCTTTTTTTGCAACTGTTTTATTGAGTGTCCAAGTCTCGCAGCCGTATGTTGCTACTGGGAATATACATGCTCTGATCAGTTGTAACTTTGTTTCTTTGCTTGTGCCTTGCCATAGGTTTTTCATCTGTATTAGTTTATGTGAAGCAATTGCAAGTCTTCTTTTAATTTCTACTGCACAGTCGCCAGAGCTGTTGATGATTGATCCTAAGTATTCGAATTCATTAACACTTTCCAGTTCTTCGTTATCAATTTCAATTTCTGGTTTGGTCTTTACTTTGTCTGTTGTCAATACTTTGGTCATCTTGGTGTTTAGGGTAGATTCTGGGCCTCGCTGTGTTTTTTGGTGGACAGAATTAATTGTTCAAGTCCTTCTGGGTTGGTCGATAGGAGAACTGTGTCGTCAGCATATCTGATTTCCGGGAAGTCATAATAATAATAAAGAAAAAACAATCCAAAGTGAATAGTCAGAATGTTCTAATAATGAATAAATAAAAAACAGACACACAATGAAATAAAAGAAACAACACATAAAACAAAAACAAAAAACATGCACACACACGCACACACTACTCATAATGTAATGGAAAAACAATGAAAAATTACAAACAAAACACGACACAAAAAACTACCAATAACAAAATTCTGTACACTGTAAATGTCAAAGAGTGAGAAAACAAAATTCACTAACAGCAAACAATAGGTATTTGAATATAGCACAAAATTGAAGATAAAATTACACTAAAAGGTAAAGGTAGTCCTGCCGTAGGGAGTGAAGTGTTAGAGATTTCACTACAATAGGTCCAGCATCGAGAGGTGGGATGACCAGTTCCTTTCCTTGCTGCCTTTTCTTTCCCTAACACAAGTTAGATGTCAGGTACCCATTTACAGCTGGGTAGACTGAAGAGTGTCGATACCGTGAATTTAACCCAGCCCCTTTGCCACGAGAGACCAGCGCTATAAACGCCCTGTCAATCGGACGCTCAAAATTACACTAAATACCCTAATTATAACCAACATTTAAGTTGAGCAGGGTAAACTAAAATGGCGGATGAGCGGAGGCAAATGAAGATCATCTGATGCTAGTCCACTGTTCTCCCATTTCCTAAAAACGACGCAACCCAAAGAACGCATCAGATGTGCTATGTGACTCAACACAGACCGCAGTTTGAAGAAATGTTCAATGGTAACAAGTGTTAATTTAGCCATTAGACTAGCTAGTATTAGAATTAAAGTCTATAGTTTTGCACAATTTGTCATGTAGGCGTATAAATAAAGAAATAAATAAAGACGGAAACCCGAGGCTTGTAAACGGTAATTAAATAGAACACATAAAGTGGTATGTTGCCGGCACACGTAAGAAATAAAGAAGTAGAACATTAGACAACAGAAGAACAACAGAAGTGATAGGCTTACCGGGGACCCGAACCGATAACCATCTGAACGACACCATCGTTTCGCTACAGGAGTGAATCGTGACTAACCTTACTACCAACTTGGCACCACAGAAATAGTGCTTCGTGGACAGTGGACATTAGCACCAACACCCAGCGTAACTACGGCGTTTCGGACTAAAGAACGACCTAGACTAATTATAGACGCAAACTCTTCTGAATAAACACAACCTGGTCTTTTCATTAGCCGCCCCCCCCCCCACCCCCCGCCACACTCACACAAATGAATGTAATAAGTAGCTCCTGTAGACCTGGGTATAGGCAGCTTAACAAGCTTTTGACACGGGATATCGGTGAACCACAGTTGTTGACCAGTTTGTTAAGGATGAAGATAATGCCATAGCAGGTGCTACCGTATGGGAGTGAAGTATTAGAGACTTCAATGTACTAGATCCCTACCTCAAGAGCAGATACCTATTTACAGCTGGGTAGACTGGAGTGTGACGCCACTGTGTTTCGAATCAGGTACCTTTGTCGCGAGAGGCCAGCGCTCTAATCCCTCTGCCAAAATGACCTTCACAACATCGAAAAAAAAAATTATAGAAAATGAGACATCTAAGGTCACAGCCTATACAAAAATACTAACCTTTGACTCAAGTGTTAAGTCAATGATATGGAGGGTAACAACAGACATAACAAATAAAGTGCACATTTTCAAGGATGAGAGGTTGCGATCAGGGCGGCATTATCCATTAGGCTAAGTAGGCAGAAGCCGAAGGACCCGGAGCTATTGGGGGCCGGTGCATAAATTGTAAAAAAAAAAAAAAAAAAAAAAGACAATGCCTAGATTAATGTAAAAAAAAAATAAAAATTTTTCCACTTTGCAATCGCATTCATGACGTTCTCAAAAGACAATAATGACAAAAATAGCTTAAAAGACATTATGCACCTCGGCAAAATCATAACGGCGCATGAACGATTGTGTTTACCTTAATAATAATACAAATAATACTAATAAACATTAATAAGAAATGACTAATAAAAGAGGTGAGCAGTGCTAACTAACTAATATACCAGTCTATTAATAAAACTAATATACCAGTCTATTAATAAAACTAGTATACCAGTCTATTAATAAAACTAGTATATACCATCACCATGGTAACGGGTTTTTAAAAAAAAAGTAAAATTATTGCCTATTAGGTGAAAAAGGGTAAAAAAAGGGGGGGGGGGGGAGCAAACACCACAAAGCCTAGAGGCCCTTCTTGGCTTAATTCGGCCCTGGTTGCGAATAGTACAAGGGCTAATTTGATTATGACTACATGGCCGAGACAGAAATGAAGGAAAGAGGTAAATATCAGTTGCAGATGTGATGAAGGAACGACACTAAAGGCGATAATAAGACACCATAAACTGGAGTCACTAAACTAACGCCTCCTTGTACCCTCCGTGTATAACAATTTAAAAAGTCAAGAAAGGCTTGAGAGATCTTGTTGAACGTTTATGCTTCGTGGGGATCTGAAGGGAGTAAAAGAAGAACCTGTTAGTTAAATTACAAGTGTTGTAGCTCATCAATATGCAGTTACTGCGCCATTTAACTTTCTGAACTCGCACTATATTACTCTGCACCTGTGGCTTTGCTGGTTGCGCAAGCGTATTTCACATTTGCACGATTGCAGTTTTTGTAAAGACATCTCCGAGCTATGGGGGTTTAAACAAGCTAGGAGACGTGTTTAAGTTATGGAAATAACATAGGTTATCTAGAACTGTACTCAGATTCCGGTAATTACTGCCCTTGACTGTGATCGTCAGGTTTCTATGACCTTATGTTCGGCGTTGACATCCAGGTTTTATCCCCAGCCTCGCAATGACATGTCATTGGGCCAAAGGGCTGAAAGCCCAAGTGCCGCTGGTTAAGGAAAAAAAAAAGTCAGACAAGAAGAACGCAGAAAAGTGGGGGGATTAGGGCATTTGTAAAAACATTGTCTAAGAAAGATACTAGAGTGGAAAACAACTATTTTAAATGTGTAGCTTCCTTTTAACGAAACATTGCCGGATAGACCAATGTCATATAATTACAATGAAGAATATGAATTAAGTATTGCAGTTTGTGATCTGTTCCTTCTGCCGTGTCTCTGGGCGCTTCCAGCTGTATTTGTATAGTCCCTAGGAGACCGTAGGGATCTATAGTCTTTATCTGCTTCAATATTTACCCACACAGCCTGTAGGTAGCGTCACTATTTCCTATCAATGAATAGGTGCATTCTTCTACATAGACGGTCGGCTGCTATGGATCGCCAACGTCTTATGTCTCTTGCCTTGATGGTGCACTCTGATAGACTCTTTCCTGTCTCTTGTCTTGATGGTACACTCTGATAGACTCTTTCCTGTCTCTTGTCTTGGTGGTGCACTCTGATAGACTCTTTCCTGTCTCTTGTCTTGATGGTGCACTCTGATAGACTCTTTCCTATCTCTTGTCTTGATGGTGCACTCTGATATACTCTTTTCTGTCCATCTCTTGTCTTGATGGTGCACTCTGATAGACTCTTTCCTGTCCATCTCTTGATGTTATCTTCCCACATAAGGCGCTGTTTTTCTTTCAAGTAAACAAATAACGATTGCATCAAACTGTTTCTTCCATTATGGTTTTCAGCAAGGTGTTATGTCCTTTTACTTGACTTAAATTTTTTAGTTGTCTAACTTTGACTTCTTTCATTATTTCTATTTTCATTCATAGCTTTTCTAGGACCTCTATATTTGTTTTTTTCTCTTTCCTTGAGAGGCACCCCATTCTTCTATATATAGATATTACACACATAAAGGTCACGTGTTTCAGGAACTCGCGAGAAATAAGGAAGTAGAAGACTAGACAACAGAAAAATACAACAGAAGTGATAGGCTCAACGGAGAATCGAACCCAGAACCATCCGAACGGTAATACCACCTAGCTACGGAAGCGAATCACACAATCCTCCAGTGATAGTTCTTCGTATTTAGGACATCGACAAAAATGTGTTGACCAATTTCAAATTGTTCATTGTACATACGTACTATGGCTTCAGTTTCGAACCCGTACTGATTTCAGAATCTATAACCTAGTCTCGAAAAATTTTATTTTTTTCTTTCCCGTATTATATACCGTATCATAGATATCATTGAAGCACTATACAAGGACGCAAGCAGTGCTGTTTTTGCAAGAAATGACATTGGAGAATTTTTCAAAACAACTGTAGGAGTTCGCCAGGGATGTATCCTGTCACCAGTGCTCTTTAACATTTATCTAGAACATATTATGCAGGAGGCTCTCTACGATTATAAATCAACCATATCGATTGGAGGCCGACCTCTGTGTAATCTATGTTTTGCTGATGATATTGATCTGATAGCTGGAACAGAATCAGAACTTCAAGACCTTACCTCTAGACTGGAGAAAGTAACAAGAACATATGGGATGGAAATTAATATAGAAAAAAGCAAGATATTGGTGAATAGCCATAAGAAACATGTTCCGACCAACATTACGTTAAATGGGCAAACGTTAGAAGAAGTTAACACCTTTAAATATCTCGGGGTCCACTATATGTAGTGATGGAAGATCAAATAAAGAAATCAAGACAAGACTTGAGATGGCCTCAGCTGCCATGACAAGGTTGAATGTGATCTGGAAAAGTAACATCAGTTTTCCTGTGAAGATCAAATTATACAAATCACTTATATTATCTATTCTCTTGTATGGGTGTGAGGGCTGGACACTCACTGCAGATACGGAGCGAAGGATTCAGCTTTCGAGCATAAATGTTATAGAAGAATTTTGCGCATTTGCTATAAAGAGCACAAAACAAATGTCTATGTTAGAGAGAAGATAAACACCTATGCAGGCCATCAAGAACCACTTTTGTCAATAGTGAAACGTCGAAAGCTTGCCTGGTTTGGGCATGTAACTCGTCATGACTCCCTTTCGAAAACGATCCTCCAGGGAACAGTCGAAGGTAAACGGAGAAGAGGAAGGCAAAGAAAATCCTGGGCTGATAACATCAAGAATGGCAGGACAAAACGGTTTCCTCCACACTTATTACTCATTGCCTTGAAATAGGAGAGCAGTGGAGGACCCTGTCTGCTGATGCTTCCACCATGGCACCCCTACGACCCATGACGGGTTATGGGTTGAGATGAGATGATGATTATATACCGATTTATGCGAGTTACTTTATGAAGTCATGTGATTACATGCAACATGGGGATTCAGTCGTTATTTTATGACGGGATGTCTGAATATGATTTTACAAAACCATGAAGTTTGAGCGATTTAAGCCAACATCTGTTGTGTGTTAAACTTTACCATTGTTTGTTTACGATTTGTAGAGTTAAAGATTGAGAATAACTTGTATTAATTACTAATAATCAGCAAAACGAACATGCCTACATTATGTTACGCAGTTGATCATATTTAATTATGTTAATCATTAGAACTCTCTGCAACCAAAGTTAGTAACATAGAATCTGGATTAATCTGTTCTCCAGGATATGCACCAATCACTGGCCTGTGTAATCCCACGCGCAGTTGCGCGGCTGTTAGAGATGAAGGCTTTACAACAGGATTTATCATAGCTCACGAGATGGCACACGTGTAAGCTCTTACTATGCCCATACTTTGTTGGAATATTCCATTTTTTTCCATTGTGAGGTGTGCTAGTTTACTTCACGTACGCATGTCTCTTGAAGACGAAGAATGAGTTATGAAGTGACTGTGAAGTGTGTCGATGTGTTGGGTTGAACATGAAAAATGAGTTATGACAGTAAAGTGTGCCATTGTGTTCTCTTGAGGGTGAAAAATGAATTATGTTTTTTAAGTGGGTCTTTGTTTTCTTTTTGATGACGAAAAAGGATTTATTACTGTGAAGTGTGCCATTGATTTCTCTTGATGAAAAAAAAAAGAGTTATGACTATGAAGTCTGCCACTGTTTTCACTTGATGACGAAAAACGAGTTATGACTAGAGTATGCCATTGTGTTCTCTTGAGGGTGAAAAGTGAATTATGACTTTGAAGTGGTCCATTGTTTTCTTTTGATGACGAAAAACGAGTTATTACTGTAAAATGTGCCATTGTTTTCTCTTGATGAAAAAAAAAAGAGTTATGACTGTGAAGTTTGCCATTGTTTTCTCTTGATGGCGAAGAATGAGTTTTGACTGTAAAGTGTGCCAGTGTGTTTTCTTAACGACGAAAAATGACTAACTGTAATCGTGAGGTATGTTAATATGTCCAGTGTTAGTTTAAGTGTTTTTGTTTTCTACTTGTTTAGCCAGTAGTCATCGGTAGATACAGATTTCGTACTTTTGCCGGAGGTGTTGCATGTTTGTTTCATTTATCAGTTTAAACCATTTGAGCATTTGAGCCTCACTGTTCTATTAATAAACAATCTGTCTGTTGATTCTTGTGATAAAATAAAATGGCTCCTCACATTTGTGGTTTACACTGAGATAAATATTTCATTAGACGTAATGTACGTCCATGTACACTGTTGCCCTGTCGGCTTTCGAGGGTCTTTAATGAGACAGCCAAAGAATAGGATTACTGTTTCCTCAGGGTACGCCGCACTAGACGACTAAAATAAGGTTATCCGCGGGGTTGGCATCTCATCATGTAAAACAGATAGCTACAGAAACTACTGCTGCTAGAGCATGTGAATGCTGGAAGCAGGCTTGGTGCAGTGGTAAATCCATGCTCAATAAGGAGCGAAAATGATGATGATGAAGATGTGCACTTAGAGAAATATTTGAACAGACGTCCTTAATATTTCAACAGACGTCCTTAATATTTGAACAGACGTCCTTAATATTTGAACAGACGTCCTTAATATTTGAACAGACGTCCTTAATATTATAACAGACGTCCTTACTATTTGAACAGACGTCCTTAATATTTGAACAGATGTCCTTAATATTTGAACAGACGTCCTTAATATTTGCAGATTCGGTTTGTTCCATGACGGTCACGGCAATGACTGCCACGGAAGGAAATACCAGACGTCAATGATGGCAGCGCTGGTGGAGTCGAAGCTGAACCATTTCTGGTGGTCTGACTGCAGCAGTAAGAGAATGAAAGAAATGGTGCGGTGAGTGCGACATGTAGTGATGGGGTTCCTATACTCGTTTTCAGCATCATTAATACAGCATCTTTGACATCGTCTGTTTGGTACATCATGTCATAAAATGGAATTTAACGACAATCAGCCTCTTACGAGCACTGAATCTGGTCACAAGAACGATTTACATTGCTCTTATTAACTGTGTCATTAATGTCCTAATTAACATTACTATCTTCGCTGTTAAACTTCATTTTCCTTTTTAATTTGCAAGAGGAGCTTTTATTGCATTGAGAAATGTATGAATCTTCAAATAACTATATGAATCTTAACTAATAAGAATCTTCAACTCAAATGTCTAGACAGTCCTATTGTATAGCCCTGAAATGTGGAGAACAACAAAAACAACAACCAAAAAGCTACAGACTTTCATAAATTGTTGCTTACGTAAAGAATTGAAGTGGTATGATAAGGTCATCAATGTGGAACTGACGACAAGAACATAAACCACATCGAGAAGATAAGTGGAGACAGAAACGAAAATGGTGAGGAAGACATGGAAATAGCTTTAGCTGAACTAATGGCACGCGACAGGATCACTTGGCATGTGTTTGCTGAACGCCTATGTTTCTTGTGGAGCTAAGGGGTAATGATTGAAGACAATCTTGTCTTAAATATTACAGAAAATTGAATTTTAATCACATCATTTTGTTTACAACGCTTATCACTGCCTCACAACCCATTCACAATAGCAGGTCCAGTACAGAGACGTAACTATAAATGCGGTATCGAAGGTACGTCTGACGAAGAAACATTGTTTTTTGTCGGGTGTACTTTAGTGTAATGTTTATACATTAGACTATCAGTTATCCGGTCACATTAACCAGGATGTGGATAAACCGGAATGCCAGTCCACATTTTTTTTTAAGTCAATTATACCTTAGATTATTAGTTATCCGGGTCACATTAACCAGGATGTGCATTAACAGGATTGCCAGTCCACTGTTTTTTTTTAAAAGTCGAATATAGATTGGAAGATTGGAATAGAAAAATGTGGCCGCTGAAAAAGTACAGCAGACGATGATGAATTGGTATTAAGTACCGTACAGTATGTAAGTACAAGGGGATTGACATAAGTCTTGGGCCTGACCATGAAGGAGTCACAGGAGGATGATGAAACTTGGCACATTTAAAGTTCATCATATTTGCACTGAATGCGTAAAGTACGCGTTTGTTTCTTCAATGGGTTTTCCCGCTACGGTGCACGGCGCAATGTACCCTATTGACCGGATCTGCTGCTCCAAAGATTTGACAAAACAATGGAAAAGAAGGAGGCCAGAGCTGTGATAAAATTTCTGATGTTTCAGGGAAAAACACCTACAGAAATACACAAGGAGATGGAACCAGTGTTTCGTGATTCTTGTCCTTCATATACTTCGGTAAAAAAACTGGTGTCGACAGTTCAAGTGCGGCCGCTCAAATGTTGCTGATCTGCCAAGATCTGGTAGACCAGCCTCAGAGTGCAACGATGAAAATGCAACAAGAGTGAAGAAAATCATTGACCAGGATCGAAAAATGACAATTGTGGAGATAGCTAGTAGAGTAAAACTAAATGAAAGAACAGTTTATAGAATTTTACACAACAGACTGAACATGAGAAAAGTGTGTGCACGCTGGGTTCCACGACTGCTGACAAGTGAACAGAAGCAAACGAGGGTAAATTTCTGTCAACAGTTGCTCAAAAAGTGTCAGTCAAAAATTTTTTTAGAGACCATGGTGACAGTATATGAGACTTAGGTACACCATTATGACCCCGAATCAAAAATTGCCAGCATGCAATGGAAAACCCCGGGCTCCCCAACACCTATCAAGCCGAGGGCGCAGAAATCTGCAGGAAAAGTGATGCTGACTGTTTTTTGGGACGGCAAAGGTGTCTTTTTGAAAGATTATCTGCCTCGTGGCAACACAGTTAATGGACAGTACTATGCATATCTTCTCACAAAACTAAGAAAGGTTGTGACCAGGAAACGAGGGATAACGCGCACTCAAAATCGTCCTTTGCTTCAAGACAACGCGCCCTCTCACAAAGCACGGCTTGTGCAGCTAGCAGCCAGCGATTTGAATATTGAAATTCTTCCACACCCACCATATTCTCCAGATTTGGCTCCATCACACTTTTTTCTATTCCCAAATCTTAAAAAACAGCCAAAAAGAAATCATTTTGACAGCGATGAAGAGGTTATACTGGCATGTGATGAAAGGTTTAGTTTGAAAAATAGGGTGTTGTCGTAGATTTTAGATAGGAGAATTAAGACTTGGGTTGGTCCCTTCTGAATAGGTTTGAATAGGTGATAGACACAGTGAGAGTTAGTAAAAAGAAATAGATTCCACGAGTGAGATGATAGAATGTGATATAGAGGCTGTCTCTGAAAGCGAAAAAAATTCTTCTCTCTCTCACCTATCTTCTACGACAGCTTTTACAGCGTCCGACAGTCTAAACACATATATATATTACCTATATTTCTATCTACTCACGGGCACGCACATACACGTGACGACAGTTAAACACACAGACGTGGGAAATTCTATAACAATGAATATATGTATACATTAGAACGAGCTGACCAACACGCTGATTAATTCCAAGAGAAAAACTTTAATTATCATTTAAAATTTCTTCACAACACATAGAAATTACATCAAAACATATACAAATAGTCATAAAATATCAAGAGAATGCTACAAGGATGATAGTTCCGTTATGATATTAACTCTAGGTTTAGCCCACTGCCCCGTTATGAGACAGATGATGGCCCAAAGAGTCACAAATACATATGGTTAGGGTCTAATATTTCTTCCCCTTTAAGGTATGAACAGACTGGATACTCTGATCTAGTATAAGGGAATATATATATATATATATATATATATATATATATATATATATATATATATATATATATATATATATATATATATATATATATATATATATATATATATATATATATATATAAGGACTTTTCCTGGCGCCGACATTGGTAGTGATCACGACATGGTATTGATGACGCTCAAGCTTAAACTTAAAAAGAACTATAATCAAAACAGATGTTCTCAGTTAAGATTCAATTTAGACAAACTGAAAGATCCAGAAATCGAGGGAATCTTTGAGGCAACTGTTGGAGGAAAATTCGCAGCTCTCAACTTTTTGGAGGATGATATCAACTCAATCACAGAGAACAAGAAAGACGTGCTCATTGAATCAGCAACAGAAATACTTGGTAAAAGAAAGAAAATAAACAAACCATGGGTTACAGATGACATTCTAAAGTTATGTGATACACGGCGGGAAATGAAAAAGGTTAAGAAAGAGGTTCCTGAAGCAGCATGGCAATACAGTATGGTGAACAAAAATATTAGGAAGAAAATGAAACAGGCCAAAGAAAAATGGGTAGCTGATCAATGTGAGTCCATTAATACGGGGCTAATAAAAGGTAACAGCAAGGCAGCTTTTGACACATTAAGAAAACTATCAAAACCTCAACAGCCCAGAGTAACTGTCATAGAAGATAGCAATGGGGCTCTGCTCAATGAAAAAACAGCTGTAACGAGAAGGTGGACAGAATATTGTAAAGAATTATATAACTGTAAACTTGACACTGACTTAGGCATATTAAACAACATTAAGTGCGAAAACAGGGAACTCGGAAATGCAGCAATATTACGGGAAGAAGTGGAAGAGGCTATATGTTCGATGAAAGGAGGGAATTCACCGGGTGTGGATAATATACCAGCAGAGCTCTTGAAATATGGAGGACCAGATATAGTAAAAATCATGACAACAATTTGCCAGAAGATATGGAGTACAAAAAAATGGCCAAAAGAATGGACGCAGTCATTAGTAATACCGCTTCCAAAGAAAGGAAATCTAAAAATGTGCAAGAACTACAGAACCATTAGCCTTATTAGTCATCCAAGTAAGGTAATGTTAAGGATACTTTTGAACAGAATAAAACAGAAATCAGAAGAAATCTTGTCAGAGGAACAGGCTGGCTTTAGACCAAAAAGAAGTACCTCAGAACAAATCTTCAATATTAGATTACTTATCGAAAAACATCTCCAACATCAACATGATTTATACCATAACTTCATCGATTTCACAAAAGCCTTCGATCGAGTCTGGCATGAAGGCCTATGGCAAGTAATGAGAAAATTCAATTTTGATACCAACATCATAGATATCATTGAAGCACTATACAAGGACGCAAGCAGTGCTGTTTTTGTAAGCAACGACATTGGAGAATTTTTCAAAACAACTGTAGGAGTTCGCCAAGGATGTATCCTGTCACCAGTGCTCTTTAATATATATCTAGAACATATTATGCAGGAGGCTCTCTACGATTATAAATCAACCATATCGATTGGAGGCCGACCTCTGTGCAACCAACGTTTTGCAGATAATATTGATCTGGTAGCTTGATCAGAATCAGAACTTCAAGACCTTACCTCTAGACTGGAGAAACTAACAAGAACGTATGGGATGGAAATTAATATAGAAAAAAGCAAGATATTGGTGAATAGCCATAAGAAACATGTTCCGACCAACATTACGTTAAATGGGCAAACGTTAGAAGAAGTTAACACCTTTAAATATCTCGGGTCCACTATATGTAGTGATGGAAGATCAATTAAAGAAATCAAGACAAGACTTGAGATGGCCTCAGCTGCCATGACAAGGTTGAATGTGATCTGGAAAAGCAACATCAGTTTTCCTGTGAAGATCAAATTATACTAATCACTTGTATTATCTATTCTCTTGTATGGGTGTGAGGGCTGGACACTCACTGCAGATACGGAGCGAAGGATTCAGGCTTTCGAGCATAAATGTTATAGAAGAATTTTGCGCATTTGCTATAAAGAGCACAAAACAAATGTCTATGTTAGAGAGAAGATAAACACCTATGCAGGCCACCAAGAACCACTTTTGTCAATAGTGAAACGTCGAAAGCTTGCCTGGTTTGGGCATGTAACTCGTCATGACTCCCTTTCGAAAACGATCCTTCAGGGAACAGTCGAAGGTAAACGGAGAAGAGGAAGGCAGAGAAAATCCCGGGCTGATAACATCAA
Source organism: Oreohelix idahoensis (assembly GCA_024509875.1). NCBI lineage: Eukaryota > Metazoa > Mollusca > Gastropoda > Stylommatophora > Oreohelicidae > Oreohelix > Oreohelix idahoensis. The sequence goes on from JAMPIV010015899.1 coordinate 139,829, forward strand.
AGAATGGGCAGGACACGGTTTTTCCACACTTGTACGCATTGCTGAGAATATAGAGCAGTGGAGGACCCTGTCTGCTGATGCTTCCACCATGGCACCTCTACGACCCATGACGGGTTACGGGCTGAGATGATGATGATATATATATAGATATATAGTTAGCAATAAATTGCATAACGAAATGTTAAAATTGTGAGTGAATCAACAAAGAACATCCCTCAGTCTACTTTCACTCAGTTCTTTCATCAGGGCCCTGTCGTGCGTTTCTCACTCTCTTACCCTATAACTTGCCGTTGTTCACCGTCTGGCGCACGCTATGACACAATTTGTTTTATCGTTTGGTGAAGCGAATACCCAGCTCTGCAGATCTTGGTTTATCCAATTTGTCCGGGGAGCGTTCTCTTCAGGCGATAAGTTTTATTCAGATTTTAAGTTAGTGTCACTTGAATCAGTTTTGGATAAGCAAGTTTAAACGGGCACACAGAGTAAAAAAAACACGAGGGTTCCCTTAATTTGGAAAGACAGTCTTGGTTCACTATACACTCTCTCAATACTTGTCGGGAATATTAATGTTACTTCTTGTAATGATTCTCGCCGCTAGGCAGCATGTATATTTGAGTTTATTGTGAAGAAATAAAGTCTGGCTTAAAGCCCAGTATAAACATTTTTGTCTTTAGAAAAACCGTTAGTGGGATTGGTATTACTGTCTATCTCTGATGGCACGTGCACTGTCAGACCAGTGTTACTTGAAAAAAAACCCACGTGGTTAAAGACAGGAAATGTCTATTCTTCTCACAAGTATGTCTCTTTACTACTAAACGCCGGCAAGTTCTGGGTCACCCCAGTATTCACTACATAAAAATGGAAAAAGCACATATAAAATAATTATACATACTATGTATAAGGATATAACTTATATTTTAAACTGCAAGCGTAGAGCTTATCATTTAACACTTCCCGTGAGATAAGTTATATTGTAAAATCAATTATCATGAATTTGAAATACATATAAATATATTTCGTCAATACTCATGAGACATCTAGCAGTTATAAGTTAGTTTAGAAAATATATCTCGACTGAGTAGTTAGCAGTTAAATTAAATTCATTATGGCTACATGTTTGTTAAGCTAGACATATAATTTATCCTGCTTTCCACTGTAACTCGTCGACTAAAGAATATAACAAACTATTAAAATAATCACTCTGCACACCGAACTAGTAAAATATGAAATAAGCGACTTAACACTTTAAACACTTCACAAAATACTAGAATATAGTATATAATATTTTACCTCACACAGAACTACAGGTAGTCGCACCACTTAAGAATTATATGCTTATATATATATATATGGAAGTCTAGAAGTTCGACAAATTGTCGAAACAAACTGAGAACTTCGCTATACAGCTTATACTGTTCCGAGCGACCTGTCTACTGCGAATTTAAGAGTGAGAATGAAAATAAAATTTCAAACTCGGGCCAATATCTTAAAGCAGCAGGGCATGATGGTATAACACCAGAAATGGTTAAGTACATGGGAGCATCAGGCGACCTATTACTCTTAAAGGTCCTACAGGCAGCATGGTGCAACAAGACCATACCAAAGGATTGGGAGATTGCCATCATAACACCAAGTTTCAAAAAGGGTGACAATCGACAATGTGGAAACCATAGAGGCATATCCCTTCTCAGTGTCCCTGGTAACATCTACTCTAGAATCCTAGAGCAGAGACTCCGACGCCTAGCTGAGCCACAATTGGATTGAGGTCCAGTGCGGATTCCGAGCAAACCGAAGTACTCAAGGACCTAATCTTCACACTCAGACAGCTGAGTGAAAAGGCCCTTGAGTATAAGAGTGAGATCCATCTTTGTTTCATAGATCTGGAAAAGGCATTTGACAGGGTCCCCTGGAGCAAACTTTGGGACTGTTTGGCAAGGAAGAATATTCCAGCACCTCTGATTCATGCTATACAGAGCTTCTACAAGTCTTGCAGAAATTATGTGAGGACAGCAAACCATAAGTCAGAAGAGTTCAGGACCACCACTGGTGTAAGGCAAGGTGATATCCTATCACCTTACCTCTTCATACTCCTTATGGACGATGTCATCAAGGCATGTAAGGAGAGAACAAGAAAGTATTCAGTGGGGTACTGGAAGATGAGACAGGTCTATATTTCGGAGCTGGCATTTGCTGATGATGTTGCCCTGATTGCTAAATCAGAGGCACATCTCCAATCCAACCTGCAAGTCTGGAAGGAAGAGCTGGAGAAGAGAGGGATGGTCATAAGCAGCTCTAAAACAAAATCCATGGTGATATCACGAGAAGAAAGAAAACATCAGATTAAGTTGGGAGAACAGGTCCTGGAGCAGGTCGACCACTTTAAATTCTCGGAGCTATTATAGACCGAAAGGGAGGCATCAAAGAAGAGTTGGCCACTCATTCGGAAAGCGGCGGCTGGGAGACTTTTTCAGGCCATAAATCGTGGATTCCTCAGCAAGAAAGAGGTTGGTAAGAAAACGAAGATGGCTGTATACCGCTCCACCTATGTCCCAGTCTTGACATATGGATGCGAGTCGTGGGCCATGACTACAACCCACAAAAGCCAGATCCAAACCTCAGAAATGAGGTATCTGAGGAAAGTGGTTGAAGTAACAAGAAGAGACATGGTCCGCAACCAGACGATCCGTCAAGGCCTAAAATCCCATCCGCTGCAGACCCAAATAGAACAGTCCCAACTAAGATGGTTTGGCCATGTCTGCAGAATGGGAGAAGATCGGCTACCACGACAAGTTGGGAAACAAAGAGCCAGGGATCCAGACCTCCAGGACGACCCAGAGTCCGCTGGGAGGACAACATTAGACAATCTTTGAAGGACCGAGGACTAGAATGGAACCAGGCCAGGAAGAAGACAGCTGATAGAATGGTCTGGCGCTCTCTCTTCCAAACCTCTACACCTCACGGTAGAAGGGGAACGACTAAGTAAGTAAGCCAATATCTTAAAATTAGACAAAGGGCCCCAACTTATTTCGCCAAGCGAAATTATCTCCCCTACTCCCAACACTTACGTCAGCTTAACGCGTGTCGTAACTGCCACCTACTGACCGAGATGTACGCGTGTCAGTTGCAACTCTCAGACAACCGTCTGCAGCGCGGAGCGCAATTTCACACTTCGCCGGACTATCCCGACGAAAACTCACGCAGTTGCTGCAAAAGGTAGACAATTCGTCTGCCTGTCATGTCCAACGGAGCGAATTTCTCACACCCCAGGCCCAGAAATCTGGTCGGGCAGCGCTCTGACCGGGGAAACTGCAGACGTATGTATGGCGTGAACCGTATATTCACAGCTATCGTTCGACCGGCCGAGACTGACATCTACGTATGAATTGTTAGGAAGAAGGACAGGCAAGATGTCCGGGTGACCAAGTCCATGTGTGGTGCCGAATGCTGGACTGATCATCACCTCATTGTATCTAAACTTAAAATTCGTATCCAACCAGCCAGGCGCCCTCAGGGGAAGAAAACTCAAAAGAGGCTGGATGTCACCAAACTAAAGAAGACAAAAATCAAATAGTCATTTACTGACACCTTAGAAGACCGTCTCAAATCTATCTCGCTAGACGGCCAAAGTGTGGAAACAAATTGGGCAGCCCTAAGTGAGCAGATCTACAACACTGCTACAGAGTCCATGTCCCTGGTCCCCTTCCAATCAAGAAAC
>JAMPIV010015900.1:0-318653 GCA_024509875.1 Oreohelix idahoensis
TGCTGCGGAGCGTTTGTACTGTGTCCTGAGGCGCAGAATGACTATTTGTTCTAATCTGTCATAGGCTAGGTAGTCATCCTGCGTTGGTGTTGGGGCTTTCTGATAGATTTGGATCATCCCCGGAACTCAGGAAACGTTAGTTATTTTAGGGTACCCATCGTAGTCCGGGCTGGGTGGCATATGCGACCACTTCGTGTCCACAAACTGGAGGGGGACAAAGGTTATGGTGGGTGCCCACATTTTTTCTTGAGTGACTTCTGTTAAGATTAAAATTCATAAAATGTATGTATGTATGTATGGGTGATATTAAGCTTCGACAGGGCTTCATTGCCCTGATATGGTGTATACGGGAATTAACTCAAATAATAATTAAGTGGACGTCAGACAATAGGATACGGTGGGGATGGCAACGCAAGGGGGGGAAGCAGTTGGGGATCGGGCTGCTAGAAGAATGCAGCTTGTGGTTGTAAGGTGAGCGGACGCAGGGTGTTGAGCTTCCGGCAGTCCTAACTGTGGTTTTTCCCTGGCATGCCACCAGCACTAGGGCCATCAAGATACTAGGGGGTTGGGTTTCCCTAGTTTTACTCTAAGTCCAGAAATATATATTTTGACCGACGATGTTTATTTATGATTGATATTAAAAAGGGGTGAGAATGTCAGGACAGCGTTGTCATAGTGGACGGACAGCCTGATGACTTTTGGAAGGCTGCATATTACTTCATTTGCCTTTGGGCTAGAACAGATGTCATGGAGCTGTATTACCAATGTCAATTAAAGTGTGTATCGTCAAATGTTCAAGAGGGGTTGGCAAGTAAATTGACTTTATATTGATACGTGTCTGTCAAGTACCCCTAGTTTTCACTTTGGTGGCTCGGATTACTTCTACGATACAATATATTTTACAGACGGCACGCATCAACTTCCTCCAACATCATATGTAAGTCCTATCTATTATTTTTAATTATCTGCTTTTCCTCTGTTCCCTTACTTATCTCGAACTTTTCTGTTATAGAACATATGTTCAAATTTTTATCCTCTCAGAATTCGCCCAGTAGGTATTTTACTTCCGTCGCCTTTTGTGAAGAATGGAAGCAATGGTTTTAAGCCCGTTCAAGCCCCAGCTGGTGTAAATCCAGCGAAATTCTTTTATAAGTATTTGCTCCTATAGATGTAAATATATGTCGAAAAGTTTTTGCACTTATGTATGGAAGGAGTCAAGGCACGTACCTGGAAATTGGGTGTGGAACTTTAGTCCAGCTCTCTATGTATTCACCCCTCAAGGCAATGCACTTCTCCCATCTCTTCTTCACCTTCCTAATGCTCTGATTGTAGAACACCCCCCGTCTTGGGCCCGGAACCACGTCGGACCAGTTCAGTAATCAATCCTGGGCGTTAGAAAAACGGACGTCCACGAAGCGATAGCTTCATGTTTTGAAACAGGAAAGAAGTCACTCGGATGCCAAGTCCGCGTGAGAAATGCTGGATGGGGCATGATTTCATACCCCACAAATGCTGGGGCAGGACGATCGAGCCATGAGCTGGCATGAGCCGGGCGCATTGTCCTGAAGCAGACGAAACGCCTCTGGACAGCATCCCGCGTCTTTTGCGCTTCATTTCATTTTCTTCCCGTAACTTCTGGAGAAGGGGCTCTTTGGTAGTACGTGGAAGTTTTTTTTTGATAGGTACGGCCACGAGGAAGGTAGTCGGTGAGTATTACCCCGCGGCAGTCCCAAAAGACGGTGAGCATGACCTTTCCCGCAGAGGGTACCGTCTTTGCCTTCTTTGGGTGGTTGGGCGTAAACAGGAATGTTTCCATTGTTTGCTCTGGTTTTAGTCTCGGGGTCATAGAACTGCACCCAACATTCGTCCACAGTAACCAGTCTACGAAAAACATCATCTTTCGTCAGCATTGCAAATGTCCTAAAATCTGCGTGGCGGATGTTTCGGCTCGATGCTCCTTTTGTCCATGACACCGCTTCATACATCAGTCTGTGTTATACACCTACAATGACACCAGTTTCCCGCCAATTTCTCTTTCACGCGGCACCCCGCGCGCGCCATGTACGCGCGGGAAATGTAAACCAATAGTGTGTCTTTACAATGAGACAGAGCAATCCCGCTTGTCTTAACGCTTTCTTAGTAAAGTGCAAAACTTTTCGACCGCCCCTCGTATATATACATACATACATACATACATACATACATACATACATACATACATACATACATACATACATACATACATACATACATACATACATACATACATACATGCATGCATGCATGCATGCATGCATGCATGCATGCATGCATGCATACATACATACATACATACATACATGCATACATACATACATACATACATACATACATACATACATACATACATACATACATACATACATACATACATACATACATACATACATACATACATACATACATACATACATACATACATACATACATACATACATACATACATACATAACCGACCGACGACCGACCGACCGACCGACCGACCGGACCGACCGATATAACCGACCCGACCGACCGACCGACCGACCGACCGACCGACCGACCGACCGACCGACCGACCGACCGACCGACCGACCGACCGACCCGACCGACCGACCGACCGACCGACCGACGACCCGACCGACGACCGACCGACGACCGACCCGACGACCAAACGACGACCGACCGACCGACCGACCGACCGACCGACCGACCGACCGACCGACCGACCGACCGACCGACCGACCGACCGACCGACCGACAGACCGACCGACCGACCGACCGACCGACCGCCAGACCGACCGACCGACCGACCGACATACGATCCTGAACGAACCGACAGACAGACATACATACATATACATACATACATACATGCAAGGAGCGTTCAGAAAGTAATGCACCTCAATCGTTTTTCTCAGCTAATAATGAAGATAGAAGCATTAAATTTTGCACACTTAAAATATGACATGTGGCAATTATGTGCACCAAATTGCACCGCAATATAACGGCTGCCCTAAACCGTTGAAATGGAGCGTGTTAGCAGCTTGCGTTTTATAAGCAGCGAATTGTGATAGAAATTTCGTTGCAGAGAAGGAAACTGTTGTGAACATTCACAAGCGTCTATGTGATGTGTATGGAAGTTTTGCAGTCGACAGGAGTACAGTCAGTCGCTGGGTTCAGAGAATCAAAGAATCAGGAAGTGGGAGATACGGAGCTGCTTGATCGGCCGCGCTGTGGACGTCCTGCCACAGCTACCAACGCAGAAATGATGAAATGAGCTGAGGGCATTATTCTTACTGATAGGCGAATCACTACTCAACAATTGGCCTTACAGCTGTCAGTCAGCATTGGTAGTGCAAATGCAGTTATAAAAACTCTCGGATTTTCTAAGGTTTGCTCAAGATGGGTTCCTCGAAGCCTCACAAATGACCAACTATTGCAAAGGAAAGCAATTTCTTTTGAATTGTTGGAGCGTTTCAATGCTGATGGAGAGAACTTTTTGGCTAAGATCGTTACAGGTGACGAAACAGGTGAACCTGAGACAAAAAGACAGTCAATGGAGTGGCATCATCCACAATCACCACGAAGAAAGAAATTCAAGAGAATTCCTTCAGCTGGAAAGGTCATGATCACTATCTTTTGGGACATAGAAGGTGTGATTCTTGTGGACGTTATGCCAAGAGGTGAGACAATCAATTCGCAAGCTTACATTAAGACATTGAAAAAACTCAATCAACGTTTTCGCAGAGTTCGGCCGCACAAGAATCCAGCAGACCTGCTTCTCCTTCACGACAATGCGCGCCCTCACACAAGTCTGGCAACACGGGAAGCAATCACCAAATTGGGTTGGACTGTACTACCCCATCCACCCTATAGTCCCGATTTGGCACCCTCTGATTTTCATCTATTTGGTCTTCTTAAAGATGCACTCCGTGGGACAAGGTTTGAAGATGATGAAGGAATGATTCATGCAGCGAAAAAATGGCTACATGATCAAGACAAAATCTGGTACGGGCTAGGAATACATGCACTTGTTTCGCGCTGGCATAAAGCCGTACAAGTTGATGGGGATTATGTTGAATAATACCGATGTGTACATGACATATCCATGTATATTGTGTATAAATTTCATGCTTTTTTTAATAAACAGCTCCTGGGAAAAACGATGTGGTGCATTACTTTCTGAACGCCCCTCGTATATATATATATATATATATATATATATATATATATATATATATATATATATATATATATATATATATATATATATATATATATATATATATATATATATTCTATTGGATACAGGCTACATAAAAAGAGACCAATACACGCTTATACACTCAGGAGGAGAAAAACATGAAAGAGGAGTAGGAATGTTGATAAAGAAGGAGTTAGAAAAATATGTATGTGGATACTGGACACACAATGACAGAATGATGTTACTAAAGATGAGAGCAAAGCCATTCGACATATCAACCTTTTATGCACCAAATAAAGATCATAGCGAGGAAGAAATAGAAGAATATTATGAAGAGCTACAACACACGTTTATACCAGTAAAATCTACAGATGTGTTGATAGTAATGGGTGATATCAATGCAAAAGTAGGAAAAGGAAAATACAAGAAAATAGTAGGACAGTATGGATTAGAGACAAGAAATGATAGACTCTTTGTCTTGCTCATACATTTGCTTTCATACCTATAATAACTGAATCAACTATGATTGTTTGGTTTTAAAATAACGTAACAAATTTAATAATCACTTAGGTTTAACAGGTTAAAATAACGATGGAATGATGGTGAATTTTAGATGTAAATAAAATTGTCTTCACTGAGACCTGGTTTGAGGATTAAAAAAACAACAGTTGTCCTTTTGCTGTTTCCTTAATAAACTTAATAAAATAAGCTGGTCTAAGTGAGTCCTGCAGCCGTGGTTTCGTCAATTCTTTTGTGATGAGGGCACTTCTTCACACAATTTGTCCAGTTTAGGCGGTTAGTGCTGATTCCCTGCTTTTAACTCACAACTAGTGGCGACGAACATTCGTCTTGCAGCTTCGTACCATGACCAGTCTGATAGCTTCGTTCCAAGAACTTTAGACAAAATAAAAAGAACAAATGCCTCTGCTAAGTACATTTGTGGGCTGCAAATTAACAGGCGCATTGTCTTGCTGTTCACCCACCAATGTTAGCCTCTCTGAATAATTAAATTCTTGAGTATACACAGCAAAACTCAGGGAAGATGATTAGAAATCACCAATATTCTTCTGGGTATTAAACTTGGGAAATATGTGCTTGGACAGCGCGAATGCAATGATTTGTGCCTGAATTACAATTAACAAGGCACTTATATCTCACAAAATGATATTATACACTTTAGGCACATGTGATGTAATCATCACTCATCACTGCTCCATTCGGAGTCTGTGGTTTGCTGTAGTGGTTTATGAATATACTATTTTCATATGTTGGGGTTGCCAGCCTCATATATAACCACTTAGCAAGGAAAACATGTCAAATTCACATTTGTAAAATAAATGTTTACACTTGTCGTGGAATATTCTAATCCACATATATAAATTATCAAGTAAATATAAAGCCTAATAAATACATATAATAAATAAAGGAAGAAGAATGGTAAAGAACAGTGCTGTCACAATGACTGTACTCGAAATCCCCTTGTTTTCTACTGCGTAAGCAAATTGTAACGTTTCACGTCGATATTAAAGGCTTTCTGCAACATACACGCGTTTCCCAAACACACAATAAAATGTGCTGCCTTTCTAAGAAAAACCTTGAAATATGCAAGTTGACCTAAATTTTAAATTCCATTCATGTCTTTTTCTACACTGCGTTACCAAAACGAACGAACAGATGGACAAAAGGATAAAGAGAGAGGGGAGGGCTGAAAATCAGGAACGCATGCAACACGCGTCGCGCGGTTCACAAATGCTGCCATCACGCGTGTAAGTCTACATGCACTAATTTTTTTTCAGACGGACAGTGATAAAATACACTACCCTTTCCCAGAGTTAGGTTTATAAATCATAAAAAACTCTTATTAGAAAAGATAACATTAGATGGGTTTACGGTTGAAAACATAACAGTACCCAGACAGCACATCTTCGAAACAGGAGGTAGAAAATACATATTTTGAACGCAGCCACGTAGCTCTTTTAAATTTGGATAATTGGGTTCCTTAGGGCTTGCTGACAAATAATATGTAAAACGTTACGCAAATAGTCCAGGAATTAATAAATTATACCCAAAATAAAATAGTGAGGATGCCTGACAGCATGGAATCATTTCTGCTCATAAAATTTTTTTTATAACGTGTTTGAAAAAACCTTACGTTACATAAATAGCCTACCATGTAAACTCCCCATTGATTGGAGCGCAACAAATGAAAGCCTAACCACGATTGGTCGGACTATAAATACTATCTTCGTTGTTAGGGGAAACGGGGAAAGGTAACATTTTTTCAAACACTTGTCGAAACGGGGCCTCATTGGTCAGACTCGCTGATATACACACTTGGGAGCGTTAGTTCGAAACCACTTGTTTAAATAAGCTTGATAAAGCATCAGTGCGTTGAAGCCAGCTTATATTTGGCTCAATAAAAGCCTGGAAGATAAGCAGATGGGAATTTGTGCCAGTTTGTGCCAGAATTCATTGCTAATCAACGTATCTGTGTTTATTCGTATGAATTGTGGTAAGCTTGAACCATTCAATATCTTTTAATGAAAATTGAATGTGAATTGTTGATTTATGCCTGTACATATATGTGTAGTTCAGTGGCAAACGTGAGGTAAAGCCTGTAATGCTCCAGCCTGAACAGAGGGTGTCGGAGAAAAGTCAAACGGCATGGAATGGCAAAACAGTACACTGACACCTAGATGATTGACTAGAAAGAAATAATGCTGGAATTGCAGAGGCGTAGTAACCATTAAGAAGGGTAATACTGGAATAAAGTATTTCAAATGAAGCTGACAGTTGGCCTAATGCTCTGAACTCAATGTGTGTGCTGTGTTGTGATCAGTGTAACAAGAGAGTTTAAGTTAGTTATGAAGTAGAAGGTACATCCTTCTTGATTTCAGGGACAGTGGTCTTGATGGTACTGAGCAGCACCTGGTCAGAGCTTTGCTGAATCCAGTGTCGGACAGCATACTCCTTGGTCCTTTTAGCTATCAGTGAGGTGTCTCCAGAGCCCAGAGGAGAATTCGAGCAGAGGAGTCCTTTCCTGCCGCCATCACGCCAGATAAGCTAACTTGGCCAGCTGAGCTCAACATTATGTCCCCTCATCTTGAAATAACTTTGTAAAAATAACATTCAGAGGGGAATTTAATTGTCTTAATATCAGGAACTGAGAACATCTCCAATACTAGTCCCTAAGACAAACTATTGAAGTCATGATGACAAATACCAACAGAGCTTGAACAAAACAAAACCAGTATTACCTCATATTACTACTACACAACTGACACACATAGGATATTTTTAATAATATATGTCACTACAATATTCATATTGATAAAGTCTGTACATATACTTGTAATTAAAATTGATTGTGATTCCTGGTTCCTTTGTATTTGAATCAGGACACAAATACATTATTAACAGCACTGAATACATATTGTTATTTGAAACGTTACGAGTGACTTCTTTAAGATATTCTCATAGAGTGTTATATGTATGTGAGTGTCACAGTGTTGTTAAGAGTAGTGGATTAAATTAAATTGTTTATCTGTCTGTTGTTGTGACTTACACTTCATCATACACATACCCTAGACACATAACGTAGTCATCACACTATTCCAGAATAATTCTGACTGAGATATATAGATATGTGGTAGCAAGTAAGGTTATATATAATACACTACTCTTATTAGATATATATACCTTCACAGCTGATCTCAGTCAGTACACTAAGTCCCCTATAAATATTTATAACATCCCACTTCACCACATATATTGGGGTCTCGCTCTTGGGATTTTGAATCTTTCCCTATTAAAAATATTGGGGGTAATTCATTTCAGGGAATATAAGAATTAAAAGGTATCCTTGGGTGGAATTAAATAAGGTTGAGCTCACGGTGCCTGTGTTGTCCATTATATATATTTAGAATTTGAATTGTTGGTTAGACATTATATAAATTTACCTGATAGACAATGGCGGACCTGGCCAAATTTCGATCTGCCGCTGTTCAGACTGCAAAAGAGTTAGGATTAGATGGGCAAGTTATGGTTGCTTATGTCACGACGGAATGTGACAAATTTATTGAACGCGAAGAAAGAAGGTTTGAAGCCGAAAGAAAGTTAGAGGCTGACAAGGAAATTAAGAGGTTGCAGATTGAGGCTGAGGCTAAGAAATTGGAAGCCGAGGAAAGAAGACAGGCTGCAGAAAGAGAAGAGAAGAAATTAGCTGCAGAAAGGGAAGAGAAGAAATTAGCTCCAGAAAGGGAAGAGAGGAGATTAGCTGCAGAAAGGGAAGCAGAAGATAAAAGATTACAAAGGGAACATGAGTTACGACTAAGGGAGTTTGAGTTTCAAGGCCATGCTCCTGAAAATGGTGCCAGTCCCTTTGCCTCTGATGCTACGGTTACTCAAGGAGCCTCAACCTCAGCTATGAATTTTCATTTAGATCATTTTGTTGAGAAAGACGATGATATAGAGAGCTACCTGAATAGGTATGAACTATTAGCTACCACATATGGGTTAGAGAGAGAAAGGTGGAGCTTAAAGTTATCTCAGGGACTTCGTGGGGCAGCTTATGAAGTTTTTGCAAAAATGAGCAGAGGTGATCAGGAAAATTATGACATGCTAAAGCAGGCTCTTTTGTTAAGGTATGAAAAGAATGCAGAGTTTTACAGGAAAAAATTTAGGAATGCTAAACTACTGTCAGGTGAAACCTATCACCAGTTCTCTGCACGAATAGAGACATACTTGGAGAAATGGACTTCTCTGGGGAAAACCCAAGATCTTAAGGAAATGGTCCTTATAGAGCAATTAAGAGAGTCCGTGGCTCCAGACCTGAGAAAGTTTCTCATGGAACAAGGTGCAGAGAGGCTGGGTGAGTTGCTAAATGTTGCTGAAAGGTATCAAGCAGCTCAAGCAGAGGTAACAGGTAATAAAAAGAAACAGGTGGACAACTTTAGGGCACCACAGAACTTTAATAAATTTGATCCTAAGGATCCAAATAAAGGTAAGCACCAATTTGATAGGCCACGGTATGAAAATAAAAATAAATTCCCACAATTCGATGAAAGGAAATATGATGAAAGAAAATCTTTCAACCAAGGAAAAAGGTGGTGTAAAAATTGTAAGATGAACAATCATGACACTGACCATTGTAGAAGGAAACCTCCTCATTTTGCTGCTATGACATCGGGGAAAAAGGAAAAGAAGGGCAAACCTGAAGAATTACAGGAACCATACCACCCCCCAGTATGTGAAGATGTCATCTGTAATGGTGTCACTATAAGATGTTTATATGATACCGGTTTAGATTACGATTCCGTTGTGAGTTCTCACCTGGTGCAGGCCGATCAATACACCACAGAAACAGTGGAGATTCAAACTGCAACCAAGGATGTAGCTACCATGACACTTCCCGTCGCCCGAATAAAAGTGAAAACGCGATATGTGGAAGGAATCATAAAAGCAGCAGTGATAAATGAGCCAATCTACCCTCTAATATTGGGGTGTAGATATGTCTTCTTGGGGAATCCCAAGAGACCTGTGATATTGGCAACAGTGCAGACCAGATCACAGTCAAAGAAGGAGGAGGATAATCCCATAAATACTCACCCAGATGAGATGAGGAAGGCACAGGCTGAGGACAAAACACTCAAGCCATGTTTCAAGAAGTTGCCCAAATCTCATACACCTCCAGGCAAGGGAGAGTTTTATATGAAGAACAAACTGATATATAGGAAGGCTGGATCTGAATCCAATGGTCACGGACAGCTGGTCCTTCCCACTTCATATAGGACTAAAGTGTTGGAACTAGGGCATGCGATTCCCTTCAGTGGTCATATGGGAATCAGCGCAACAGGACAGCGAATAGCTTGTCACTATTTCTGGCCAGGAATAACTGAAGATATCAAACGATATGTAAAATCCTGTCCAGAGTGCCAACGAGTAGCACCTAAACATTGGACTGCACCAGCAACTCTGGGGGAAATGCCCATAGTGGGAACACCCTTTGAGAGAGTTGCCGTGGATCTTGTGGGACCTCTCACCCGAACCAAGAGAAGGAACAGCTACATTCTGACTCTGGTGGACACTTGTTCTATGTGGGGAGAGGCAGTAGCCCTGTCATCGATTGATTCTAAACATGTGGCAGAGGCATTGCTCACAATTTTCACAAGGTTAGGCTTTCCCAATCAAATCTTGACTGATAATGGCTCTCAGTTCAAGGGGAAACTAACTGAAGAAGTTTTCAGGATCTTCCAGGCCAAACACTTCCATTGTAGTGTGTATCATCCCCAAGGGAACGGCCAAGTGGAAAGATTTAACGGCACATTGATGTCGATCCTGAGAAAGTTGGCACACGAAAAACCAGATACATGGGACCAGTACCTGCACGCCGCCCTCTTTGCTTATCGGGAGGTACCCCATAGTTCAACCGGTATGGCCCCGGCAACATTATTGTTTGGAAGGCCAATAAAAGGTCCACTTGAAGCTTTGTTAAGAACGTGGACTGATGAAAAGGCAGAGGAAAACATTACATCTTCATACCAATATGTGAATGAGCTGACCACTCGGTTGAAAACTGGCTGGAAACTTGCCAATGAAAATTTGAAACAAGCCAGGAAGAAACATGCTGCCTATTATAACAGGAAGGCGAAAGACAGAAATTTGGCTGTGGGAGAGAAAGTACTGCTTCTTTTGCCCGGGAGTCAGAATAAGTTACAAATTGGATGGCAGGGTCCATATACAGTTCTAGAGAAGGTGTCTAGAACAAATTATAAGATAGATAAGAAGGGGAAAGAAAAAATCTATCATGTGAATCTCCTGAAGAAATATTTGGAAAGAGAACATCAGGAAGAGACACACTTGTTGACCTTGTCCATCGCCATGGAGATGAAAAAGGAACCACTTTCATCATTTGAATATCCATTACACCCCTGTGAGACAGCAGCACAGGTGAAAATCAGTACACATTTAACGAAAACTCAGAAAGAGAGAGTGCAACAGGTTCTAAATAATCATGCAGAGGTGTTAACAGACCGACCAGGGCATACAAACCTATTGGAATATGATATGAAACTGATAGACCCCACACCTGTCTGTATGAAACCATATTCGATTCCGTTTGCTAAGGAGAAAGCTTTGAAGGAAGAGATAGACTATCTGTTGAAGGAAGGAATTATTTCGCACAGTGAGTCTTCGTATAGTTCCGGGGTGGTACTCTTAAGGAAGCCCTCTGGAGAACATAGACTCTGTATAGATTACAGGAGACTGAATGCTATTACAGAAGGACAGGTGGATCCATTGCCGGATACAAATCAGCTGTTTGCCAGGCTAAATAAAGCTAAATATTTCTCAAAAGTGGATCTGAGTAAAGGATACTATCAGATTCCAGTAAAGCCTGAGGTTAGACCATACCTAGCTTTTAGTACCTCAGAAGGACACTATGAGTTTAATAGATTGCCATTTGATTGAAGAATGCGCCTAGTGTCTTCTCTAGAATGATGAGAAAATTATTGGATCCTCTGAATAATCCCTGTATAACAAATTTTATGGATGATATCCTTATAGCAACCGAAACATTTGAGGAACACATTGACTCTCTGAACATGCTGTTTAATCGACTTAGGGAGGCAAATTTAACAGCCCGACCAACCAAATGTTGCGTTGGATGTAAAGAATTGGAATTTTTGGGACACACAGTTTATCAGGGAAACATGACCCCTGACCCAAAGAATTTTAGAGAAACTACAGAAAGCCCCGAGACCACAAACCAAGAAGGACGTGAGATCCTTTGTCTCATTATGTGGTTTCTACCAGAAGTATATCAAAAACTTTAATTCCATATGTGCACCGTTAACTGAATTGACACGTAAAGGACATCCAGATCGCATTACATGGACACCACAATGTGAAATGACTTACCAAGAATTGAAGGAAAAGCTCACAAGTAAACCCATTTTGAAATTACCTGACTTAAGTCAAGAATTCATAGTAAGGACGGATGCAAGTAATATTGGGTTAGGTGCAACTCTACTACAGAAATCAGATGCATTGGATGGGGAATTAAGCCCAGTGGCATATGCTAGCAGAAAGTTGAATAAAGCTGAAATCAACTACTCAACTAGCGAAAAAGAATGTCTTGCAGTAATATGGGCGATAAAGAAATTCAATATTTATCTATATGGGAAGGCATTTAAGTTGCAAACAGATCACAAACCTTTATCGTTTCTAGCACAGGCTAAGCATGAGAACTCTAGGTTACTCCGATGGTCTTTGCTTCTGGCTCCATATAATTTTAGCATTGAGTATATATCTGGAAAAACCAATTTGGGAGCGGATTTTTTAAGCCGCCATCCGTGTGATGAGAATCACCTTAAACCCCAGAAATAATAATAAATTTCTCTATGTGTATATAGAATAAAGGACTGACATATAATGTCTGTTTTAAGAGGGGAGGTGTCGTGGAATATTCTAATCCACATATATAAATTATCAAGTAAATATAAAGCCTAATAAATACATATAATAAATAAAGGAAGAAGAATGGTAAAGAACAGTGCTGTCACAATGACTGTACTCGAAATCCCCTTGTTTTCTACTGCGTAAGCAAATTGTAACGTTTCACGTCGATATTAAAGGCTTTCTGCAACATACACGCGTTTCCCAAACACACAATAAAATGTGCTGCCTTTCTAAGAAAAACCTTGAAATATGCAAGTTGACCTAAATTTTAAATTCCATTCATGTCTTTTTCTACACTGCGTTACCAAAACGAACGAACAGATGGACAAAAGGATAAAGAGAGAGGGGAGGGCTGAAAATCAGGAACGCATGCAACACGCGTCGCGCGGTTCACAAATGCTGCCATCACGCGTGTAAGTCTACATGCACTAATTTTTTTTTCAGACGGACAGTGATAAAATACACTACCCTTTCCCAGAGTTAGGTTTATAAATCATAAAAAACTCTTATTAGAAAAGATAACATTAGATGGGTTTACGGTTGAAAACATAACAGTACCCAGACAGCACATCTTCGAAACAGGAGGTAGAAAATACATATTTTGAACGCAGCCACGTAGCTCTTTTAAATTTGGATAATTGGGTTCCTTAGGGCTTGCTGACAAATAATATGTAAAACGTTACGCAAATAGTCCAGGAATTAATAAATTATACCCAAAATAAAATAGTGAGGATGCCTGACAGCATGGAATCATTTCTGCTCATAAAATTTTTTTATAACGTGTTTGAAAAAACCTTACGTTACATAAATAGCCTACCATGTAAACTCCCCATTGATTGGAGCGCAACAAATGAAAGCCTAACCACGATTGGTCGGACTATAAATACTATCTTCGTTGTTAGGGGAAACGGGGAAAGGTAACATTTTTTCAAACACTTGTCGAAACGGGGCCTCATTGGTCAGACTCGCTGATATACACACTTGGGAGCGTTAGTTCGAAACCACTTGTTTAAATAAGCTTGATAAAGCATCAGTGCGTTGAAGCCAGCTTATATTTGGCTCAATAAAAGCCTGGAAGATAAGCAGATGGGAATTTGTGCCAGTTTGTGCCAGAATTCATTGCTAATCAACGTATCTGTGTTTATTCGTATGAATTGTGGTAAGCTTGAACCATTCAATATCTTTTAATGAAAATTGAATGTGAATTGTTGATTTATGCCTGTATATATATGTGTAGTTCAGTGGCAAACGTGAGGTAAAGCCTGTAATGCTCCAGCCTGAACAGAGGGTGTCGGAGAAAAGTCAAACGGCATGGAATGGCAAAACAGTACACTGACACCTAGATGATTGACTAGAAAGAAATAATGCTGGAATTGCAGAGGCGTAGTAACCATTAAGAAGGGTAATACTGGAATAAAGTATTTCAAATGAAGCTGACAGTTGGCCTAATGCTCTGAACTCAATGTTTGTGCTGTGTTGTGATCAGTGTAACAAGAGAGTTTAAGTTAGTTATGAAGTAGAAGGTACATCCTTCTTGATTTCAGGGACAGTGGTCTTGATGGTACTGAGCAGCACCTGGTCAGAGCTTTGCTGAATCCAGTGTCGGACAGCATACTCCTTGGTCCTTTTAGCTATCAGTGAGGTGTCTCCAGAGCCCAGAGGAGAATTCGAGCAGAGGAGTCCTTTCCTGCCGCCATCACGCCAGATAAGCTAACTTGGCCAGCTGAGCTCAACATTATGTCCCCTCATCTTGAAATAACTTTGTAAAAATAACATTCAGAGGGGAATTTAATTGTCTTAATATCAGGAACTGAGAACATCTCCAATACTAGTCCCTAAGACAAACTATTGAAGTCATGATGACAAATACCAACAGAGCTTGAACAAAACAAAACCAGTATTACCTCATATTACTACTACACAACTGACACACATAGGATATTTTTAATAATATATGTCACTACAATATTCATATTGATAAAGTCTGTACATATACTTGTAATTAAAATTGATTGTGATTCCTGGTTCCTTTGTATTTGAATCAGGACACAAATACATTATTAACAGCACTGAATACATATTGTTATTTGAAACGTTACGAGTGACTTCTTTAAGATATTCTCATAGAGTGTTATATGTATGTGAGTGTCACAGTGTTGTTAAGAGTAGTGGATTAAATTAAATTGTTTATCTGTCTGTTGTTGTGACTTACACTTCATCATACACATACCCTAGACACATAACGTAGTCATCACACTATTCCAGAATAATTCTGACTGAGATATATAGATATGTGGTAGCAAGTAAGGTTATATATAATACACTACTCTTATTAGATATATATACCTTCACAGCTGATCTCAGTCAGTACACTAAGTCCCCTATAAATATTTATAACATCCCACTTCACCACAACACTCACCCCAAAGTAACTTTTGGAAACTCAATCTCCTGGCACAGTTAGATTGGACACAGCACGTTGATGCTTTCGAATCACTTGGTCTGGGACATTTTAGTATTCCTCTTATGACGGGTGATCTGATTCCTTAGGTATCCAGTCGGTGTATTTAAAAATGCGGGTTTACTTGTAAGTTTCAAAGTTGCCCAAATACTCTGTCATGGTCCTTTAAGTTTCCAGCCTTTGTATTTAAAAAATGCGGGTTTACTTTTAAGTTTCAAAGTTTCCCAAATACTTCGTTCTGTCACTTGTAATTTTTGAATTCTTAGTCCGATGTCTCTCTGGCTCCTGGGAGTTGCTAATTTGACGTGGCGATGCAGTCTGATTTGTGACTCCAATTTCGCTAGATTATATTTCCATGTCTCAGTTCAAATCCCAGATTGTACTTCCGACGACTTTGCCAATGACAGTCAAAGTCTATTCCGGCTCTCAAATTAAGCCAATGGTAAGCTCTTTAGAACTAAATGGGTTGTGGTGTTAAATCATAATATCCCCCGCGTGTTTTAAAATATCAAATTTTAATTTGACCTCTATCTAATAAGGCGGTACTACTTCCGATGGCATCTTTATGCAAACTCACAAACAAATATGTGAACTTAGATGTTTTCCCATATATTGTCTCCCCAGATAGATTATCGGTAATATTGATACAAATAGGGGCCAGCGGAAACAATTATCTAATTATCACCTGTGTCTTGGCACACACCAGACGGCTTTCTCAGACAGACAGACCGTGAACCCAGGTGGTCATTTGCCTGTTTGTCGCTGGCCCCAGAAATGAGTTACGTTAAAGTCGCTATTCCGCTTCACGTTTACTGTCTGCATCAAAGGTGGCTAGACAACTTAGGTGATAAACATATTATATCCGCTGACCTGTCTAATTAGCCTGGCATTATTACGATTCACCTGGCGAAACGTAAACAAGTCTGGGAGCGGCTGTGCAAAAATGTAGGGCATAAAATATGCCAAATAATAGGACGATCGATGAGGAAAATGAAGAAAAGAAGTGATACTGCCGGAGAGGATGAAAGTTATAAAAGTGTACAACTGATTCGTCACAAAAATGAAGTTATTTTATGCAACAATTTTTTGTCAAAGGAAGTAAGAAAGAGAGTTCTTCAGTGTTATATAGAACAAATCCTGACAAATGAGAGTGGGTTATGGACAATTAGTAAACAGGTAGAGAAAGCACTAGAGGCCACAGAGATGTGGTTTTACAGAAGAATGTTAAAAATACCATGGACCACCAAAAAGAGTAATGAAGATGACCTGAAAGAGGCCACTGTGCAAAGGAAACTTATTTCACAAGATAGAAAAATGAATCCTTTTTTATTTGGACATGTTATGAGAAGAGGAAAGCTGGAATATATCGCAACAACAGGTAAGTTGGAATATTTCGTCACAACAGGTAAGTTTGACGGACAACGAGGTAGAGAAAGACAAAGAGAGCCAATACTGGACAGTTTGACATCGTAGCATGGATAGAAGTCAACAGCAAAACTGATAAATTGTACTCGAGACAGGAAGTGGTGGAGAGACATGATCTCCTACGTCACTAGGCATGGTACTTGAAGAAGAAGATGATGATGTGTTGTGTGAAAATCCAATAATTTTATAAAAGAAGCATCAAATACATGAACTAATCTTGACTTTATCCTTCCACGACAGTTGATTGTTGATGACCGAACTGGGAGTCGCTTGCCTCGTGGCGGTGCACACTATCCATCACGACCTTCGCTCTTCAATTCCCAATTGTATGTTGTAATAATTTTTTTTACAAAAATAGTTGTCAATTTCGTGGTAATTTGTGTGTGTGTGTGTGTGTGTGTGTGTGTGTGTGCATGTCTTTTTAAGTGAATTAGATAATGTTCGTCTACTTCCTCGTTTCTTGACTGTTTAACGGTAAGGATTAATTCATTCATCATTTCAAAAAGTAAATTAGATCATTTTCGTCTACTTCCTCCTCCCTGACACTCGGTGTTTAACGGTAATTCATTCATCATTTTTTTTCCATCTCCTTTTGGAGTACCGACCTTGAAAACGTGTATACAAAAACCTATTATTCATTCTAGGTCATTCCATGTCATCTTTGCATATTTTAAGTCTGTCGCCGAATATCTATTTCCTTTAGCCTGAAGGTTACAGAGCTAGAACCACCTTGTAATGCTATCATTTGGTTTCCTCGTGTTGTGCCTTATCCAACACTTTTCTTCCCTTCTTGTTTCACTGACACTTATTTGGTACTTGTAATTCCATATTGGTGACCTTGACATATCACTTCAATATCTACAAATCTTGTATAGTAAAAAAGTTTTAGTTCCTTGGTGTCGTGGAATATTCTAATCCACATATATAAATTATTAGGTAAATATGAAGCCTAACAAATAAAATTAATAAAGAAAAGAGCAATGGTAAAATAACAGTGCTGTCACAAAGAATGTACTCGAAATCCCCCTTGTTTTCTGCTTCGTCTGCAAATTGTAACGCTTTCACGTTGATAGTAAAAACTTACTGTATTATTACCCGCTTTCTTCAATGAAACGTGTGCTGTATTTCTTGGAAAAACATTGAGAGGCACCCTGCGTAATGACCTAAATTAATCCTAACATTAATTATATTACGTTACCAAAACGAACGAACAGATGGACTCAAGTAGAAAGAGAGAGAGGGGTGAATGAAATCGGGAACGCATGCAAAATTAAACACGCGTCGCGCGATACACAATTACTACTATCACGCGTGTAAGGCTACATGCACTAACTTTTTTTCAGACGGACAGTGATAAAATACATTACCCATCCCAGAGTTAGGTTTTAAAAACCCGGAAAACGCTTATTAGAAAAGATAACATTAGATGGGTTTACGTTTGAAAACATAACAGTACCCAGACAGCACATCTTCGAAATAGGAGGTAGAAGAAATTGCATATTTTGAACGCAGCCACGTAGCTCTTTTAAATTTGGATATTTGGGTTCCTTAGGGCTTGCTGACCAAGAATATGTAAAACGTTACGCAAATAGTCCAGGAATTAATAAATTATAACCAAAATAAAATAGTGGGGATGCCTGACAACATGAAATCATTTCTGCTCATAAAATTTTTTTATAACGTGTTTGAAAAAAACCTTACGTTACAGAAATAGCCTACCATGTAAACTCCAAATTGATTGGAGCGCAACAAATGAAAGACTAACCACGATTGGTCGGGCTATAAATACTATCTTGGTTGTTAGGGAGACGTAGGAAGGTAACATTTTTTCAAACACTTGTCGAAACGTGGCTCGATTGGCCAGACTCGCTGATATAATCACTTAGGAGCGTTAGTTCGAAACCACTTGTTTAAATAAGCTTGATAAAGCAACAGTGCGTTGAAGCCAGCTCGTATTTTTGCTAAATAAAAGCCTGGAACATAAGCAGATGGGAATTTGTGCCAGTAAATGTGCCAGAATTCATTGCTAATCAACGTATCTGTGTTTATTCTATGAATTGTGGTAAGCTTGAACCATTCAGTATCTTTTAATGAAAATTGAATGTGAATTGTTAATTTATGCCTGTATATATATGTGTAGTTCAGTGGCAAACAGGAGATAAAGCCTATAAATGCTCCAGCCTGAACAGAGGGTGTCGGAGGAAAGTAAAACGGCATGGAATGGCCAAACAGTACACTGACACCTGGATGATTGACTAGAAAGAAATAATGCTGGAATGGCAGAGGCGTGGTAACCATTAAGGAGGTTAATACTGGAATAAAGTATTTCACATGAAGCTGATAGTTGGCCTAACGCTCTGAACTCAATGTTTGTGATGTGTTGTGATCAGTGTAAAAAGAGAGTATAAGTTAGTTATGAAGTAGAAGGTACATCCTTCTTGATTTCAGGGACCGTGGTCTTGACGGTATTGAGCAGCACCTGGTCAGAGCTTTGCTGAATCCAGAGTCGGACAGCATACTCCTTGGTTCATTTAGCTATCAGTGAGGTGTCTCCAGAGCCCAGAGGAGAATTCGAGCAGAGGAGTCTTTTCCTGCCGCCATCACGCAAGATAAGCTGATCTGGCCAGCTGAGCTCAACATTATGTCCCCTCATCTTGAAATGACTTTGTAAAAATAACATTAAGAGGGGAATTTAATTGTCTTAATATCAGGAACTGAGAACATCTCCAATACTAGTCCCTAAAGACAAACTATTGAAGTCATGATGACAAATACCAACAGAGCTTGAACAAAACAAAACCAGTATTACCTCATATTGCCACTACACAACTGACACACATAGGATATTTTTAATAATATATGTCACTACAATATCCATATTGATAAAGTCTGTACATATACTTGTAATTAAAATTGATTGTGATTCCTGGTTCCTTTGTATTTGAATCAGGACACATATACCTTTATGATAGCAATGAATACATATTGTTATTTGAAAAGTTATCAGTGACTCCTTTAAGATATTCTCATAGAGTGTTATATGTATGTGAGTGTCACAGTGTTGTTAAGAGTAGTGGATTAAATTAAATTGTTTATCTGTCTGTTGTTGTGACTTACACTTCATCATACACATACCCTAGACACATAACGTAGTCATCACATTATTCCAGAATAATTCTGACTGAGATATATAGATATGTGGTAGCAAGTAAGGTTATCTATAATACACTACTCTTAATAGATATAGATACCTTCACAGCTGATCTCAGTCAGTACACTAAGTCCCCTATAAATATTTATAACATCCCACTTCACCACATATATTGGGGGCTCGTCCGGGATTTTGAATCTTTCCCTATTAAAAATATTGGGGGTAATTCACTTCAGGGAATATAAGAATTAAAAGGTATCCTTGGGTGGAATTAAATAAGGTTGAGCTCACGGTGCCTGTGTTG
Organism: Oreohelix idahoensis; assembly: GCA_024509875.1. Lineage (NCBI taxonomy): Eukaryota > Metazoa > Mollusca > Gastropoda > Stylommatophora > Oreohelicidae > Oreohelix > Oreohelix idahoensis. The sequence goes on from JAMPIV010015900.1 coordinate 20,024, forward strand.
TCCATTAGAGATTGAATTGTTGGTTAGACATTGTATAAATTTACCTGATAGACAATGGCGGACCTGGCCAAATTTCGATCTGCTGCTGTTCAGACTGCAAAAGAGTTAGGATTAGATGGGCAAGTTATGGTTGCCTATGTCACGACGGAATGTGACAAATTTATTGAACGCGAAGAAAGAAGGTTTGAAGCCGAAAGAAAGTTAGAGGCTGAAAAAGAAATTAAGAGGTTGCAGATTGAGGCTGAGGCTAAGAAATTGGAAGCAGAAAGAGAAGACAAAAGATTAGCTGCAGAAAGAGAAGAGAAGAAATTAGCTGCAGAAAGAGAAGAGAAGAAATTAGCTGCAGAAGAAAGAAGATTGACTGCAGAGAGGGAAGCAGAAAAGGAGGAGAAGAGATTACAAAGGGAACATGAGTTACGACTAAGGGAGTTTGAGTTTCAAGGCCATGCTCCTGAAAATGGTGCCAGTCCCTTTGCCTCTGATGCTACGGTTACTCAGGGAGCCTCAACCTCAGCTATGAACTTTCATTTAGATCATTTTGTTGAGAAAGACGATGATATTGAGAGCTATATAAATAGGTATGAACTATTAGCTACCACATATGGGTTAGAGAGAGAAAGGTGGAGCTTAAAGTTATCGCAGGGACTTCGTGGGGCAGCTTATGAAGTTTTTGCAAAAATGAGCAGAGGTGATCAGGAAAATTATGACATGCTAAAGCAGGCTCTTTTGTTAAGATATGAAAAGAATGCAGAATTCTATAGGAAAAAATTTAGGAATGCTAAACTACTGTCAGGTGAAACCTATCACCAGTTCTCTGCACGAATAGAGACATACTTGGAGAAATGGACTTCTCTGGGGAAAACCCAAGATCTTAAGGAAATGGTCCTTATAGAGCAACTAAGAGAGTCCATGGCTCCAGACCTGAGAAAGTTTCTCATGGAACAAGGTGCAGAGAGGCTGGGTGAGTTGCTAAATGTTGCTGAAAGGTATCAAGCAGCTCAAGCAGAGGTAACAGGTAATAAAAAGAAACAAGTGGATAACTTTAGGGCACCACAGAACTTTAATAAATTTGATCCTAGGGATCAAAACAAAGGTAAACACCAATTTGATAGGCCACGGTATGAAAATAAAAATAAATTCCCACAATTCGATGAAAGGAAATATAATGAAAGAAAATCTTTCAACCAAGGAAAAAGGTGGTGTAAGAATTGTCAGATGGACAATCATGACACTGACCGTTGCAGAAGGAAACCTGTGTATATGGCAACCCTTCAGGTCAGGTCGACCTCAAGACAGGAGGAGGATATTATGTTGGATACCACTCCAGAAGAGATGAGGAAGGCACAGGCTGGGGATAAAACACTCAAGCCTTGTTTCAGAAAATTGTCAACTTGTCATACAACTTCAGGCAAGGGAGATTTTTACATGAAAAACAAGTTGATGTATAGGAAGACTGGAGCTAGATCCAATGGTCACGGACAGCTGGTTCTTCCAAAAAGATATAGGACAGAATTAATAAGGAGCCTACATGTGAAACCAGATGGGGACCATGAGAAGATAGGTACCATCATTCAAAAGGTGGCTCACAATTATTATTGGCCCAAAGCAAGATGGGACATTGAGAATTTTGTAGAAAGGTGTAGCATAGCACATGAGGGAACACCCACAAGTGGGAACATTGATCAGGACCTGGACACGCCACGGGGCAAAATTAGGCCTGATAATAAAAAAGAAAAATAGATTTGATAAAGTGGACCAAATGGAATGGGAAGCCCCTTTTCACGGACAAGCTTCACTTAACTGTTTTACAATGGCCACTATGCGGAGAGTGCAAAAAGATGTCTTACCCCAGGATAAGCCGAAAATCCCTCAATCGGACTTAAACAAACTGGAGGAAGAGGATGTAGAGAGGAAATCTCTCATCAAGAATTTTAAGTGGGGAGAAAGCCCCAAAAGAAAAATTGGTAGCGGTCGTTTTGTGAATGATAATTCTGGGAGGAAAAATCATCACTATAAAGCTTCGAGTGGAAGAGACCATACCGGTGCATGGACAAATAGGTCCCACACAATTAAAGGTCCATATGTAGCTTTGTTAAGAACGTGGACTGATGAAAAGGCAGAGGAAAACATTACATCTTCATACCAATATGTGAATGAGCTGACCACTCGGTTAAAAACTGGCTGGAAACTTGCCAATGAAAATTTGAAACAAGCCAGGAAGAAACATGCTGCCTATTATAACAGGAAGGCGAAAGACAGAGATTTGGCTGTGGGAGAGAAGGTACTGCTTCTTTTGCCCGGGAGTCAGAATAAGTTACAGATTGGATGGCAGGGTCCATATACAGTTCTAGAGAAGGTGTCTAGAACAAATTATAAGATAGATAAGAAGGGGAAAGAAAAAATCTATCATGTGAATCTCCTGAAGAAATATATTTGGAAAGAGAACATCAGGAAGAGACACACTTGTTGACCTTGTCCATCGCCATGGAGATGAAAAAGGAACCACTTTCATCATTTGAATATCCATTACACCCCTGTGAGACAGCAGCACAGGTGAAAAATCAGTACACATTTAACGAAAACTCAGAAAGAGAGAGTGCAACAGGTTCTAAATAATCATGCAGAGGTGTTAACAGACCGACCAGGGCATACAAACCTATTGGAATATGATATGAAACTGATAGACCCCACACCTGTCTGTATGAAACCATATTCGATTCCGTTTGCTAAGGAGAAAGCTTTGAAGGAAGAGATAGACTATCTGTTGAAGGAAGGAATTATTTCGCACAGTGAGTCTTCGTATAGTTCCGGTGTTGTACTCTTAAGGAAGCCCTCTGGAGAACATAGACTCTGTATAGATTACAGGAGACTGAATGCTATTACAGAAGGACAGGTGGATCCATTGCCGGATACAAATCAGCTGTTTGCCAGGCTAAATAAAGCTAAATATTTCTCAAAAGTGGATCTGAGTAAAGGATACTATCAGATTCCAGTAAAGCCTGAGGTTAGACCATACCTAGCTTTTAGTACCTCAGAAGGACACTATGAGTTTAATAGATTGCCATTTGGATTGAAGAATGCGCCTAGTGCCTTCTCTAGAATGATGAGAAAATTATTGGACCCTCTGAATAATCCATGTATAACAAATTTCATGGATGATATCCTGATAGCAACAGAAACATTTGAGGAACACATTGACTCTCTGAACATGCTGTTTAATCGACTTAGGGAGGCAAATTTAACAGCCCGACCAACCAAATGTTGCGTTGGATGTAAAGAATTGGAATTTTTGGGACACACAGTTTATCAGGGAAACATGACCCCTGACCCAAAGAATTTAGAGAAACTACAGAAAGCCCCGAGACCACAAACCAAGAAGGACGTGAGATCCTTTGTCTCATTATGTGGTTTCTACCAGAAGTATATCAAAAACTTTAATTCCATATGTGCACCGTTAACTGAATTGACACGTAAAGGACATCCAGATCGCATTACATGGACACCACAATGTGAAATGACTTACCAAGAATTGAAGGAAAAGCTCACAAGTAAACCCATTTTGAAATTACCTGACTTAAGTCAAGAATTCATAGTAAGGACGGATGCAAGTAATATTGGACTGGGTGCAACTCTACTACAGAAATCAGATGCATTGGATGGGGAATTAAGCCCAGTGGTATATGCTAGCAGAAAGTTGAATAAAGCTGAAATCAACTACTCAACTAGCGAAAAAGAATGTCTTGCAGTAATATGGGCGATAAAGAAATTCAATATTTATCTATATGGGAAGGCATTTAAGTTGCAAACAGACCACAAACCTTTATCGTTTCTAGCACAGGCTAAGCATGAGAACTCTAGGTTACTCCGATGGTCTTTACTTCTGGCTCCCTATAATTTTAGCATTGAGTATATATCTGGAAAAACAAATTTGGGAGCGGATTTTTTAAGCCGCCATCCGTGTGATGAGAATCACCGTAAACCCCAGAAATAATAATAAATTTCTCTATGTGTATATAGAATAAAGGACTGACATATAATGTCTGTTTTAAGAGGGGAGGTGTCGTGGAATATTCTAATCCACATATATAAATTATTAGGTAAATATGAAGCCTAACAAATAAAATTAATAAAGAAAAGAGCAATGGTAAAATAACAGTGCTGTCACAAAGAATGTACTCGAAATCCCCCTTGTTTTCTGCTTCGTCTGCAAATTGTAACGCTTTCACGTTGATAGTAAAAACTTACTGTATTATTACCCGCTTTCTTCAATGAAACGTGTGCTGTATTTCTTGGAAAAACATTGAGAGGCACCCTGCGTAATGACCTAAATTAATCCTAACATTAATTATATTACGTTACCAAAACGAACGAACAGATGGACTCAAGTAGAAAGAGAGAGAGGGGTGAATGAAATCGGGAACGCATGCAAAATTAAACACGCGTCGCGCGATACACAATTACTACTATCACGCGTGTAAGGCTACATGCACTAACTTTTTTTCAGACGGACAGTGATAAAATACATTACCCATCCCAGAGTTAGGTTTTAAAAACCCGGAAAACGCTTATTAGAAAAGATAACATTAGATGGGTTTACGTTTGAAAACATAACAGTACCCAGACAGCACATCTTCGAAATAGGAGGTAGAAGAAATTGCATATTTTGAACGCAGCCACGTAGCTCTTTTAAATTTGGATATTTGGGTTCCTTAGGGCTTGCTGACCAAGAATATGTAAAACGTTACGCAAATAGTCCAGGAATTAATAAATTATAACCAAAATAAAATAGTGGGGATGCCTGACAACATGAAATCATTTCTGCTCATAAAATTTTTTTATAACGTGTTTGAAAAAACCTTACGTTACAGAAATAGCCTACCATGTAAACTCCAAATTGATTGGAGCGCAACAAATGAAAGACTAACCACGATTGGTCGGGCTATAAATACTATCTTGGTTGTTAGGGAGACGTAGGAAGGTAACATTTTTTCAAACACTTGTCGAAACGTGGCTCGATTGGCCAGACTCGCTGATATAATCACTTAGGAGCGTTAGTTCGAAACCACTTGTTTAAATAAGCTTGATAAAGCAACAGTGCGTTGAAGCCAGCTCATATTTTTGCTAAATAAAAGCCTGGAACATAAGCAGATGGGAATTTGTGCCAGTAAATGTGCCAGAATTCATTGCTAATCAACGTATCTGTGTTTATTCTATGAATTGTGGTAAGCTTGAACCATTCAGTATCTTTTAATGAAAATTGAATGTGAATTGTTAATTTATGCCTGTATATATATGTGTAGTTCAGTGGCAAACAGGAGATAAAGCCTATAAATGCTCCAGCCTGAACAGAGGGTGTCGGAGGAAAGTAAAACGGCATGGAATGGCCAAACAGTACACTGACACCTGGATGATTGACTAGAAAGAAATAATGCTGGAATGGCAGAGGCGTGGTAACCATTAAGGAGGTTAATACTGGAATAAAGTATTTCACATGAAGCTGATAGTTGGCCTAACGCTCTGAACTCAATGTTTGTGATGTGTTGTGATCAGTGTAAAAAGAGAGTATAAGTTAGTTATGAAGTAGAAGGTACATCCTTCTTGATTTCAGGGACCGTGGTCTTGACGGTATTGAGCAGCACCTGGTCAGAGCTTTGCTGAATCCAGAGTCGGACAGCATACTCCTTGGTTCATTTAGCTATCAGTGAGGTGTCTCCAGAGCCCAGAGGAGAATTCGAGCAGAGGAGTCTTTTCCTGCCGCCATCACGCAAGATAAGCTGATCTGGCCAGCTGAGCTCAACATTATGTCCCCTCATCTTGAAATGACTTTGTAAAAATAACATTAAGAGGGGAATTTAATTGTCTTAATATCAGGAACTGAGAACATCTCCAATACTAGTCCCTAAAGACAAACTATTGAAGTCATGATGACAAATACCAACAGAGCTTGAACAAAACAAAACCAGTATTACCTCATATTGCCACTACACAACTGACACACATAGGATATTTTTAATAATATATGTCACTACAATATCCATATTGATAAAGTCTGTACATATACTTGTAATTAAAATTGATTGTGATTCCTGGTTCCTTTGTATTTGAATCAGGACACATATACCTTTATGATAGCAATGAATACATATTGTTATTTGAAAAGTTATCAGTGACTCCTTTAAGATATTCTCATAGAGTGTTATATGTATGTGAGTGTCACAGTGTTGTTAAGAGTAGTGGATTAAATTAAATTGTTTATCTGTCTGTTGTTGTGACTTACACTTCATCATACACATACCCTAGACACATAACGTAGTCATCACATTATTCCAGAATAATTCTGACTGAGATATATAGATATGTGGTAGCAAGTATGGTTATCTATAATACACTACTCTTAATAGATATAGATACCTTCACAGCTGATCTCAGTCAGTACACTAAGTCCCCTATAAATATTTATAACATCCCACTTCACCACACTTGGTCTGTTCGATTATGTGCATTGTGGCTATTTGATCTGTAGAAGATTTTTTTAACCTGTTTGATAGAGGCCCTTTAATCGTTCTGAATTATGTGAATAATATGCTTTGAATAACTTGCTTGGATGAACAAGTGTAATATTCTTTTGTCCTTGGCCGTTGACTGACAAAGCAATCAGTGTCAATCACGCCTGGTGGCGTCTTGTAAAGCAGAAACAAACTGTCTCCACTTTGCTCCGTCGACAGCAATTATTCGTGTGGTAGCCTAGCTCTGGTGCATGCTTTGCATCTCTGCCTCCACAATTCTCCGCCAGGTAGCTTTTAGCTGGCCTTGCTTTCGCTTTCCTTCTGTGGCCCATAGCATGGCAATTCTGATGATGGTGTCAGGGTCTCTGATGATGATGTGGCCAACCCAATTCCAGCGTCAACCCGCTATTATGGTGTGCATGTCTTCTTGGTGGCTTCAAGTTAGCAGTTCTTGGTGATGGTGTTCGGCCAAAGTATTTAAAGAACTTTCCTTAGGCAGGGTATGTGGAAAGAGAACAATTTGGACATTAACTTTACTGTTACCCTCCAGCATTGTGCACAGCACAGAAGTACAGAAGTTACGCAGCTCTCAAATATTTTTAATTTTGTATTTGTACTGCACTCGGAGGATTTCCAGATGTTGTTTAGGTTGGTGAAGGCAATTCTGGTTTGATTTATTCGGCTACTGATGTCTTTGCTTGTTCCCGCCATCTGGTGTTATCATGCTTGTTCCCGCCATCTGGTGTTACCATGCTTGTTCCCGCCATCTGGTGTTACCATGCTTGTTCCCGCCATCTGGTGTTACCATGCTTGTTCCCGCCATCTGGTGTTACCATGCTTGTTCCCGCCATCTGGTGTTACTATGCTTGTTCCCGCCATCTGGTGTTACTATGCTTGTTCCCGCCATCTGGTGTTACTATGCTTGTTCCCGCCATCTGGTGTTACTATGCTTGTTCCCGCCATCTGGTGTTACTATGCTTGTTCCCGCCATCTGGTGTTACTATGCTTGTTCCCGCCATCTGGTGTTACTATGCTTCCTAAGTTTGCAAATGTGTTGTATTTTCTGTCTCTTGGTCCCTTTTTTTATGGGTGCAGGATTTCTTACATTTAGTGTCATGACTTCTGTCTTACATTTAGTGTCATGACTTCTGTCTTACATTTAGTGTCATGACTTCTGTCTTACATTTAGTGTCAGGACTTCTGTCTTACATTTAGTGTCATGACTTCTGTCTTCTTGAGATTAATATTTAATCCCATCTGTTGCTAAGTTTGTTCAGTCTGTCTGGGTTTTTTTCCCCTTGGATGTGCTGATGTGAGTATGCGAATACTGCAATGCCATCTGCGTATTCTAGATCCTCCGGTGTAGAGAATACTGTCCTTCTCATTTCTCTAGGGGCATCTGCTTTTGTCTGGCGCATCAGTTCAAAACAGAGTGTTGATCAGAGGCATCCCTGCCGCACTCTTGTTTTCACCTCTAAAGTTAGGTTGCTCTGCCCAACACTACGAGTAAAATTAGCATATATGCTTTCATTTATGGAGACCATGCACTTAGGGATTCCATATGCCCTCAGTATTTTCCATAAGCGTATTGTATGCTGTCAAATGCCTTTTCAAAGTCAACAAAATTTATATACAGCTGCATCTGCCATTCTGAACACTGCTATATTATGTTCCTGCGTGTGAATATACGATATTGTCTGTTTCTTCTGAATCCTGCTTGTTCCTTCCTCAGTTTATGGTGTATTGCTCCTGAAACTCTTTGAGTGATTATTCTGCCCGATATTTTGCTGGGAACTGATAGGAGAGTAATTCAGTGAGGTCACCTTTCTTTGGCTATTTAACAATTATTCCTCTGTTCCACTCCACTTGTGTTGTCTCTGTTTGCCAGATTTGTGCAAATAGTGGTTCTAATAGCTGTGTCGCTAATACATAATTGACAGCCGGGTTGGCAAAGCTAAGCTTCAGCTACCTTTGCCCACCTAACAACGCGTGTTTGGGGAAACTCCAAACTCACATCGAAGACCAAAGCTGCGGTATTTAATGCCTGAGTCACCAGCCCACTTCTGTATGGCAGCAGGACATGTGTGAACGGATTGATGACGTCATTATATAAAAGATACCCTAAATTCTATCTAACATAAGAGACAACAGAGACTGATGACGTAATTCATAATTAACCTATAAAACAAAAAAAACTTAACATAGACACAAAAGACAGTTATAGGAAATGACGACAAGATGACGGTAACGTTACTAGTGCAGTAACGATGACATATACATAAATGGTGCACAAATAATTGTAACCAGTGGTTTTAGCCAATAGATTCATTGGGATAAAAGACATCCGTTATGAAGACTAATGTTTAGCAGTCTTTAGCTACTGACCTTGCAACGAGATGGTCGTGATATTGAGACTGACCGATGTTGAAGTAGACTCAGATAGACTCAAGCTATTTTATCCCCTGACATTGGACAGTGTATTTCTTGCTTTGACGCAGAAATGGTATGAATTCGCTCGATGTGATATATTATGAATTCGCTCGATTTGATATATTATGAATTCGCTCGATTTGATATATGTCAATGACAAACAGCCATTTGTGTTTAAGATCGAACATTGTTAGAATAGTTTTTGGAACATATTTATTTTGGAGATTAGCTCCCTAATTGTCTTCCACTCTCCAATCGTTCAAAATACACCAGCTTCTTAGTTGGTTTTGACGATGACATTCTGCATTACACAACAGCTACATACGAAACTGGAATAATACCAAATACTCTTTGGTACCAGTTTCCAACGTAATATAATAGAGTAGGACATTGTAATCTGCAACCGACACTATAATTATATGATCAAATCGTCTGTGAAAATTGGAAGACTTGTAAAATAAAGTTATTGTTGGAACTTCTATCATGGATTAGTTCTGCATTCAGTTTGGATGATCTCTGATGAAAGAGTACTACATTATATGTCACACAAAGTCCAAGGAAACCGAATCAAATAAAAACCTGGGTCCCGTAAAATATCGAAGAGAATTTCTACCTCTGGTGAACCAAACCAGTACTCTCGTTTTATGACTCTTCAGAAACACTTATTAGAAGGAAAAAGAGAAAAGATAAAAATATAAAATAAACTTTACCCAGTATGTAAAACGGGTACATACTTAGAGGGCAAGATTGGGGTGCCCTGTCACATAGGAGGGGTAAATTGGAGCCGCGACAACCAGGATTCGGTGGACTGCTAGAAAATGACGCAACCGAACCCACACGTGGATAATTACATGGATGTTTTGCAAATGCAGCATAACCAACAACAGGCATTAATGATGCAGAACCTACAGCAAAATCAACCAGAAATGAATGCACATCAAATACCACTTCCAGTGGATCCAAATGAAACAAACCTAATGGTATTACGTAACATGACTGACACTCTTCAACGTGTTGACCAACATGCGAAATTTAACAATATAAAGAACTTTATCACACCGTTCAATGGGGATTCGAAAAGATTTCGACAATGGATGGTTGACGTAGACAAATTCGCCTACTTGATAGATGCAACTTCAGACATTGACAAGAAGAAAATAATTTTTTTGTCATCAGAGGTCCTGGTCACAGATTTTGTCCGACGGCGGGCAAAGGCATTTCCGATGGAGACCTTTGAAGAACTCAAGAAAATATTGGTATCAAGATACTCAGAGATTACCGACGCTGAGCACGCGTGGACGATGTTAAGAAGAATAAAGCAAGATCGATAGGAAAGTGTTCAAATGTACGGAGATAGGCTATTAAACCTCGCCGAAGATGCTTTTGTTGGAGGTAACATTCCATCAACTGATCTGGAAAAACATCTAGTCGGAATTTTTGTGGACGGACTGTATTCTGATTCACTGAAAATTCATCTACTCAGAAAAGATCCTCAGTCAATAACTACCGCAATACAATTAGCTGTTTATGAGGAGAATGTGAAGAAAAGATTTCAACAACAGATTGGAAGGTGTCCGCTACCAGAGTATGAATACCAACATACCCAACATGATCAACAAATGCACCAACCTATGGAAATTGATCATTCGAGACATCGATGGGACAGAAATCAAGAACATCACAGAAGATCATTCAATAACTCATACCAGAATCAGAGAAGTCCAGCACTACAGAGTAACCACAGAAGAGACTACAGAATACACAATGTAGAACCCCAACAACCAACCACCGTCTGTTTTAACTGTGCAGGTCAAGAACATGTAGCAGGGAATTACAGAAATTCACAGCCCAGAAATCATTTTGGGGACAACAATTCAAGACCAGAAATACATCATAGAAATTATCAGTATCAAAATCACTATCAGACAAATAATAATAGAAGACATCATCAAAACAGAAATGACTCCCAACCAACCTCAAGGAGAATGGGAAACGGAAGGACCTCACATTAACAGAGATCGGATGTGATGGTCTGCAGAATCGATCTCTATCTGATAAACCAGCGACATTAAAAGAAGATCAAGCCTACATAAATATTATCCCAGACCCTTGTTCTTGAATTTTAAAAATAGGAAAACAAAACTTCAGAGCTCTCATAGACACTGGCGCGACGGTTAGTCTGATTAGAGAGAAGTTGTACCATCAGATAAAACACATGACGAAGTTCTCAAGACATACAGTAAGAATGAAATCAGTAACGGGTCAAGATCTGAAAGCATTAGGAACTGCCTATATACATTTCAAAATGGGAGAAGAAATGCTAGAACACTCATTTATTATAACGAGAGGACTGTCTAGAAATTTTATAATCGGGAGAGACTTCCTTAGAAAGAATAATGCCAGAATATACTTTGATTTGAAACAGCTCAGAATAAATGGCAGTTATATACCTCTACAAGATGACGTACATATCGCAACGTTGATAAGAACTGCCGCTCCAGTAACTTTGAAGCCGAGTTCTATCACTGTAACAAAGGCTCGAATAAAAAACTCACCTTATGTAAATATAGGACAGACAATCTATGTATCTCAGATGGAGAATGAAGAAACGGATGATCCACATGTGGAAATACAAGATGGCATTGTAATAGTGAGTAAGAACAGAGACTTTCCTATAATGATTGTTAACTCTTCAGGAACCACTCTTACTGTCCCAAGAGGAAAGATTGTAGGACAAGTTCAAATACCAAAGGATGAGATCTCCCACAAACTATCAAGTTACAAGGACGATTATGTGAACCTCTCTACTCAAACGTCATCCAAAACCTTTCCAAACACATTTCCTTCGGGGAATAAGAAGCGTCCCTATCCCATCTCCTCCCTCCAGTCCCAGAGAAGAGAGTATCACAGAAAATGTATTTCGAATGAGATTTCAGAAACAGACACAAGAGAGAAATGCACGAATTTCGATCCATACCTTGATGAAAGAGATAGAGACATATTAAACGAGAAATATGGAAGGAAGAGTAAATATTACTCCTCTAAAAGCAGATATTATACTGTGGAGTCAGTTTCTGCTTGGCCGAATAGAAGAAGTGGCAAATTTTATAACAAATCATATTATCCCTCAAAACCAACTTGTCAGAACCAAATGACGAGAAATCAATACAGTCATCTCAAAAACAACAATGATGAAAATCCAGACAGGATGAAAGTTTTACTAGAACAATTACATACTACTGAAAAATTTCAGAATAGACTGGAGAATTTCATAAAGAAACATAAAGATGTATTTGCAATCTCTGATATGGAGTTGGAGAGAACAAATACCGTCACAATGGAAATACATACTACATCGGAAGAACCAATAAGTCTGAGGCCATATCATACTCCTCTAAAAAAATAGAGAAATCGTAGAGAAAGCTATCCAGGAAATGTTAGCGGCTGGTATTATTGAAAGATCCCGCTCACCATGGTCATCCCCTATAGTAATAGTCACCAAGAAAGACGGAACTCACCGATTTTGCTGTGACTATAGGGCATTGAACAAAATTACTAAAACAATATCGTATCCTCTACCCCGCATAGACGACATTTTGGCGATGCTTGGGAAATCCAATTGGTTCACCTCATTAGACGCTCGATCAGGATTTTGGGCTATTCCTATGTCCGCGGATGCAAAACAGAAAAGCACGTTCTGTTCTCACATGGGATCTTTTTCATGGTCTGTGATGCCTTTTGGGTTAAAAACAAGTCCAGCCACATACATGAGTTTGATGGATGAAGTTTTACAAGGGTTACACAAATTTGCATCAGCTTACATAGACGGCTGTGAGAGTTGGAAAATAACAAAATCATTGGAGAACAAGCTGAATACATTCGAGAACAAATGTCTTAGAAAACTCATGAACATCAGTTGGAAAGAATTCAAGACTAATCGACAAATAAGAGAAGACTCTAGGCAGAAATATGTCTCCGACTATATAAGGAAAAGACGATGGTCATATATCGGTCATGTCCTACGAATGCAAAACAACAGAATACCACTACAGGCGCTCACTTGGGTTCCTGAGGGTAAGAGGAAAAAAGGAAGACCAAAAGAAACACTCAGAAGAACAATAATAAGAGAAGGAAGAACGTTGGGCCTAAATAATGTGCAAGAGCTAAGAGGAGTGGCGTCACAACGAACAACCTGGAGAGCACTGGTTTCTGCCTTATGCGCCGTGTTTGGTGCTTAAAGAATTTATTATTATTATTATTATTACATAGACGATATTTTAATACACACCAATGGAACCATTGAGGATCACCTTAAACATGTAGAGACTGTCTTCGACAGATTACGTTTACACAAAGTGAAGTTAAAATTGAGTAAATGCAGCTTTCTACAAAAAGAGATCAAATATTTAGGTTTCATAGTAAATCAGAATGGAATCAGACCAGATGACGATAAAATTGCAGCAATACAGAAGATACCTCCACCAACGAATGTAAGGCAAGTGAGAGGATTCATAGGATGTTGTGCTTACTATCGAAAACACATAATCAATTTCTCAAAAGTAGCCGAACCTTTGCTGAATTTAACCAGGAAATATGCAAAATTCAGGTGGGAAGAAAAATGTCAGAAAGCATTTGACTACCTAAAGTCAGCACTAATTACAATACCTTTTCTGGCACATCCAGACATCACAAAACCTATGATCATCTATAGTGATGCTTCCAACACTGCAATTATAGCTTGTTTGGTACAAGAAATATCACCAAATGAACAACCAGTGATTGCCAATATTCTTCAAGAAAAACCGATAGCCTTTCTTTCACATGCCTTAAGCAGAACTCAACGAAAATGGACGACAACGGAGAAGGAAGCTTATGCAATTCATTATGCTTTGCAGAAGTTTGACTTTTATATCAGAGGAACGTCGGTTATCATAAAAACGGATCACCAACCTCTAGTAAATTGGCTTACTAAACCCCAAGAACAACCAAAAAAGCTTCAGACATGGGCTATCAATTTGCAAAATTACGATACCAAGATCGAGTATTTACCTGGTAGACTAAACACATGTGCAGATTTATTATCGAGAATACCATATCCTGAACCTACAGACGTGGACGATCTGAAACAACAAGACTTAACTGAAATAGATGATAATGCGAAAGAAATCTCCGCCATTGACTTCATCCAACATAGTCAAGACACTGGGCCTCCTGATAGTCAAGAACAGAAAACACAACCTACGGAGAACTCGAGAACTGATGATGGCGATGAATCTAGAGATTTTGAACAGAGTCTAATCTTCAAGAAGGAACAACTGAAAGACGAAGCACTAACCAAGATTATAGTACAAGTACGTACCAATCCGAAAGAAAAGAGAGACTATGTGATATTACCTGAAGACAATATTTTATATCATGTCAGTCCTAGAGAAAATGGATTACTGCAGAAATGTATCCCCACATCATTGGTGCCAACTGTATTGAAACAATTTCACGATGAAAATGGTCACTTCGGACGCGATAAAACCCTCGACGTCATTACAAAGAGATACTATTGGCCAACTATGATAAAAGATATCATAGAATATGTAGGAACGTGTAAAATTTGTAAACTCAGAAATATGAGAATGATTAGAGCACCGATTCAGGAAATGTCATATCAACATTATCCCATGGAAGTCGTTAGTCTAGACATATCGGGACCGTATCCAGTTACCTTGTCCGGACACAAATACATATTACACCTGGTGGATCAATATTCTGTGTGGCCAGAGAGCTTTCCTTTAGAAAATGCTACTTCAGCTCTCATTACAGACATCTTCTTACAACAATTCATTCCGAGACATGGCTGTCCTCAGAGAATAATAACCGACAATGGCAAACAGTTCATAGGAGATCCTTTTGCCTCAACAGTAAGAAAAATGAATATAAAACACACGAAAACCTCATTTTATCATCCAGAATCAAATGGAAGAAACGAAAGGATGCACTCTACCCTACATGACATATTAGCAAAACTTACGGAAGGTAACAGTCAATATTGGGATATATACATAAATCAAGCCTTAGAAGCCATAAGAATGAACATCAATGACTCAACAGGATTTTCGCCTTTTTACTTACTTTATGGCCGAGAACCAAATTTTCCTTTGGATAACATCTTGCTTCCCCAGAGGAAATATACAGGTGAATGTCCGATACAGATTATTTTGCAGCAAAAACATAGGGCACATGTTATTGCTCACAGAAACGTCCGAAAAGCTTTTGCTAAACGAGCCAGGATCCGTAACAAAACCTCTACACTGCAAGAATTCAAGCCTGGTGACCAAGTATACTATAAGAAGCATGTTAGGACGGATAAATTTGACAACCGATGGTTACCCGGACACAAAATATTGGAACAAACTTCTCCAACTAATTATATCTTGTGGAACGAAGAACGCAATTCCACTACAAAAGCTCACGTCAATCAGATGCGACTTGATGATCATCGACCGCTTGATATACCAGAGACGAAGTTCCAGAGACCAACTCGTTTATCTACGTTAGCCCAACCTCCATCTCCTTCTTCATCTTCTTCGGATGCAGTGGACACATCAGAACATTCTTCCTCAGAGTCAGAAATTGTACCACATCGTTTGGATCTTGCTATTCAAAGAGCTAAAGATTGTAGAAGTTCGTCATCAAGTGAAGATAACGTTCCCCTACAAGAACTTAGACAGCGTCTCATTTCAAGACAAGAACGTATTGCTGCTGATGAAAGAATCGAACATAATGAAACAAATATGAATCTTGATTTTCCTCAATCTACACTATCAACACCATCCGATATCGATTGCTCCAAACCCGTAGTTTCAGAAAATGATTCAATGACTACAGCTTCGAATACTACCTTGATGGACATGAACGAAACGCGAAAAGTAGCAGATAAACGGAGATACGATTCTTCATTTTCCGATTCCATCCCTGTAGCCAAGCTTCCGAAATTTTCGCAAGATCAAATATATATCAAACCTAAAAAACGTAGAAGAAAACCGAAATCTCCACGCCTCTCGTGTGATGTAGACATGATTATTGATGATTCTTCACATCTCACACCTACAGTTCAAGTTCCTCGCAATGTTTCACCCCACGTGGATAAGGGAATGCTTTTATCTCAGCTCATGTCATTATTAGCTGACAAACTGTAACTTGCATTTTGACAGACACGTTTCCCCTTTACATAAACCTTTGCGGAGCTACGAAAAATTTCATACATCGTGATTCAACTAGATTCTAGTTTGTAAGGGAGATATCTGACTCCACGACTACGATATTACTCATCCCTCAAAGACCTTACTGAAACTGATCCAGCTTTAAGAGACCTTGGGCTCTTCATCGTGTTGTGAAGCCGAACAGTTGATGCCTATGTTGTCTTTCTACAAGTCCTTCATCAGGATTTAAACCAAATGAAGAGGTCCTTGCCACATTTACGATCTGTTCTATGTGATACTTCAGCCAATGATGTGCTTTCAGACATTCGCTCTTAAGTTTTCCCCATACATGCACGATATGAAGTGTTTTATGATTATTATTGTTACTCTAAAATTAAGATGCTACATAGATAGACCGACTGATAGTACCGGAAAATGTCTCTTGAGATACATTTTTATGGCATGGGGACATATGTGAACGGATTGATGACGTCATTATATAAAAGATACCCTCAATTCTATCTAACATAAGAGACAACAGAGACTGATGACGTAATTCATAATTAACCTATAAAACAAAAGAAACTTAACATAGACACAAAAGACAGTTATAGGAAATGACGACAAGATGACGGTAACGTTACTAGTGCAGTAACGATGACATATACATAAATGGTGCACAAATAATTGTAACCAGTGGTTTTAGCCAATAGATTCATTGGGATAAAAGACATCCGTTATGAAGACTAATGTTTAGCAGTCTTTAGCTACTGACCTTGCAACGAGATGGTCGTGATATTGAGACAGACCGATGTTGAAGTAGACTCAGATAGACTCAAGCTATTTTATCCCCTGACATTGGACAGTGTATTTCTTGCTTTGACGCAGAAATGGTATGAATTCGCTCGATGGTTTATATATTATGAATTCGCTCTATTTGATATATTATGAATTCGCTCGATTTGATATATGTCAATGACAAACAGCCATTTGTGTTTAAGATCGAACATTGTTAGAATAGTTTTTGGAACATATTTATTTTGGAGATTAGCTCCCTAATTGTCTTCCACTCTCCCATCGTTCAAAATACACCAGCTTCTTAGTTGGTTTTGACGATGACATTCTGCATTACACAACAGCTACATACGAAACTGGAATAATACCAAATACTCTTTGGTACCAGTTTCCAACGTAATATAATAGAGTAGGACATTGTAATCTGCAACCGACACTATAATTATATGATCAAATCGTCTGTGAAAATTGGAAGACTTGTAAAATAAAGTTATTGTTGGAACTTCTATCATGGATTAGTTCTGCATTCAGTTTAGATGATCTCTGACATTATATGTCACACAAAGTCCAAGGAAACCGAATCAAATAAAAACCTGGGTCCCGTAAAATATCGAAGAGAATTTCTACCTCTGGTGAACCAAACCAGTACTCTCGTTTTATGACTCTTCAGAAACACTTATTAGAAGGAAAAAGAGAAAAGATAAAAATATAAAATAAACTTTACCCAGTATGTAAAACGGGTACATACTTAGAGGGCAAGATTGGGGCGCCCTGTCACACATGGACAACCTATGCTAAGCAAGAAAGAAGGCCCAATACCTTCAATCTACGGTATCTACGCCATATCCTCGGTATTTCGTCAAGGACAAAGGGACAAATGTCGAGGCGCTGTCACGTCCTGGCCTTCAAAGCATGTATATATACACTACTTAATTAGTGCAGACTACGCTGGCTTGGCCATGTCCGTCGCGTGGAAGATGGTCGCATCCCAAAAGATACCTTCTACGGACAATTGGCAGATGGCAAAGGAACAGTTGGGCGACCGCAGCTGAGGTTCCAAGATGTGGGTAAGAGAGACATGAGATCACTGGAAATGCATCCAGCATCCTAGAAGGATGAAGCTGCTGATCGCACTAAGTGGCGATACTATCTACGACGCCACCTCAGATTGGGCGAAAAGAAGCTCTCATGGCAAGCAGAAGTGAGGAGAAAGCATCGAAAGGAACACCAGGAAAAAAGCAGCTGAGGGCTGTCACCTCAGGGGCATACTCTCATAGTCAGTTATGACTGATGGGGGCTATTATTATTATTATTACAGGATCTGTTTTTAACAGCTGTGCATTTAGGTTGTCATGGCCTGGAGCTTTTCCGTTCTTCAATAGCCGTGATGGTTTTTTTTCCCCTAAGTAGGATATCTGTATTGATGTCAGGATCATTTTCAGCCTTTGGAATGTTCAATTGGGACTCTGGAGGTGTTTTATTTAGCGCTTCTCTAAAAATCTCAGAAATGAGGTATCTGAGAAAGGTGGTTGAAGTAACAAGAAGAGACATGGTTCGCAGCCAGACGATACGTTAAGGCCTAAAAACCCAACCCCTGCAGACCCAAGTAGAACAGCCCCAACTAAGATGGTTTGGCCATGTCTGCAACATCGAAGAAGATCGGCTACCACAGCAGGTCTGGGAGGCTAGGAGCCAGGGACCCAGACCTCCAGGACGACCCAGAGTCCGCTGGGAGGACAACATTTGAAAACCTCTGAAGGACCGAGGAGTAGAATGGAACCAGGCCAGGAGGAAGCCAGCCAATAGGATAGTATAGCGATCTTTCTTCCAAACCTCTACACCTCACGGTAGAAGAGGAATGACTAATTAAGTAAGTAAGCTTCTCTGAAGTTTTCTGCCCATCTTGCTTTTTGCCGCTGTTCTGTGGTGATGAGATTTCCGTTTTTAACTTGAACAAGACAGTGTTATGTTGTTTGCGCCCCGTTTTCCCACTGATCCCTTTTGTAACTTGTTGTACACCGTGCATTGTTGATTCCTCGGTCCTGCCTCTTCAGCCTGACTTGCAAGGTTATCTATGAATTTCCTTTCGTCACCTCGGGTTTGACGTTTTATTTCCTTGCTCAGCTGACTGTAGTGTTCACTATATATTTCCTTCAGCCTACAGGACTTTACTTTTATTTCTGTTCTCCTCTCAGTGGGTTTTAACCGTTTCTGATGGTATCTAATCTTGTACTTTCCTTTCCTGGAATCACAAGCAAGTGTTGCTGCGTTCTCTATATACAGTACTGTTGAAATTGTACTGAATTTCTGTTCAACATCTTGAACTGCTGCCTCTTCTCGGCTCTTGACAGTTTGATCATGTTTCTTTTATATCAGATACAAATGCCTTTTCTCGTGAGGGGATCCTTCAATTTACCAATGTCAAATCTTTTCTGTTTTATTATTTTTGGCCCAGTAGTCCAGATCTTCATCATTATTCTTGCTAGTACTAGGTGGTGATCACTTCCCACATCTTGCTAGTACTAGGTGGTGATCACTTCCCACATCTTGCTAGTACTAGGTGGTGATCACTTCCCACATCTGTGCCTCTTCTTACTTTTACATCTTGGTGATGATCATTATGTGGTCTATCTGGTTTATGTCGCGGCCATTTGGTGACTCACGCGTTAACTTGTGGATTTCCTTGTGTGGAAAATGTGTTCCACCAAAGACAAGATTGTTAATGCCACAAAAGCCTATTAATTTATCACCATTTTCATTTGTTATTCCGCTGCCGTATCTTCCCATTATTTTTTCATTGTATGTACACATATTATGTGCTCCAGCCTAAGCACTGGGATCTTCTATTTATGTGATAAGATCATACTTTCCAATTCTTTTTTTAATTGTTGATAAAACGCATCCCTGTCCTTTTTGCCACTGTCATTTGTTGGTGTATATCATTGTATTATGGTGTTGTTAGTGAATCTCCCTCTTAGTCTCGGTCTTATCAATCTATTGTTGATTGGCTTCCATTACAATAATGATCTTTCTATGCCCTTCTTCAGAATAATGGATAAGCCTTCACTGTGTTGACCATTCTCTCTTCCTGAGTAAAGTTGTTTCCTCTGTTGCTGTTGTTTATTCTGCCTGCCCCAGTCCATCTACTCTCACTTACTCCTAGTATGTGAAGTCTGTAGTTTTTCATTTCCATTATAATCTGATTCAGTTTCCCTGCCTCGTTCATCGTTCTTACATTCCAAAATTTTATTCTGGTTTCGTATTTAGCAGGCAGGCTGTCCGTTTCATGCAAGTGGCTTCCTTTCGGCTTTCACCACTGGCAGCCATACAAGCCTCAGACTCCAGATGTCCATCCCGCAGCAAAGCTTGTTCATTTGTTGCTGTTTCCGTAACTGTGACAGAAGTATGTAAATACATTACATGATATCTACACGTTTTGCTTCCACCTGTTTTCCACCTTTTCTTGCTTATTAGTTTTGTTAATGCACACCTTTGTACTTGATATCTGTCTCACTCATAATTTAGCCACGCCTATTTTTTTCTTTTCTCTATTGTCTTACAGGCACTAGGAATGTTTAATATCAGACCATTTCACGTGTAGAGAGAGGGGACGGGTCGTATATTTGTAGAATCAAGAGCGATAATTCAAAAGTTGTACGTTTTGATAGATGCACGTAGAAAGAGAAAAGGGAGAGATAAGCTAATGAAGAAAATCAAGGTCGATAAATTAAGACGTACTTTCGGTAGACATTAGTCAAGGGAAGATAATCAATCTCAGTTACCCCCCCCCCCCCCCCCTTTCCACATTCGTTCGTTCGTGAAGGTAAATTAAGCTACGGAACGACGAGATCAAAGAGACGATTTGCCCGTGGGACCACGTCTACGGGCGGCTTAAGTGACAAAATAGACTGATTTAAAATCTAACCGCAGAAATCCCCAAAGGTGTTATGTCTCACACTGGTCAGCGACTTTTTGTCTATTTAATATATATATATTCCAGCTTTCAAACTTAGATTATTCAGTACCCACAGAAGTTTTGGAACATCTAGCTGCGATTTCTAGATCCACTATATCATTGGAATTACTTAGTTTTTTCGTTGGAGTTGTTTTAATTTTTGTGCTGCGGTAAATAGTATACTAAGATTTTTTCTGTGTTGAGTGATTTAATTTTTAAAGTCCGTCATTTATATTTCACTAGGATTTACAGTGTGACTAGCGAATTAAAATAATTTATAGCTAAATTGTTCCGACTGTAGCGTTGATTAATTAATTGCTAGTAACCAGTAAGGGATACTTGGTCAACTAGTAAATGCACTATTCACTATGAGTACTGACGAAATAAATATTTATTTCTAATTCATTTTGAGTAATTTTGTAAATGACTAGCGCTTAATTCACGGGGGAGGGGGGAGGAGGGGGGGGGGGGTTAACGATAAGATAAGCTATACACGTGCAGTTCTATTCAAAGTTAAATAACCGAGTGGATAATAACTTATAATTCTGCGCGGGTTAATTTTAGGATAGAATAGTGGTATAGTGGTTATTGTGATTATATGGTTGTTTTTTCTTTCTATATTCAGTACGGGTCACAAACCCAAAATCTACCAGCGGTCTTAATCTGTGAAAAAGTCTAATCTGAGAATAACGGATCTAAGTCCTACAGTACAAAAAGAACATTCTTTTATAACTATCGGGTCTTCAAGGTGGACCGGTCTGGCCTCTTGTTTACACCCAGAAAGAGACAGAGTACCAACCCAAAGAATATTAAGAATAAATTGTAACTGGGCCTAGAGATATCCAGATTTCTTTTTTCCCAATTTTTATATACATTCAGCCCGTTGTGGCGAAATAATCAAACATTGACATTTTCCGACTATCGACCATTTGTGGTGTGACGAGGATTCTTGATCCTGAGAGATTTTAATACCCCGACATTTCCTTCTAGTATCAAATTTATCAGCTACTGACACTGTGACCATTAAATCTCTTAAGTAATCTCCTACCTGGACTCATTGATGTGTCATAAACAGAATCCTAGTAACAGTAACGAAGCAAGCGTTTCCCAATAAGAGAATTAATCAGTCTTGGAGAAACTGGGGCTGGTTTTGCCAAATAACCCAACCTTGGATTTGTGGATGTATCATGGAGATATGCTCCAGATGTGGTGAAAGCACTTATTTGGTAAGTGAGAATAAAATGTGATCACATGTTTGTCAAAGCGAGAGAAAGAAGAAATGAATAATTCTTAAATTTGTATAACTAATATACTCACTTTATTTGTGCCTTTCTTATGTTTTGCTAATACTGTTCATTTCAGAATAGATTAACTGAGAAACTCTGTTCTTTACAGCATAGGCAAATTCTAGACCATAACGCAAATCCTTTTGACCTTTTTTTTTTTGGGGGGGGGGGGGGGGGGGGGGAGGGTTAATAACTTCTTCTAACGGGATCTTGTCTCAACAGAGGGAGGGGGGATTACACTTATGGGTCTATTCCTTATTAATTCTGTAACCTATGATTTTTATGTTTTGATATTTTGATAAATGTTGTGAAGTTCTTTATGATAAATAAAATTAACATAAAACTTAGTAATCGTGTCGGTCAGCTTGTCCCAATATCCCTACTCCATTTAATATAGTTTCACGTTTGTGCGTCTAATTGTCGTCACTTATCTGTGTGTGGGTGTATGTGAGTGGTTGATATATATATATATATATATATATATATATATATATATATATATATATATATATATATATATATATATATATATATATATATATATATATATATATATATATATATATATATAGAAAGTAGACTGTCTGATCAACAAATTTCTGTTGTAGAGATAGGCTGGACTAGAGTATCTTCTCAAATCCAGAGACAGACTCTACCTTTCACCATTTCACTCGTGAAATCTATTTTCTTTATCTTATCTCTCACTGAGTTATCACCTGTTCTAGTTCTATTCAGACGGGACCAAAATCGATCATAAATACCTATCAAAAATCTACGACAGTAACATGTGTGATTTTTTATATAGATAGGAGTGTCGGCCCTGTGCTAAAACCCCCAACCTGGAGGAACAGGGTACCAGCTTTTGTCTGACCCCTACCCGCGCAGGCCTGTCCAGCTTGGTAGAACCTGCCAGGAGTAAAACTCCCTCTGGCATAGCTCTGGGGGTTGTTAGGGTACACAAACCGAAATACCGCTATAAGGTAAATGCACCACTGATGGCCGAAGTGTAATATGGCTACAGTAGCTGGAGTGCACGCGACGGCAAAATGTGACATGTTTTACTTTTCTAGTGAAAAGTAAAATTATTACATAAGCAACACATGATGTGAGTAATCAATAGACGAACATTAACGCAAGGGACACAAGGCATAACGTATAAATATGTGCTGTAACAAGACAATAGTCATTTAAGGGAGGTTATTAATTTAGCTCGAGGCAAAGAACGCGTTACTTTTTAAGGTTAAACCCAGTGTAAAAAATTTTTTTAAAGAAGAAAAACTATTTAGACAATGCAAACAATATAATCCTGCTCCTTTATTCTATTTGCTTAACGCATTTAACATCCATTACGATACGTTATCAGTGAATGTGGCTTGTGCTTACTGCGTGACTTGTTTCCCAAGCAACCAATCAAATATTTGTCTCATACACTAATAATCATTGTATTAGAGTTGTCCGTGGGTAAATATGAAGAAATGGGTTTCTTGGGATGTGGGTATCTAGATGAATGAGGCGCTTCTCGTGGGCAGGGAAGAAAAAATATATAAAAAATGTCATAGGAAAGCTAAGAAAGAGAAGATATTAATGAAGGAGAGAAAACTGTAACACATAAAATATTGTCTGCACTTAAACAGACATAAAGCTTTACTGACAGCCATATGAAAGAAGGAAAAGTTCAAACGTGCAAGAGGTAGACAACGATATAAGGGGAAAGATAACATCAAGAGAGAGACATGGTGAACTATCAGTGCCGTCTCTAGGAAGTGTGGGGCCTGGTCCGAACCTTCTACATGTCCTCTGACAGGGATGACTTAACACACGTTACATACTTGTATTTCGTGTGTGGTATTCCACTTCAGTCCTCTAAATGAAATAATAAAAGACACTTGTCGTTCTCAGCATTGATTACACACAGAGATCAAAATGTCTCATCATCATCAGCTGCCATCTCCACAACGAAGGTTGGCTGTAATGGATCTCCAACGTCTTCTGTCTCTTGTCTTGGTGGTGCACTCTGATAGACTATTTCCTGTCCATTTCTTGATGTTATCTTCCCACTTATAGCGCCGTCTTTCCCCGATTTTTTTTCAACCTATCCTGTTTATCTCCCTGATCCTATCCTATCTCCTTTTCTCAGTATTTTATATCCTATTTAAGTTTTTATGTGTCCTATCTAGCCTTCACTTTCTTTCCTTTCCTGACGAAGGCCTTGTGGCCGTAACGTAGACTATTTTCTTTGTCTTTTGTCCTCGTAAGACGAATCACCTTTTTTCGATTTTTTTCTTTCAAACCCATCCATCGTCTTCCCCTTGCACATTTGCCTTCAACTCTCCCTTCTATTGTGGTCTTCTGCAAGGTGTTATGCCTTTTTATGTGACCAAAGTATTTTAGCTGCCTAACTTTGATCTGACATTTATTACAAATAAGGGAGGGAAACCTGAGGCCTGTAAACAGTAAATTAATATGAAACAAATATAAAGGTATGTTATCAGGCACTCGCAGGAAATAAAGAAGTAGAACACCAGACAACAGAAAAACAACAGACATGAGTGGCTTACCCAGGATTTGAACACTGGACCTTCCGTGCGACAACCCCGCCTAGCCATGCAAGCGAATCGCACTATTGACCTGCCATTGAAACATCATTTTTGATGATGCGTAGATGGCAGAGCGGATAGTGTGATTCGCTTGCATGGCTAGGCGGGGTTGTCGCACGGAAGGTCCAGTGTTCAAATCCTGGGTAAGCCACTCATGTCTGTTGTTTTTCTGTTGTCTGGTGTTCTACTTCTTTATTTCCTGCGAGTGCCTGATAACATACCTTTATATTTGTTTCATATTAATTAACTTTGATCTGCCTCATTAGTTCTCTTTTCATTCCTAGATTTTCTAGGACCTCCTTATTTGTTTTCTTCTCTTTCCATGAGATACGCCCATTCTTCTATATATCCACATTTCAAGAGCATCAATTCTTTCTTCCAATTGCTTATTCATCGTCCATGTTTCTGCATCATACAGTAATGCAGAAAATATATAACACTTTATGATTCTCAGCTTTAATTTGTGAGATAACTGTTTAGATGTCAGTATATGTTTCAAGTTGTTGAATGTAGCTTTGGCCATTCCTATTCTCTTCTTGATTTCTGTTTCACATCTGCCATCTTCTGTATTATACGTATGACCAAGATATAAGAAGCTCTTGACTTGTTCCAGGATTTTCCCATTTACGCTTATCTTTAATGTGGGTTTATCGTCTGTTTTGCTAATTATCATAGTTTTTGTTTTCTCAATATTAATGTCCAATCCATATTCATGACTTATACTGTTCACTTGCTTCACTAGTTCTTGTAACTCCTGTTCGCTTTCAGCTAACAACACGGTATCATCTGCATATCTTAGGTTGTTTATTGACCTTCCACTGATGTTCAGTCCTCGTATTTCCTGTATCTGTTTGAAAATAATTTTTCAAAAGCCTTCTTATAGTCAATGAAGCACGTGTACATACTTTTTTGTATATTTCTCTGCTAATATTCTTAGGCAAAATATTGCCTCTCTTTTTCCGCTGTTTCGTCTAAAACCAAACTGTTCTTCTTGGATTTCACTGCCTACCTTACTTTTTATTCTTCCCTGTAAGATTTTGAGCAGTATCTTAATTGCATGACTCATCGGGCTGATTGTTCTGAAATCTGAACATTCTGTTGCGTTAGGTTTTTTTGGGCAATGTTATAAAGACTGCACGGCTGTTTGTGCACTGATGTCTTCATGTCGTGTGGTATATATCCTGTATTGTATAGATCGTTGCATAGATCTGTGATTGTATCTATACCAAAGCTCTCCAGAGCTTCTATCATTTCAATTTTTATGTTGTCCATGCCTGCTGATTTTCCTTTTTGTATCATATGTATTCCATTCTCTACTTCTGATCTGAGAATGTTTGGGCCTTCGTTAGAATCTGGTGTTGGTGTTTTACCTCTGTTGTCATCGAATAGTTCTTTTACGTACTCTGCCCATCTGTTTGATATGTCTTTCTCATCAAGTAATATTACACCATTTTTGTTCTTGATACAGCTTCCTCCTTGTGCAAACCGCGACCGATTTGATAATTTCTTTATTTCTTCATGCATATATCTTGTCATGTGCTTTGCTTCCAAGTCTTCTATTTCCTTGCCTTCTGTTTCTATCCACCGTTCTTTTGCTTGTCAACACATAGTACGTATGTCATTGTCTATTGTTTATATTCTGGAGTGTTTTTTGCTTTCTTTCTTTCTGCCATTTTATTCAAGATGTCATCTGTCATCCAAATTTGATTTTTCTTAGGCTCCTTTTTAGGTAAATTTGCATTTGCTGATTGTATGCATGTTTTTTCCCATTTTGTGGTTACTTTTTCTTCTGTGTTTTCTCTTCTATACTGTTCCATGCTTTCTGTCAGTAACTGTTGATATTTATTTTTGACGTCGACTAGATATTTTTGTTTTATATCTGGTTGTTTTAGTGCTGATATTTCTATCTGGGGTTTCTCCTGTCTTCTGTTTCCTGTTCTTTTCAGCTTTATATTTACCTTAATGACGACCGGATTGTGATCTGAATTTATGTCGGCGCCAGGATGTGTCTTTGCATTTGTGACACTGTTCTTAAATCTTGTTTTATCATTATATAGTCAATTTGATTTCTTTTTACATCTCCTGTGCTTTTCCACGTGTATAATTTACTTGGGTGGTGTTCATAAAAGGTGTTACATATGACTAGCTGGTTTTCTTCACAGAACTGGATAAGTCTGTCTCCTCTATCATTTCTTGTCCCTAATCCATACTGTCCTACTATTTTCTTGTATTTTCCTTTTCCTACTTTTGCATTCATATCACCCATTACTATCAACACATCTGTAGATTTTACTGGTTTAAGTGTGTGTTGTAGCTCTTTATGGTATTCTTCTATATCTTCCTCGCTATGATCTTTAGTTGGTGCATAAGTTTGTAAGATTGATATGTCGAATGGCTTTGCTCTCATCTTTAATAACATCATTCTGTCATTGTGTGTCCAGTATCCACATACGTATTTTTGTAACTCCTTCTTTATCAACATTCCTACTCCTCTTTCATGTTTTTCTCCTCCTGAGTGTGTAAGCGTGTATTGGTCTCTTTTTATGTAGCCTGTATCCAATAGTCTTGCCTCTGCAACTCCCAGTATATCAAGTTTCATGTCTGTTGCCTCTAATATAAGATTGTCAAGCTGTCCTTCTCCGTTTAGAGTTCTAACGTTCCATGCTCCTGTTTTTAGGCTCCTCCTACTAGTTTTTAGGTGGTCTTTCTCAGAATGCTCCCTTTTAACAGAATTGGAGGAACACTCATCATTACGTACTTCCTTACTCATTAGAGGAGTTGCCTCTTTCCTGTTGTTATGTACAGTAGATTCCTCCCCAGGGGACAGAGAGTTCTCTACATATCGGTTCTTATCTTGTTGTTGTGATCCCATTACGTTCTGTAGGAAGTACGTGATAAGGCTCCAATCTCTTCCACGGTGGCTAGCGGTTGTCCTTGTTTATGCCCGACATGCCTCTAGTGCGCCACGCACTTTGCTGTTCCGCTTTGTGAGCCGTTAATCTTCTTAGATTCCTCCGCCTCACTCACCGTCTCAGACTTTGTGTACTAGGGATGGACATTCTCTTCAGTAAGATTACTCCTACTCCACTCATGTAGTTTAGCCAGTCAGCCAAGACTGTTGCCCGGGACGTGGCCATCGCCGCACACAAGCGGTATTCGTGGAGCCATACTAGAGCAAGATAAAGATAGGAGAACCAAATAGGATCCTGACTATCCTAAAAAGGACAGAATGGTGGTATTTTCTTGTTCAAATGTAAGAGGTATGAACAAATGAGAATCCCAATATTACATTATTTGCAGGCATCAAATTTACCTATAAATGTAGAAGAGGTGTTAAGAATAGACAGGCCTAGGGAACTGCATAATAAAGTTAAACAGTATTTAACCAGGACAAAAGTGAATATGTAGTAATTGAGAAGGTGAAGGTCTGACGATGTTCTTACAATACACATGACTTATGGCAAGTCAAAAGATATTAAATATCTAACTGGAAACACCAGGTTTTTATACCACTTTATACCACCAGGCTTTTATACCACTGAAAAGGACAAAATGTCTAACGTCTCATAACGACCATTCCTCCATGAGACTTAACTCTTGTTTTTATATCTAAATATATCTCTAAAATGTTTGATCGGTCACTTACATCTTCTATGTATTATTTTCTTTCCATAACTGCAAAAATAAAAACACCATTTTGTATTACTAGTATATGTGGCGGAAATTGCGAAATTTCATAGCTAAATATGAGAATCGTGAATACTCTGAACAATTTCACGGTCTGGCAAGATCAGTTTTGCTTCGGTTTCGGAAAAATCTCGAGGAAATCATTGTGGACGTCAAAATTCAAAATGGCGTCAGAAACTGGAGAAATTCAATGGTTTGTATAAATAATCTAGTCTAATTAGTGACATGAATAGTTTTACAGACTTACTTTCTGCAGTTCAGGCGCTCAGAAACTTACGAGAATGCAGTAGACCCGATACAGCGGAAGAGATATTAAACCTGAGAATACATTGGACCTGATAGCCTATAGCTGAGGAGATATTTCTGGCTACAACATAGGCCTACTTAGTGCCTATGTTCCAGAGGATGTTCAGTCTTAATAGCTTGGATACCTTCACATGTTGGCATAGAAGGAAATGAAAAGGCAGATAAAGAAGCCAAGAAAGGTAGATCTGATAAAAATCTAATAAATGTAGAGATGAGTAAATCAGAGATTAAAAGCTTCATTAATGAAATAATAACATGAATGAAAAGCAGAGTGGGATAAAAATCTGAAAGGAACAATACGCATATGAGATGTTGAATGCTCCAACAAGAAAATGTCAGATATCTAGGGAATAGAAAATTCCCAGTAATAAGAAACTTCTCAGACTACAGCTGGGAAAAGGCTATTTCAGAATACAAGAACCTTACTGTGTAGAATGTCAAGACAATAATATAGAACATTTCTTGTTAAAATGTAAGAGGTATGAACAAATGAGAATCCCAATATTACATTATTTGCAGGCATCAAATTTACCTATAAATGTAGAAGAGGTGTTAAGAATAGACAGGCCTAGGGAACTGCATAATATAGTCAAACAGTTTTTAACAAGAACAAAAGTTAATATGTAGTAATTGGGAAGGTGAAGGTCTGAAGATGTTCTTACAATACACCTGACTTATGGCAAGTCAAAAGATATTATATATCTAACTGGAAACACCAGGCTTTTATACCACTTCCTCTGAATATTATTTTTGTTTGGTGTTTTTGGTTGGTTTTGTTTTGTTTTATCTCATTTTTATTTGTTTGATATTTTAATGGGTTTTTTTTAACAAACACGCAAAAGTGATAATTTTTATTAGCCCTAATTACAATGATTTGACAGATATGATGCCACTTTCCCGTATCAGCAATTAGTCGTATTATTTGGAATTGAAAACAATGTATATCCTAATTATAACCCATCAGAGGTTGAACAGGATATTTTTCATCTTTAAATTTTAAAAAAGTTTTAATAGTTTGGTATCTTCACCTGGTGGCATAGAGGAAATTGAAAAGTCAGATAAAGAAGCCAAGAAAAGTAGATCTGATAAACATCCAAAAAATGTAGTTGTTGGGGATTAAGTTGATGAATGGTGATGGGCTTCAAGTGTTAGAGTGTCAATGGCCCCAAGGTTAGGTGGTGTCTTCAGTGTTAGATGTGCTTGGCCATCAATAAATGTTAGTGGTCATAGACTTTCCCAGCTGGCATAGGTAGTCTAGGGTTTAATTTTACTGTTAATACAAAATTCCACTTTGACAATTAAAAAGTCCATGGATAAACCTGACAAAACCTGGATCTGATGACTTCAAAACTTTAATGTGGGACATCTGATTTGAACAGTTAAGCCATAAGAAGTAATCCTAGACACTTGTGCTATGAGGAAGTATAATGAAACAGAAATGGTACAAGCTACCTCTTGAAGAATATTTAGAATCAAAATAACAGAACCCGAGGGGTTGGAACGAATTGAAAGAAGACAATTATAAAACTAGACCAATCTTGATTTCAACAGCTGAGTGCCAGCTACTAAATATAACTCTAACATCTGGGGAAACATTTCATGAAATAAGCTCATCACAATTGTTTCACACCATGAAGTCTTCTTCTTGGTTGACCCTCAGATGTCAACTTGAATAAGTTCAAAGAAAGCAGTGGTCAACCTGAGGCTGTTGATATCTCCATATATTTTCTCCAGGAATGGTACTGGTGATGACCATGTGCGTTTTCTCTGTTCCTCATATGTTGGGCACCTTTGAAGCAGATGTTCGGCAGTCATTTTATCGGTGCCACAATCACACTCATCAGTAGTTCCTATCTTTAATTTGTTGAATAGATGGTATCTCAATCTGTTATGACCCGTGCGAAGTCTGAAGATTACCACTTGTTCACTTCTGCTGAGCTGGTAATATGGATCATTTTTTTATGGCATGGATGCTCTGCTTCCCATTTGTGCCTGTACCTGCGCTTGATAAAACTCTTGGACTCCTCATAAGTTATATTTGTGTCAAGTTGAGGAAGCTTTTCCCCTTTCTTTGCCAGTCTGTCAGCCTCTTCATTACCAGGGATGTTGCAGTGAGAAGGAATCCACTGTATCACGACTCTTTTGTATTGCTGACATAGTCTGTGAAGTGTTACTCTTAGTTCATCCAGTTCAGCATTACTTTTCAGCATTGTAATTACTGACAGCGCATTTGAGAAGATAGCTACTGGTCTCTCTGAGCTTTCTTCTGTCATTAGGAATTCTGCTGCAGTTTTTAAGGCCTCTGCCTCTGCTCTGAAGTTACCTGAAAATTTCCCTGTTGCGACTGCTATCTTTTTTTGTGTGCCATTGCTTAAGCTCAGGAAGACTCCTCCACCCCCATCTTCTGTTGCATTAGTTGCTGATCCATCTGTCTATACATGGATCCAGGTGTTGCTTGGGTAATGTTTTTCTATATAATTTTGTGGTTAGGATTCTCCTTTCTATTTCATTTTGGCTGTTCTTTCTACACCATGAAGTGAACCCCAACACAATGAATATCACTAACATTCATTTAGAAATAATCTATTGTTGTTGGTCAGTTGAAAGTCTATGACTGTGATGTCAGTGACGACACAGTTTGTAGAAAAATGACCTAATGACATTTTAAATTAATGCACTTAGAGGAATAAGATGGACGGCTTTCTCCACACTGGAGGATCTAGAATATGCAAATGACATTGCATATTCGCACACATACACATGTCCAGGAAAAAAACAGACAGACTGAATAAACATAGGAAACAGGTGGCACTAAACATTAATCTCAGGAAGACAGAAGTCAAGACACTTAGTGTAAGAAATATTTTGTAACAAAACATAAAGATCCTAGAACTAGAAAACACAAACACAGTTACATAAATAGGAAGCATAGTAACACCAGAAGGTGCAACAAGCAAAGACATCAACAGCGGAATGAATAAAGCCAGAATAGCCTTTGCCAATCTAAACAACTTCTGCAAATCTTCCCACTACAGTATAAACACTAAATTAAAAATATACTAGAATTACATAATTTCTGAACTTATGTAAGGGGCAGAATGCTGGAGAGTAACAGAAAAGGAAATGTCTCAATTGTCCTCTTTCCACACAACCTGCCTAAGGAAAATTCTTTGAATTTTCTGGCCGAACACCATCACCAACCAAGAACTGCTAACTCTGAGCCACCAAGAAAACATGCACACCATCATAACAGGTAAACACTAATTGGGTAACCATATCCTCAGAAGTGACCCTGACATCATCACCAGAAATGACATGCTATGGACTTCAGAAGGGAAGCGAAGGAAAGGCTGGCCAAAAGCTACCTGACGCAGAACTCTAGAGTCAGAGATGCAAAGCATGAACCAGAGCTGGGGCACCACATGAAAGATGCCTTCTAACTGCAAAATGGAAACAGTTTGTTGCTGCCTTACAAGACACCACCAGAGGTCATGGTCACGGATTATTTTGTCAGTCAGAGCCAAGTGTCTAAGGAAAAAAAAAAAAAAAATGGAGTTGTAAATTTGTTTGCAACCCTCATATCTTCCATTTGGTTACGGTTATGGAACAGAAGAACCACGTCACCTGGATAGATTTTTGATAAATGAAAGTGTAATATAAATGTGTATCTATTTACAGTTTCCCAACAGAGCAGCGTTACATGGATATCTTAGAACAGACAGCAAGTTTCAATACTCGTTTGTCATTTGAGAGAAAAATGAGACTCCCGTTCCTGGACTCACAGACAGGTGTAGCCCAGAGACACACCAATCTCTTTCATCCGTACAGACATCGGCAGCCAGGTAGTGCATTCTGTATGTGCAAAATACTTGACCTTGCTTAGTCCTAGTTTGATCAGCTGTCTAATAAAGTTATGAAATGTTTTTGATAAAATTTATAAATATTTTGATAAAATGTGTTAGTTTAGTTTCTGGCTTGTCAAATTTATCTTGACCTTTCCTTTATAGTTTTTGTAGATCACATTATTTCTATTGTTTGTGTTAGGGTATGCGTATTAAATATGCATGAGTTTGTGTTAACGGATGAGCAACATATGCTGTATGTATGTTTGTGTTACAATTTATGACTATATTTTGCAGGAACTGTGGAAGGACAGTTGTATAGCTATCCTGCTAAAAGATGGAAGAAAAAGAAAAAGTCTTTTATCTTCTCTGAGCGAAGGGTGGGTCTCCATGGTGACATAGAAACAGGGGAAGCAGGTAACTGTCATGAAGTGATTGAAATATTAATCAGAGAATATTAAACTACAGGCAGGCATTGTTCAAATATAGGTAGGTAGTTTTAGAGAAGATAATAAACAGTTAGAGGTTTTAATGTACATAGCTTTTGTGGAAGGACAATATGACAGATGTCGAGGTGCTGTCACGTGCTGGCTTTCAAAACATATACACTGTGCAGACTATGCTGGCTTGGCCATGTCCGCTGCATGGAAGATGGTCACATCCCCAAAGATATTTTCAACTGGCAGATGGCAAAATAACAGTTGGGCAACCATGTGGCAGGGCAGGTTACGGCATCAATTAGTTATATTGATTGTTATATTCAATTAGAGTTAATCCTTCATATGTTGTTGTGGTTCAAGTGCTAACTGGCCTTCCGCCAGAGATGGTAATACTTGACCTTTACTCATTTTTCTTCTTCTTTCCAGGTTTGTTCTTCCCTTTAAGTTTGGTGATAAGCAAAACAGTTTCAGCACAACAACGTATATCCAAAAGAAATTACTGTAAATTTCCACAAACAGCAATTCAGTAGAAAATTATATTAAATTTTATTGATGTCATTAGACAAACACTGTAAATTTCACAAAATGATGGTTGTTTATCCAAAACGAAAAATAGTCTAAGATTTTGACTTTTTTCACATGTGATCTTTTCCAACTTAACAATTGGATTTAAAAAAACCAGATCACACAAACATTCATTTCCCACTTTCCGCGCATAAAACCCATTCATTATTATTATTATCTGGGACTGACCTACGTTTGCCTTCTCAGAGCAGGGACTGCCAACTGAACTTTGAATGATACTGCATTTTGTGTAAAAACGTCTTATTTGCTTTTGAGGTCTGTCATTCTTATATGTAGCATATTATAGCACATATAAATGCTTAGCGTGGAAGTAGTAGGGATAATGCTAGCATGGAAGGCCATGCGGTGACAACCACAGCTGAGGTTGAGAGATGTGTGCAATATGGACATGAAGTCACAACCACAGCTGAGGTTGAGAGATGTGTGCAATATGGACATGAAGTCACAACCACAGCTGAAGTTCAGAGATGTGTGCAATATGGACATGCGGTCACAACCACAGCTGAGGTTGAGAGATGTGTGCAATATGGACATGAAGGCACAACCACAGCTGAGGTTCAGAGATGTGTGCAATATGGACATGAAGGCACAACCACAGCTGAGGTTCAGAGATGTGTGCTAGAGAGACATGAAGGCACAACCACAGCTGAGGTTCAGAGATGTGTGCAATATGGACATGAAGGATCAACCACAGCTGAGGTTCAGAGATGTGTGCTAGAGAGACATGAAGGCACAACCACAGCTGAGGTTCAGAGATGTGTGCAATATGGACATGAAGGCACAACCACAGCTGAGGTTGAGAGATGTGTGCTAGAGAGACATGAAGGCACAACCACAGCTGAGGTTGAGAGATGTGTGCAATATGGACATGAAGGCACAACCACAGCTGAGGTTGAGAGATGTGTGCAATATGGACATGAAGGCACAACCACAGCTGAGGTTCAGAGATGTGTGCTAGAGAGACATGAAGGCACAACCACAGCTGAGGTTCAGAGATGTGTGCAATATGGACATGAAGGCACAACCACAGCTGAGGTTGAGAGATGTGTGCAATATGGACATGAAGTCACAACCACAGCTGAGGTTGAGAGATGTGTGCAATATGGACATGAAGGCACAACCACAGCTGAGGTTGAGAGATGTGTGCAATATGGACATGAAGGCACAACCACAGCTGAGGTTGAGAGATGTGTGCTAGAGAGACATGAAGGCACAACCACAGCTGAGGTTCAGAGATGTGTGCTAGAGAGACATGAAGGCACAACCACAGCTGAGGTTAAGAGATGTGTGCTAGAGAGACATGAAGGCACAACCACAGCTGAGGTTCAGAGATGTGTGCTAGAGAGACATGAAGGCACAACCACAGCTGAGTTCAGAGATGTGTGCTAGAGAGACATGAAGTCACTGGACATAAGTCCAGCAATCTGGGAGAATTAAGCTGCTGATTGCACCAAGTGGCTGTGCTCCCTACGGTGTTGAGGGCTATCACTTCAGGGGCGTATTCCCATTATGGCTGAAGGGGCTACTGTACTACTACTAGCTGTAAAGCTAATAAAACAGTCATGACTTTTAATATGGGTAGTTGTAAAGCTGACAGTTAACATAGTCATGACTTTAATATTAATACTTTTAAAGCGGACAATACAGGGTAGTGACTTTTAATATACACAGTTGTAAAGCTGACAATACACAGTCATGACTTTACATAGTTGTAAAGCTGACAATGCACAACCATGACTTTACATATTTGTGAAGTTGACAATGCACAATCATGACTTTACATAGTTGTAAAGCTGACAATACACAATCATGACTTTACATGGTTGTAAAGCTGATAATACAGAATCAGGCCTTTACATGGTTGTAAAGCTGACAATGCATATTCATGACTTTACGTGGTTGTAAAGCTGACAGTACACGGTTATGACTGAATATACACAGTTATAAAGCTGACAATGCACAGTCGTGACTTTACATAGTGATAAATCTGGCAATGCTCAGTCATGACTTTACATGGTTGTAAAGCTGACAACACACAGTCATTACTTAATATACAGTTTTATAAAGCTGTCATTACTTAATATACCTGGAACAGACAGACACCTTCATATACCTAAGATGCATAGTAACACCAGACGGCGGAGCGAGCAAAGACATCAACAACAGAATGAACGAAGCAAGAACAGCCTTTTTTAGTCTAAACAACATCTGGAAGTCCTCTCGGTACAGCACAAGGACAAAATTAAGATTATATCAGAGCTGTTTGCTTTCTGTGCTTCTCTATGGTGCGGAATGCTGGAGAGTTACAGAGAAGGAAATGTCGAAATTGTCATCTCTTCACACAACATGCCTAAGAAAAATTCACAGAGTCTTTTGGCCGAATACCATCACCAACCAAGATCTGCTTACTCGGAGCAAGCAAGAGGACATGCACACCATCATAGCTGGCAGACGCTGGAGCTGGGTTGGCCATGTCCTCAGAAGAGACCCTGATGCCATCACAAAAACAGCTATGCTATGGACTCCTGAAGGAAAACGAAAGAGAGGCCGACCAAAAACAACTTGACGGAGGACTGTGGAGGCTGAGATGCAAAGACTGAACCAGAGTTGGGGCACTGTACGAAGGATGGCCACCGACCGAGCAAAGTGGAATCAGTTTGTTGTTGCCCTACAAGACGCCACCAGGCGTGATGGCCACTGACTGCTTTGACGGCCGGCGGCTAAGGATCGAAGAAGAAGAACTTAATATACAGATAAAGCTGACAATACACAGTCATTACTTAATAAACAGTTTTATAAAGCTGACAACACAGCCATTACTTAATATACTGTTTTATAAAGCTGACAATACACAGTCATTACTTAACTCTTTGACTCCGCAATTATTTTCCTCCTTGTGCCGTAATTTTAATTCGTGATAGACTAAAAACAATGCTCAGAGAGTTGTTTTGACACAGGTGTCAAATCTGACCAACGCTTTGGGCGTTGTTCCGGAGTTAATAATTTAACATACAGTTTTATAAAGCTGACAACACATAGTCATTACTTAATATGCTGTTTTATAAAGCTGACAATACACAGTCTAGACTTTACATAGTGGTAAATCTGACAATGCTCAGTCATGACTTTACATGGTTTTAAAGCTGACAACACACAGTCATTACTTAATATATTTTTATAAAGCTGACAGTACACGATCATGACTTTACATTGTTGTAAAGCTGACAATACACAATCATGACTTTACATTGTTGTAAAGCTGACAATAAACAATCATGACTTTACATTGTTGTAAATCTGACAATACACAATCATGACTTTTAATATACAGTAGAACTCCATTTATCCGAACCCCAATTATCCGAACATCCAATTATCCGAACACTTTTTCCAGAAAGAAAAAAAAATCAATCGCCACCAGTCACGTTAGACTACATTTCTGAATCTTTTCATGCGGCAAGCTTCAAATGTGTGCGAACAATTTGTAGAGGATGGGATGGGTTAATGGTCGGTCGCTTACGTAAGGAAGTCAGTTAGATCATAAAGTCAGTTAATATCTGGTTTACCAATCCAGTGTACGTGTGCGTTCTAGGCAGAACATTGGCTAAACAGACACATCAAAAGTAAAAAGGATAAAATTATGAGTTTTGCATCGAAATTGGAGAGTGAAAATGGGTCGAAGAAACTTAAAACCATGAGAAATGCGAAATATTTGAAATTGGAAGAGGCTTTGTATATATGGTGTCTGCAAAGAAGAAGCAAATCGGAACCTATCTCTGGCTCTCTATAGTGTGAAAAGGCACTTCAGTTCAACAATCAACTTGACGGTCCTCCTGACTTTAAATCTCGTCGTGGCATACGAGAACTGGAGATTCAAGGGGAATCTTTATCTAGCGATGCAACTGCCGCTGAAAATTTTAAAGAAACATTCTTGGCTTTTTTGGAAGAAGAAGGTTATTCACTCGATGATGTGTATAATGCCGATGAGACTGGCTTATACTGGAAATCATTGCCTCAAAAATCACTTGCATCTCAGCGCGAAGCAGCTGCCCCTGGGTTTAAAAAGTGCAAAGAGAGAGTAACAATTTTGGTAGCCGCGAATGCCAATGGAAGTCATCGTTTACCGGTGCTAATGATCGGCAAAGCCAAAAAAAAACCACGTTGTTTAAAGAATGTGACATGTCTCCCATTGTGCTACAAAGCACAGAAGAGTGCTTGGATGAATAGTGAAATATTTCTTGATTGGTATACAAATCAGTTCATCCCAAATGTGAAGAGGTTGAGAGAACAAGAAAAGAAAACTGGAAAAGTAATTCTTCTACTGGACAATGCACCATCTCATCCAGAGACGGATACATTGAATGCAGTTGGTGCAAATTTTAAAGTAATTTTTCTGCCTCCCAATGTAACAGCACTGATTCAACCAATGAATCAGGGTGTTATAGCAAAGCTTAAAAAGATGTACAAGAAGGAAGTCCTGCGTCATTTATTGTTGGCTGAAGATGAAGAAAGTGTGGTGGCGTTTTCCAAAAAGCTTAATCTCAAAGACTGCTGCTATATGTTAGCTGATGCTTGGACCACCCTGTCACAAGATAATCTCAACAAGGCTTGGAATAGATTGCTTGGGAAAAAAGGAGGAAATAAACTACTGTAGTGGACACAAATGATGATTGTATAAATGAAGTTGTGGAACTGTTTCAATGCCCGGATTTTCGGACTGTGACAAAGATGATGCCCACATGTGGCTAGAAGATGATAATGATTCTGGTTTTCAGTTTTTGAATGACGAAGAAATTTTGTCTTTTGTGCAAAAAGAAAACCAAATACATGTAGTGACCGATGACGAAGACTCCTCAGAAGTACATGATGTACTTGTAGATTATGAAGAAAACCCAAAACGTCGACCAAGTCCCGAAGAGGCCTTTATAGCACTAGAATCAGCGATGGCTTGGTACGAGCAAGAAGATGACAGCTGTCCTACACAGCTTCTGCTGTTGAAGAGAAGCGGGACTTAGGAACCAAAAGGAGACTATCCAGTTTGGTGCAAAAGAGGATTCCTCATTATTTTAAATAGTGGGCTACATCTGTGCAAGTACATGTATACGTAAGTTGCGCCTGGTTTTGAATCGTTTGTAATGTTATTTTGAAAACATTTCTCTTTCTTAAAAAAAAAAATTAATACAAGTAGTACATACACTGCAGTGTAATGACAGATTTTGTTGATACAGTAATCTAATACAGTGTGGGTATTATTATTACAGTACAAGTAAATATGTTTTATAGTGTATTTTCCTTGTGATGGTTAATTATTTTTAGAAATCTGTGTACATGTACTCGATACATTATGTAATCCAATTATCCGAACATTTGATTATCCGAACGATGCTCGGTCCCATGGGGTTCAGATAAATGGAGTTCTACTGTACATAGTTGTAAAGTGGACAGTACATAATAATGACTTTTACTATACATTGTTGTAAAGCTGACAATACACAATCATGACTTTTAATATACATAGTTGTAAAGTGGACAGTACATAATAATGACTTTTACTATACATTGTTGTAAAGCTGACAATAAACACAAGCAAATGTCTTGTTGTGTAGTATTAACTATAAGCTCCTGACCTTATTTGTTCCCTACTTACAGTGTGAAAACTTAGCCCTATTTTAATGTTGACTTTCTCTTGTAATATCTGTCAAATTGTATAGAGAAAAGAGACATTATGATTTCTGTTTGCTGAATACTTCCTACCTTTTTGCTTTCTTTCTCAAGACATGCATCAGATCAGTGCAGTAGAGAACCCAGCCCATCGCTTGGAAGAGCATGAGTTCGACCATCTGGAGGCAGGTGATGGCTGGTATGATGATGTTGATGACTTTGGTGAACCACCTGATGATGGAGCAATGGTCGATGACCAGTCAGACATCAGTGATTTCGAAGATTCTCTCAAAGGAAGAAAGAGAAAGAAGGTAATCAGTGATGATGTGTTACATGTACTCACTTCTTGATTTGTGAAAGAGTGCGTAAAGTCTTTGTAACTTTCTAGTGCATGTTGTTATTATTCTCTGTTGTTTTTTTTTCATTCAGCTTTCTGAATCTGTAAGACTTTGATGTGCCATCTTCAACAAATGTTGAATTATGTGGTAGTCGTTTTAAATCAGGACCACTATTATACATACATGACTTTAGTATAGTTACAAACAGGATGCCAAAATGGCTAGGCCCTTTGCAAAGCTAGTTCAGATCAATTAGATAAATTGTTTGCATCATGATGTAATTGTAAATATCATGGTATCTTTCTTTACATGCTGAATGCTATTTATATTTATTTAGTTACCATAACAGCAGTAAACATTTTAGTCTGACCAATTTAGTATTGGTGTCAATACCTTGTCGAGGTATGGCGGCTTGCGTACCCTGATTACCCCCAGAGCTATGCCAGCGAGAGTTTTACTCCTGGAAGGTTCTACCAAGCTGGACAGGTTTGTGCGGGCAGGGGTCAGACTAAAGCAGATACCCTGGTCCTCCAGGTTGGGGGTTTTAGCATAGGGCTGACACCCCTGTCTATGTAAAAAGAAATGAAGTTACGGAAACGTCAACAAATGAACAAACTTTGCTGTGGGACGGACATCCGGAGTCTGAGGCTCGTATGACTGTCAGTAGTGAAAGCCGAAAGGAAGCCACTGACACAGAAATGGACGTCCTGACCGTGAAACAAGAATAGGATTTTGGAATGTCAGGACAATGAACGAGACGGGTAAACTAAAACAGGTCACAGCAGAAATGAGAAACTATAGATTACACATTTTAGGGATAAGCGAGAGCAGATGGACAGGGGCAGGAAAAGTTAAAACAGCACTTTACTCTGGAAGAGAGGATGGACAGCACAATAAAGGTGTAGCCATTATTCTACAGAAAGGAATAGAAAGGACATTACTGGAATGGAAACCCATCAACAACAGACTGATAAGAATAAGATTGAGAGGGAGATTCACCAACACTACAATAATACAATGCTACGCACCAACAAATGACAGCGATGATGAGATCAAGGATGAATTCTATCAACAACTGCAGAAAGAAATGGAAGACACCTCACGGCTGTTTGTGCCCTATACCAGAGCGCTCTTTTAGTTTCGGTGACCGGAATTCTGACACCGGGTATAAATTTTCGTGTGCACCGTAAAAGACTATTTAAGTTTTTGGCGGGGAAAATCAGCTGATGTGTGTGTAAAATCAGTAAAATATAAATCATTACACACTCGTTCTGGATAAACACAGCGCTAAAATTCTTTTGTGTACTATAACTTTGTTCTCTGCTCTATTCTTGATTGCATTTTTATTTGTTTGAAATTAGTTTTGACGGAGTTACAGACTTTTGAAAACAGAGTCATCATTTGAGGAAATTCATAAAATAAGTAATCTTTTTATTAATTTAATATCTAAAAATCGGCCCATTCGTTTGAGTTTATAATTATAAAGACTTCTCGAAGGGAAGCTAAAGATTATTTCCACATACTTTTTTTTTTTGGTTTCATATCTTGAGAATGTGTGATAGTCAGTTTTGTGAGTTTGGCATTACAAGAACAAGCATATTGTCACCAGATTTTATAGCATTTAAATTACTGTAAACGCATTCCTGATACTCTCAAATCTTAAATAAGGTTGTAACAAAATAACTTTGTAAAGCACCATCTGTTTTTGCATTTTCATTCATTTATAATGATATTTAGCTACGTATATAAGCGTCAGAAAACATGTAAATCTATAGATAGATTACTTCTACATACTTTGTTCTATCTTTCAAGTCTTGTTAATCTTGTATTTATAATATGATTTTTTTTTTTTTTAATTGTGTGTGAGATAAGGACTGTTCCATTAGTGTTCTTTGGTAGACAATCCTGTGCACACGACGGCTGCCAAAGAATTCTAAGTAACTGTTTGTATATCTTCTTTCATTCACAGATAAAGCATTCTACATCCTGGTGTTAGACTTGATAGTCCCAAATATTCCTCTATCTTTATACATACACAAGTAAACTATACTACATAACAACGAAATGGAACATACTGTTTTGCATCATATGAATTGTGCCAGTGCACTGTGCAGAGCCTGTGGCAAGAGAGCATTAACTTCCAAAACAACACGTTCAATTCAGAAAGCGCTGAACTGTTCTAAATTACGTTAATGATCTGTTCTTTGTGTTTGGAATTAACATATCAGATGATAAACCCACACAGCATTCGACTATATTTTGTAAGAAGTGTTACTTACGAATACAAAATTCAAAAAGGAGGCATAATGAGAAGTGTCTTGAAACAGCCAAGTTACTATCGGAAAACAGTCAGCACATCTGGAAAGACTAAAACCATAATTTAACTATAACTGAATGTCAACTGTGCAATTGTGTTGCAAAGACATCTTTTGGTGTTTTAAAAACAAAAAGCTGCTCTATCCCCTGTAATGTTCTTTCTGACCCCTCCATGTCTAGTCAGTCATTTAGCTGTAGTCAGGATAGCTCTGTACAGTAGGAGGTTGATGTGCCTGCCCACATTAGTGATGATATTGTTCAACTGGAGGTTGATGTGCCAGCTCACATTAAAGGCGATACCATTATTCATTTGGAGGTGGATAACACTACTCACCCTAGCATGCCAGTTTTTGTTGCCACATCTACACCTACCAAGTCAGTTATACATACGACAAGTACATCCACCTCGCCTGTCTTCAAAAGCGACATCACAGTACAACAGTTACTTGCTAAGCCACCTTCACAACCACTAACACAAAAGGAAGAACCCCTATTCACATCCATTGTTAGAAAAAAAAACTAGAAACAGCAAAAAGTAATATCATAAAATGCAAAACCAGAGGACAGCCTATTGTACTACAAAAACTAATTAAACATAGAAGAGAAACATCAGTCACCAGAACGCCAACAAAACGTAAGCGATCTCAATTGCTCCACACTGTTAGAAAACATATTGCTGGAACATCAACTGATTCATTAGACCTGCAGCAGGCATATGAACTACAACGCTGTTCAGAAACGTCACGTCAGGAAATTTGCAGGAAAGCAGGCATTGAAAGTAGAGTTAGAATATCCAAAGAATTAGCAATAGCCATGAAGGAAACAGTAGGTCTTACGTGGGTACAGGAGAGAAAACAGAGAAGATTGAAAATTGAAAGACGCGCCAGAGGTATTAAAAATATAACTTCACAATTAAAATTTATAATGGAAACTCATTTGTTACAAATTTCTCCATCTGTGAATGTACAGATTCATCCTATAAAAAAAAGGAAGTATGAATGATAATTGAGCGAAATTTTAGGGCTAGAGCAAATTATGGCAGTTGTTGCTTGAGATTGACAGAATTAACAGAGTGTGGAAATCATTTAATAGATGTATTTTTTAAATACACCTATTTATCTATTAAATTGAACATTTCGTTTTACTCATGACCATACTTATTTTTACATGACCATCGTGATGTATGATTGAGATAATTGTTAGCTCTCATGTTTTTGGGGACAATTGGGTGTGTTATTTTAAGGTAATAAATGTGAACTTGCAATTTAATGTTTCAATAATTAATGTTTGACGCATGAAACCAAAACAAAACTTTGATATCCATTTTCTGCAGGTTTTCTACTTTTGATTTCTGTAATTTGTTATGCATGTTGATTGTGACCGATTTAGTGAAAATTGCATTATAAACAAACCATAACAAAATATAAAAAAAACGTAAATTTTACACTATTTCAGACTATTATATCTTCTGTTCTAATTGTGATAAAATGTTTGTTCTTGTTCTAAAATTTACTCTAACATTTCTAATCTAGCTTTACGCAAAATTAAAGCCGGTATTTATAATAATAAAGTAGCCTAAAAACATTAATTAAGCCCTATCAAAAGTAAAATCCGCCACCTTTTTTTCCAGTTAGGAAGTTACCACGTGACCTCTGACACGATAGCTATAAATAGCGCGGTCGGGGGAAAAAGGGGAAATAACTAAAAGATCGCTGGCAAACAGCCGTGACCTAGATATGATCTTATTATAGTAATGGGAGACCTCAATGCAAAAGTTGGAACACACAATACATATAATGAAAGAGTAATGGGGAAATGCGGCAGCGGAACAGCAAACGAAAATGGGGATAAATTAATAAGTTTCTGTAGCATTAACAACCTGTCATTGGAGGAACACTTTTCCCACACAAAGAAATTCACAAATTAACATGGTAATCACCAAATGGGCGGGACAGAAACCAGATAGACCACATCATGATGACTAGCATCTGTGGGAGACATTGGCCAGGATGTAGTCACCAATTTTAAAAAAATACCAGAACTAACTCTATTGGCCTGTAACAGAGGTAGTAACAGATATTTTAAATGCCAGGGCAAATTGCAGCAGTCATGTAAAAGTAATTTTGTTAACTTTGCCAAGGAAACCCAAAACACTGACCTCACCAGATGATTGCATAATCACCATTATCTCTGTCTGGAGGGTTTTGATACTTTCATTCATTCATAACCCTCCACTCCCACAGGAGCATAGGCCTTCAACAAACACATGCCAAGTCCTCCTGTCACGTGCCATCATCTCAAGTTCTTTCCATGTTCTCCTCATCATTTTCACCTCTGTTTCCAACTCTCTTCTCCATGTA
Organism: Oreohelix idahoensis; assembly: GCA_024509875.1. Lineage (NCBI taxonomy): Eukaryota > Metazoa > Mollusca > Gastropoda > Stylommatophora > Oreohelicidae > Oreohelix > Oreohelix idahoensis. The sequence continues at coordinate 64,321 of JAMPIV010015900.1, forward strand.
CTTCTTGGTCTTCCTCTGCCTCTCTTGCCCTGGGGGTTCCAGAACAAGGACTGCCTTGTAATGCTATCAGCAGGTTTTCTCAGTGTGTGTCCTATCCATCGCCATCGTCTTCTTCTCATTTCTTGTTCCACTGGCACTTGTCTAGTTCTTGTCATCAGTTCCACGTTGGTAACCTTGTCATACCATTTTAATCCCTCTATTCTACGCAAGCACCCATTTATGAAAGTCTGTAGCTTTTTGGTTGTTGTCTTTGTTGTTCTCTATGTCTCAGAGCCATACAATAGGACTGACTTCACATTTGAGTTGAAGATTCTTATTTTCGTGTTGGATCCTATTTCTCTTGATCTCCATATATTTCCCAATGCAATGAAAGCTCCTCTTGCCTTTTGTATTCTTATTTTGATATCGCTGTCTGTCCCTCCAGCTTTGTCTATATTACTGCCAAGATATGTGTATGATTCTACATCTTGTATTGGTGTTTCTTCAAGTTCAACCCTGTTATCATTACCTGCATTTATTCGCATTATTTTTGTCTTTTCCCTGTGTATTTTCAGACCCAATTGCTGTGACCTCTCATCAAGTGTTTTCAATTTGTCCTGCATCTGATTACGGCTATGGGACAGAAGAGCCAAGTCATCAGCAAAATCCAGATCATCCAACTTTTGATACTTTATTAACATTAATTTTTTGTTTGTTTTGTCATTTGATAAGATTTGTTTTTGAATATTTTCATGACTAGAATACCAGCAAAGGGAGGAAGAAGAAAAGTGATGACCACAGCAAGGAGTTGTTGAGCCCAGAAGATAAGGAGAAACCATATTCTTGTGAAGGTACAACACTTGTAAGACTTGCTGTCATTTTTGTCTCTCTGGTTTTAGTGTGTGTCCAAATAAGGAGAAACCATATTCTTGTGAAGGTACAACACTTGTAAGACTTGCTGTCATTTTTGTCTCTGTTTTTAGTGTGTGTCCAAAGCGGTGGGAATATTGCATTATTGATCATAGTACATACATACCGTAAAATCTCGCGTATAATACGCACAATTTTTACTCATGTTTGCCCGCTAAAACTCGGGTGCGTATTATACGCGAGTACTAAAAAATACGTAATTTTCGATATCAAAAGTAACCTACGTTGGAAAGCCTGTCAAGTTTTTGTCACAATTTGACATGAAAATGGCGCGAAATTGAATGTGCCATGTGTTTTCTTATGTGTCAGACATTGTTGCAAAACACATTTCGCACTCTTGGTCTTCAATCTGTTTTGATTTTAAGCTTGGTTGTGAAGTTTGTCATTTTATTATTTTGAGCCCTAAAAATGAATTCGAGAAAATGTTATACTGCAGCAGAAAAGCTCTTAGTGGTAAAATATGCAGAATCTAACGGCAATCAGGCAACAAGTCGACATTTTTCCGTGTTCATGCTAAAGGATGGATGGATGAAGCACTAACCATTGACTGGTTAAAATGTGTTTGGGCAACACGTCCATGTGGATCTTCCATGTTGGTGCTCGACTCGTTTCGGTGTCATCGGATGCCTTCTATCCAGAAGGAAATGAAGAAAATCAAATCTGATTCCAGGCGGCATGACCCGTCTGTTGCAGCCTTTAGACGTCGCTGTTAATAAGCCGATCTTCTTCTTCTTCTTCTCGTTCGCTGTTGTTTAGAAATGTCTACACAAGAAGTCCGGTTTTCTGGATGTATGTTGCTGTGGTTGAAAGTTCTTCAAGACTCCCAAACAGCTTTGTGTGGATGTGCGTCTCTGTGGGCCAATGTTCAGTTCGCAATTGACTAAGCATGTGGCAGTCTTGCAGGATGTGTTCGGCTGTCTGTGCTGCCTGTCCACACGTACATAGGGGTGATGGGACCAATCTCAGTCTGTATAAGTGACTGTTCAGTCTGTTGTGTCCTGTTCTCATACGGAACAGGATCACCTGTTTTGCTCGATCAAGATATTGATAGTTGTCTCTTTGTTGATCAATTTTCCTGATGGCCTTGATAAGGGTCTTCTTTTCCTGGAATGTGATTGTTTGTTCTTTTTGTTCCTGTGTTGCTCCCTCTTTTGCTAACATATCTGCTCTCTCATTTCCTGGTATGCCACAGTGTGATGGTATCCACTGTAGCACTACCCTTCTTTTGATATTTACTTCGCATAGGACTTTGTTTAATTCTGGCAGTTTATCACTGTTGAGGGCTTGCAGAACTGACATTGCATCGGTAAGGAATACAACCTGCTGACATTGGCTTATTGTGTTATTTATTATTCCTGCAGCAATGCTTATGGCCTGTACTTCAGCAGCATAGTTTGAACAGAATATTCCAGTAGGTGAACAGGTGGATTCATTTTCTTTGTCTGGATAGACCACATAAACTCCTGCGCCTCCGTTCTTCACTGCTCTGGTTGCAGATCCATCAGTATATACTTGGATCCATGCTTCTCTGGGGTATAGTTCTTCAATCATGTCACATGCTGCTATTTTCCTTTGGAGAGTATTTAGCTCTCCCATGGGGCAGGTGGTAGTTATGGAGGTCTTAATACTGAAATTTTGATGTTGTTCCCATGGGGTTGGGAGGAGTGTGGGAGTTATTTCCTTAGTGATGTCTGGTAGTTCATCCTTGTATGTTCTAATTAGTTTTTTGGACCGATGCACAAAACTGCTTCTCTTCAACCTCCCACTGGCTAAATCTCCAAATCTAGTTTTCATTGGATGTGCGGGCATGTTCTTGTACTTTTCTGCTTGGATCAGGGTCTTAGTGTCTCGTCTGTATAATAAAGGTGGAATGCCTGTGATTTTTTCCATTTCATTTATTGGTGTGGTCTTCATGGCACCCGTGATCAACCTAAGCGCTTGATTTTGTACTTTATCTAAGGCTTGTAGGTGTGATTTGGCTGCTGTAGACCATGCTGCTGATCCGTACTCTAATATAGGTCTTATTGCACCTGTATACACTTTCTTTAGTGTTGTTTCGTTAGCTCCCCAACTTGATCCAGCTATTTTCCTCAGTATGGAAAGTTTTCTTCTCGCTTTAGCCTCTGTTCTCTCGATGTGGTGCCTCCATGTCATTCTCTTATCTAATGTAATGCCCAAGTACACCGGTTCCTCATCTGTTTGGACATGTATATTTCCAAGTCGTATCTCTCCTGCTTTGTCTTTGTTGGAGAGCGTGAAAAGTGTTGTTGATGATTTTTCAGCGTTGATCTGCACCATCCATTTCTCTGCCCATGCTGCTATGTTGTCTGCTGCCCTTTGTATTCGCTTATTAGCGATAGTTAGATGTTCTTCTACACACCACACCACCAAGTCGTCAGCGTATAGGGCAGCTCTCACACCTTGTGGCAGATCGTGGATGAGGTCATTGATGAATACAAGGAACAGGGTGGGAGACAATACTGAGCCTTGAGGAACTCCATGTTTTAGGAGGATTTTCTTGCTGTTGTGACCTTCCATAGTGACTCTTGCTTTCCGATTGTGTAGGAACGACTGGATCCATTTTCTCATATTACCCTTGATTCCGTTCCTTTGCAGTTTTACTATTAACCCGTCTTTCCATACTTTGTCAAAAGCTTTTTGGAGATCTATCCATAGGGTAAAGACTTTTCTCTTTTCTTGGAAGGCATCTTCAACGATCTGTGACAGGTATGTGATTTGGTCTTCTGTGCTGCTGCACTCTCTAAACCCTGCTTGTTCTGGCACTAAAAATTTTCTCGGATTCCAAGTACCATTTCAATCTTCTGTTGATCATCCTCTCCATTGTCTTACATACACAGCTTGTTAGGCTTATTGGTCTGTAGCTGGTGGCCTTCCTGTTGTCTTTTCCTTTCTTTATGATGGGACACATGAGCGCCTCTCTCCATATCTGTGGCACACTGCCTGTCATCCAACTGTAGTTGTATATTTGCAACAGTTTGCTCATTGCTGTATATCCTAGGTGTTTTAGCATTTCGTTGGTTATACCATCCGGGCCTGGTGATTTCCTGTCTTTAAGTTTCCACACGGCTGTTTTTAACTCGTCCATATTGAAAGGTTTGGACATAACGTCCGGACTGTTTCCATTAGTTCTAGTGTGGATTATTTCTTGACGAATGTCTCGTTGTCTGCGTAAATTGACGGAGATGTTACTTTCATTTCTGTAGGATTCCGCAAATATGTCTGCTGCTTGTTTGCCGGTATATAGTTTCCCTGCATCGTCTAGTGTAATGGTTTGTCGTTGAGAATTGTTATCGTCATTCAATTGTTTAGTGAGTTTCCACAACTTTCTCCCTTCCTTTTCAAGGTTTAGTTTATATGTTTTTTCCCTCCAGCTTCTCCTCTGGGCTTCTAGCTTTCCTTTAATGAATTTTGCTTTTGCCTTTTGTAGCATGATATGGTTCTGTTGGGATGGTTGTACCTCTGCAGTGTGCCTTGCTTCATTCATATCTTCATGTAGGTTTTGTAGTGTGTTGGACCAATATGGTACATAGTTCTTCCTCGCTCCTCTCGGTATTGTCTCCTTTGCTGCCTTGAGTACTCCATTATTAAAATCCCAGATGACTCTGTTAATGTCTCTGTCTAGTACCTTAATATCTTTTGTAAGCAGATTTGCTCTGTGTTGATAAATGGACCAATTTGCTTTTTTATAATTCCATCTTGGCTGACTTGGACTTGTATTAATTGTTCTATTAATTTTGATGAATACAGGACGATGATCACTTCCACCGAGTTGTTCTCCTATTTCCCTTTCCACTATCCCAGCCAAATCAGGTGTGCAGAATGCCAGGTCTGGAGTAGAGGTGCTATGCCATCTTCTGGAGTAAAAGGTTGGAGGATCATTAGGGTTGTTTAGAAGGGTTAGGTTATTGTCGTCTTGCCAGTTTTCTATCTCTTCGCCCCTTCTATCTAGCTGGTTGTATCCCCAGCTTTGGGAATGGCTGTTGAAGTCTCCCACCGCTATGAAGTTGCCAATGGGGACATCTATGCTAGTCATGTTCAGTGGTATGTCATTGGGGCAGTAGAAGTTTAGGAGATCCAGTTCCAGAGTGTTATGTTTTAGATGGATTACTTGGTATTCTGCACCTTCTTTATATGTCTTGGATTCTATAGCGTTGAGGTTATTCCTTATCAGTGTTAGTATGCCACCCTTCTTCCGATCTTTTCTGTCAACTCTGAAGCATTGATAGCCCCGTATCTTAAAATGTTTTCCTTCCTGTAGGTGGGTTTCTTGTATGCAGCATATGCTAATTTCTTTCCGAAATAGGGTATTCTCTAGTTCAGTCTTTTTGTTGTTGACTCCCTCTGCATTCCAATGCATGACATTCAGAGGGGCCGTCGTCTTATCTGGTTGGCCAGTTACTTTCTCCTTCCGCCTCCTGGCTCCATTTGGCGGACTAAGGAGACCTCCAGTAGCTGAGGGTGGATTCTGTCGAGGCTCAGAATCCGGCACTGCTCCTGCCTGGAGGGACTTCACAGGGCGAGCACCATAACGATAATTTTTTGACATCTGTTGTGTAGACATATTAAACCAAAGCGGGTTGCATGGTACCATGGTTGCTGGTGCGCCTCCTGGCCTGGTACATCTGACTTCAGCACCTGTTTCTTAAGGCAGAGTGTGCTCATGCCTCCCCCTCTGGCTGGGGGATTTGATTTTGCCTTTACCTCGTTTGCTGTCCCATCTTGCCTCCCGCTGGGGTTGATACCCAACCTTCGGCAAGATTACTGGGTATAACGGGGTCCACCACGAGTAGGTGAGGTAGACTTGGGCAGGAGAGGCTAAGAGACATGTTGAGTCTTGTATTGCGCATCACTGCCCCATTTGGACCCCAATAAGCCGATGAAAGATGCTATCCGTCGTAAATGAAATGCATGGTTAAGCGACGGTAATCATTCATATACTGCTGGTGGCCGTATGCGTCATCCGACTCTCATAAATGTCACAGAGTGGGTACTTGCTGCTTGGAAGGAATTAGATAAGACTATAATTCAACAAGGCTTCCTCAAATGTTGTATTTCGAATAAACTTGACTGCAGCGAGGACGACGTTTTGTGGGAGAAAGAACAGGTGTCATCGGATGAAGATATGGCGATATTTATTGTGATGGCACCAATAATGGCATTGACTCGACAACACTAGATGAGCTTCTTTCTAGTGAGAGTGATGACGAGGGAGTCCAGAGTACCTAAAATTTAGGTGTTGCATCCCTATTTCTGTTTGTTATTATACTTTCAGTTTTTTAACAAATGTTTCATAAAATAAAATCTTGAAAAGTTATGGTGCGAATAATACAAGAATTTCCATTTTGCCAGAAAATTTTGGGCTAAATCAACCATGTGTATTATACACGAGTGCGTATTATACGCAAGATTTTACGGTAAGTAGGTCTTTGGCCCATGCTTTAATACATGTAGCAATCACTTAGATAAGGAATCATCTACTTCTAAACAACAAATTAGACAACCTGTCCAAGCACTTATAGAAAACAGCTAGAAATCCAGTCAAGTGATAGAAAATTGAATTCCTGCCCACTACATGTGATATGGAGATTAGAAGGTTGATAGACGGGCCATGGAGGATGGAAGCAACATTTAAACCGAGGACAGGTCAGGAGATAAAAGCAACAAAGAAAAATGGTATAGAGAACGCCCATAGTTAGATATAACAGATGCATATTGCTTCTTACAAAGAATAATTTTCAGACTAAAAATACCATCTGTTCGGTAAATTAAAAACTGCACAGACAGAAAGACCTGTCCATGTGTGGAAGACAAACATCAGAATCTATCTATCAAGAGTGTTAGTTCCACAAGAGGAGCAGGTTGACAACATGGCCTTCACCAGCCCCTTTGAGGGAGAAACTATGGGGTTGAGAGAAGCCTGAAACAGACTGCCAACTTTATTGGCAGAAATGGGTTTAATTTACCGGCTGTTACACAATTGTAGTATATCTGCCCAATATTACTCCATTTATATGTGAGGACAAGATATTTTTCATACGTGTTGTACTATGGTGACATTTAATGTGTGATTATTTTATTGTCATATGTCAAGCTGGAGTTTGTCATATGTGCCATGTCATGGATGAGTTAATAATAGAAGCTTAAATTTATTGACGTAACTTTAGTTCATGCTGGAACCTAAGTGACATTTGACCCTAGATTTAGTCTAAGGTGTGGCTGAGATCAAAGTTTGTTCTGAAGTTAGCTCAGGTGATTGAAATCACAACATATCCTGAATAGAGTAGTTCATGTAACTGAAATCACAATGTGTCTTAAATTAGCTTTTATTTTTATTTTTTGTGTGTGGCTGAAGACTCGGCTTAAGTTGTGTGTGAAATCTGTCCAACCCTACATGCAGTTCAAGTTGTGATTGAAGACATACCATATTATCCTGGATTTAGCTCAAATTATGACCTACGTGTTGACTGAATATCCGAGATTGAATTCAAGTTATAACTGAAACATTGACATAAAAACCTGGACATAGTTACGTTGTTTCAGACTACCCATGATTTAGCTTTAACATGGACTGAAGTTAGACATTAATGTGCTAGATTTACGATACGGTGGGCTTGCAACCTCAGACATGTCATATGACATGACTGATATGTGGTTGTGTATGGTGGGCTGGCAACCTCAGACATGACTGATACATGGTTGTGTATGATGGGCTGGCAACCTCAGACATGTCGTACGATGTGACTGATACGTGGTTGTGTATGGTGGGCTGGCAACCTCAGACATGTCGTACGATGTGACTGATACGTGGTTGTGTGTGGTAGGCTGGCAACCTCAGACTTGTCATACGACGTGAGTGATACGTGGTTGTGTATGGTGAGCTGCAACCTCAGACATGTCATATGGCGTGAGTGATACGTGGTTGTGTATGGTGGGCTGGCAACCTCAGACATGTCGTACGATGTGATGTGACTGATACGTGGTTGTGTATGGGGCTGGCAACCTCAGACATGTCGTACGATGTGACTGATATGTGCTTATGTATGGGTCTGGCAACCTCAGACATTGTCGTTCGAGGTGACTGATATGAGGTGGTGTATGGTGGGCTGGCAACCAGTTGCTAAAACAAGTTGCTACAGAAACCACTGCTGCTAGAGTCATGTGACTACTTGGTGTAGTCTGTCAGCCGCTGGACTAGCTGTAGTTGTGGGTACATGTTCCATAGGGAATGATGATGCTAGATGTAGATCAAATGGTTCTAACATTCTGATGTTAAAGCCTAACTTAACTTAACAACATTATTACTGAAATCAGACATTGTGTCCAAAATTAATTTTAAATTATGATTGGAATCATCACATATTATCCAGAATTTAGTTTATGATGTGCCTGGCATCAAGGCATTGAAGTCATGGATGTAACTCAAGGGGTGACAAATGTTATAACATCCTGGACAGAGATCATTTTGTGATTATGCTCATAGTGTTCTGGATTCAGCTGTGATTGTGACTGACACTATAACAAGATATCCTGAATGAGAATTAACAGTTTGATGAGAACTGTTGATGGTGTTTCCATTGGCATACCTTCTCACAAACATTAGTGTCATCATCAAACAGATGCAGTGAAACTTTGCACATTTGAATAGTTTGTATGAATAATTTTGTTGGACTTAATAAGACAGTTCTTGCAGGAAAAGTTAAGAGAGCATCTTAGGAAGTACTTGACCAGACTGAGAACTGTCAGAATTAAACATAACTGAATTTGTGAGTTCAAACGGAAATGAAATACCATTATTGCCAAATACAGTATTGTTGCACATCATAACCAAAGCTATTGATACATCAATTATTATAACTGGATCACTTATGTATTCTGAATCCTCAGTTGGAAGAAGGAAAGGTATGAATTAATCAGGGCTTTTGTGTTCGCACAGGTTTTTGAATATGTCTAGTATTGAGTATTTTTCTATTTTTCATGATGCTTTTTTTTTACTCTTTGTGGATTGCAAGAACTCGCAGTTTGCCCCGCTGTTACATCTCCCAGAGTCAGGTTCTGCTCTGTCCTATGTTCTGTTATTGTTTATTTTTTGTTTGGTTAGCACTTGCCAACAGCTACACACTCACCTATGACATGAATGATGTGTTGCTATATTGTTTGCAGCTTGTGGGGCCCGGTACAAAACGCGGCCTGGTCTGGCTTACCATTACTCTCACTTCCACAACGGCATGATAGAGGAAGAGAGTAGAACTCCATCGCCAAAACCGCCCAGCCGTGCAAATTCAGGTCCAGTGCTGATAACACCAACACCGTGTTGTCGAGCCCTGCCTTGCACATCCATGCTCCTCGCTTTTCTGGCATGACTAATTTGTAGCTCCGCCTGCATGCTTGTAGAGCTTGCTCATTAATTTGCTGTCAAGTTGAACAGGCTGCCCAATTTGCTAACTGCTTTCATTGCTAATTTTTCTTTTGCTTTGCATGAAATTCTTTTTCTTTTGTATATTATAATACAGGAATACCATATTCACTGTCATGTTCAACATATTTAGCCATATTTTTCTGTTATGTTTTGCTATAACAATAATTTGATATGGTTATCTTTATTTCTAACATCAGTTTTCAATATCTGTCCTTGATATGGACTCCACAAGTTATCTTCATACAGGAAGCAGAATTAGATATTTATGGAAGTGCTTATCCCTCAGAAACAGTGGTTCTAATCTTTTTTATGACCACAGCCCCAATTTCACAGTTGATGAAGCTGCTAACCCATGTACCAGAATACACAACTCAAGTATAATTAGGAGTTCTGCCAGAGCCATGTTGCTTAACTCTTAATATCCGGCTGGCCTTTTAGAAAGGCCGACGATCGATCGCCGTTTTACGGCCGGCCTTTTAGAAAGGCCGGGACAGTTTCCGTGTCAATAACCAGAGTTTTAACATTATGTACTTCCTTTTCTTCCCATAAAAGAGTTCTAAAGCCATTTCCGGTAAACCTTGTGTTTGAAAATACTTGAATACTCAAATTTGTGTGAAATATTGATCGATTTTGATTAAATTTAGTAGGGCTCATTAGTCATAAAGGAAATTTTGTTTGTCTGTCTGAGAATGGCTTCGTGTTCAAATGGTCGTTCGAAAAGATTATCAGCTGAACATGCATCACACTTATTAAATCATCGATTGATAATGACAGTGATGAGTTCTCGAGCATGGATAGTTCAGATGACGCTGAATTTAGCGATACATTAGCAGATTCTGAGGACAAGGGGGCGTGTCCCTTGGATGGACCTAGTTATAGAACTGGTAGGGGATTGCTAAAAGGGAAAGGTAAATGCCATAAAAACGAAAGAGAAGATAGATCTAGATCACAGCTGAGATCGGTAATCACTGAACCTGGTAATGCTGAGCTTCAGAACAACAATATTATTGAACAGGAGGTTGAATGGAATGAAGTTGATACGGGTTCAACTCAGAATGCATTTTGTTTGTTCCACCTCAGGGCAGGACTCCTGGTGTGAATCCAGATATTGTCCCTGAAGACTCGCCAGCACTTTTTTGCCTCAAAGCCCTTTTTACAGAGGAAATATTGGAAGAACTTGTTGTGTCTGTCAATGATTATGCTGATCACCTCTGTCAGTCAAAAGCTGCAACTGCGAGCACAAGTTCTGTTTATCGCAACTGGCATCCAATAACACTACATGAACTTTACAGGTTTTTTTCTGTTATCATAGCCATGGGCATTGTCAAAAAACCAAAACTGAGTGATTACTGGTCTCAGGAGCCTTACATACAGACTCCTTGGTTCAGGCAGATATTTACAAGGGACAGGTTTCAAGCATTGTATCACACAATGTTCCATGTAAGTGATGTTGACGCGCAGGGAAAAGCAAAAATCGAGCCGTTTCTGCAGAAACTCCTAACACGATTTCAGGAGGCATGTTATCCCTACAAAGAGCTGTCTTTAGATGAAATGGTGATAGGGTGGAAAGGCAGGTGGGCACATAAAATGTTCAATTCCTCAAAGCCTAAGAAATATGTCAAGACCTTCGGCCTTTGTGACAGTAGTACTGGTTACATTGTCAATTTGTTGATTTACTTTGGTGCCAATACATCATACAGTCCTGAACTAGATGTAAAGAGCCAACAAGCCATCAAAGTCTTTGATACACTGCTAAAACCTTGTGGAAAAGGTCATCATATTTATGCAGATCGTTACTACACAAGTTTTGCATTGCTACAATCTCTTACCGACAACAATCAGTATTTTACTGGAACTGTAAATATAAATCGTAAAAATATTCCAAAGGCGCTGAAGACTACACAACTGGTGCATCTCCAGATGAAATGGTTTCTCGATCTAGAAAGTAAATTTCTTTGTGTAATGTTAGATATAAAAAGGCAAAAAAGTCATGCATTCTAGTGTCAAGTTCTGCAACTGTGGAAACCAAAGAAATCACAAATCGTTTCGGCAAAAGAAAGCACAAACCCGCTATGATTGATGACTACAACCAACGAATGAATGGATGTGACAAGGTTGACCAGTGTGTAACAACCTATGGAACATTCATCAGAAGAACCAGAAAGTAGTGGAAGAAAATTTTCTTTTGGATCTTTGAAGTTTCCCAGTTGAATGCTTTTGTGTTGTTTGCACTCAGCAGATCAAATAATTCAAAGAAGCAGACCCTACTGCAGTTCAAGAATGAGTTATTTACAGAACTTAGTCGTATTGCTTCTGATATTATCCAGAATATCCCACACAGGGTACCTCATGCAAATCAACACAACAGTCCATGAATCGTCTGTGTGGAACCGGACACATTGTAAAAAAATCGACATTTCTGCACATGTTTGTCATTTGTAGCACCCCTCAAGTTAGAGTGAGAACATGTTTTTATTGTGATGGGTGCACAGATCATCCACACCTTCACCCAAATGACTGCTTTGACAAATACCATGAGGCAAAATAGTTTAATTTTAAGAATGAAGGGAAAATTTACATTGTATATAGTATACTTTCAGATAGAGTGCATCTTCAAAATGTGCCAACAAATTTTTAATTGTAATAAAAATAGTATTTATGAAAAGAAGCAGCTGAAACTTTTCTACATTATGTGAATGTACTTTCAAATGGAAGTAGTTTTAGGAGTTTCAGGCTTCAAATTGGATTATTTTTGTGGGTTACAACTCTTTTTCAAATTAAAAAAAAATTTGTATAAACTTGTCTGCACTAAGTACTGTATAGGCTGCATGCATGTTTAAAATCATTGAACATTTCAGTTAGATGCATGTCAAAAGGGTTTCATTTCTCCACATTTTAATATACAACATTTTATGTTATCATTATAAATAAATTATTTAATGCAAATTCAGTAATGGTAGTCATGTCTAAATATAGGCTAAAATATTTGTGTGCTTGGTCTAAATAAAATAAAAAAATTCAGATTATTTGTGCTCAGAAACAACTGCAACTTTCCTACATTATGTGAAAATCAATCAATACCCTTTAGCTCCCCAAGGAGCATAGGCCTTCAACAAACACATGCCAAGTCTTCCTGTCCTGTGCCATCCGCTCAAGTTCCTTTCATGTTTTCCTCATAATTTTCACCTCTGTTTCCAGTTCTCTTCTCCATGTGTTTTTTGGTCTAACTCTACCTCTCTTTCCCTGTGGATTCCAGAACAAGGACTGCCTTGTAATGCTATCAACAGGTTTCCTCAATGTGTGTCCTATCCATCGCCAGCGTCTTCTTCTCAACTCTTGTTCCACTGGCACTTGTCTAGTTCTTGTCATCAATTCCACATTTGTGACTTTGTCATACCATTTCAGTCCTTCTATTCTACGCAAGCACCCGTTTATAAAAGTCTGTAGCTTTTTGGTTGTTGTTTTTTGTTGTTCTCCATGTCTCAGAGCCATACAATAGGACTGACTTCACATTTGAGTTGAAGATTCTTATTTTCATCTTCTTCTTCTTTGATCCTTAGCCGCCGATCGTCAAAGCAGTCAGTGGCCATCACGCCTAGTGGCGTCTTGTAGGGCAACAACAAATTGATTCCACTTTGCTCGGTCAGTGGCCATCCTTCGTACAGTGCCCCAACTCTGGTTCATTCTTTGCATCTCAGCCTCCACAGTCCTCCGCCAGGTTGTTTTTGGTCGGCCTCTTTTTCGTTTTTCTTCAGGGGTTCTTATTTTCATGTTGAACTTGATTTCTCTTGTTCTCCATATGTTTCCCAATGCCATGAAAGCTCCTCTTGCTTTTTGTATTCTTATTTTGATATCACTGTCTGTCCCTCCAACTTTGTCTATATTACTTCCAAGATATGTGTACGATTCTACATCTTTTAGTGGTGTTTCTTCAAGTTCAACCTTGTTATCATTTCTTGCATTTATTCTCATAATCTTTATCTTTTCCCTGTGTATTTTCAGGCCCACTTGTTGTGACCTCTCATCGAGAATTTTTATGAAAAGGCATTTGACAGTGTAGACAGAGAATCACTTTGGAAATTGATGAGGCATTATGGAGTTCCCATGAAGATCATTAACTTAAGAAAGAAGACCTATGAAGACATGACATGCAGAGTTCTTCTTCTTCATGAAGGACAACTTACAGAACCATTTAGGATTAGAACGGGAGTGAGACAGGGATGCCTCTTGTCTCCATTTCTTTTCTTACTAGCAATAGATTGGGTTATGAAAACATTGACATCACACAACAGAAATGGAATCTGACTAAACAGCTTGATGATCTGGATTTTGCAGATGACTTGGCTCTTCTGTCCCATAACCGTAATGAGATGCAGGACAAATTGAAAACACTCGATGTGAAATCACAGCAATTGGGTCTGAAAATACACAGGGAAAAGACAAAGATAATGAGAATAAATGCAGGTAATGATAACAGGGTTGAACTTGAAGAAGCACCAATACAAGATGTAATTACGTACACATATCTTGGCAGCAATATAGACAAAGTTGGAGGGACAGACAGTGATATCAAAATAAGAATACAAAAAGCAAGAGGAGCTTTCATTGCATTGGGAAATGTATGGAGATCAAGAGAAATCGGATCCAACACGAAAGTAAGAATCTTCAACTCAAATGTGAAGTCAGTCCTATTGTATGGCTCTGAGACATGGAGAACAACAAAGACAACTACCAAAAAGCTACAGACTTTCATAAATGGGTGCTTGCGTAGAATAGAGGGATTAAAATGGTATGACAAGGTTACCAACGTGGAACTGATGACAAGAACTAGACAAGTGCCAGTGGAACAAGAGATGAGAAGAAGACGATGGCGATGGATAGGACACACACTGAGGAAACCTGTTGATAGCATTACAAGGCAGTCCTTGTTCTGGAATCCCCAGGGCAAGAGAAGCAGAGGTAGGCCAAGAAGCACATGGAGAAGAGAGCTGGAAACAGAGGTGAAAATGATAAGGAGAACGTGGAAAGAATTTGAGAGGATGGCTCGTGACTAGAGGACTTGGCATGTGTTTGTTGAAGGCCTATGCTCCTTTGGGAGTGGAGGGTTATGAATTAATGTGTATTTTCAGGCCCACTTTTTGTGACCTCTCATCGAAAATTTTCATTTTCTCTTGCATCTGATTATGGTTATGGGGTAGTATCAGCCTTGGCAATATGTACATGTTGTTGTTCCCATCTCAAAATATCATCATTAGTACATTCATGAAGCCCAGGGATATTCCATAAAATTATCCCAGCGACTGGTCTTGACAACAGACATACTAGAGTCCTGCCTGTAAAATAAGGGGTATCTAAAAATACTTCTGCAGTTGGATAATATTCAACTGTGCCACCAAAAGTAATGCACTTGACTTCTTTGCCTGTGTAATCTGATCGATCCACCAACGACCTGCGCACTCCAACAGTAGTGCATCCAGTGTCCTGAGCACTGAAACAAGTTGGTTGTTAACAAAACCCCTATTAAACACTAGTGAACCTGTCCCATCATAAGAGGACATGACTGGCAAAGGATGTTCACACAGGAGCCTAGGAACTCCCTGTAGTTGAAACAAAGAATTACATTCAGAACAATTTGTACTATTGGATACACTGTCTACACTGCATGCATTTGCAAGAGAAACAACATTGTTATTTTGGCCTGTATTATTGTCACTTTGACGCTTAGCTGCATTAGAACGTTCAGGATTTCTAGAACTTTGAAAGTTATTATTCTGTTGAAAACTTCTGTTGTTGTAATAATTGTCATTGTTCCTATAGCCTGACCTTTGGCCTCTGTTTGACTGGTAATTATATCCACCTCTGTTCCAATCCCTGTTAGGTCTGAAAGATGATTGATGAGGTATATATCCATCATCATGTGAATAGAAATTCCTTTGAGGTTGTTGTGACCTATTATTAAAATTATACCTTCCTCTGAAAGATCCAGAATTATTATCTCGATTAAATCTAAAATCTCTATCCATGCTATATGATCTTTGTCTGGGTGGATTAGACATCATAGTTCTGGCTGATGCCACTGGCAATGAATCCTTTATGTTATTCCTGCTAAGATTTCTTCCAGGATGTGCAACTTGGTACTGTCGTCTTAGATTTTATACAGCAACCAAAGTCTCAGGCTTTCTGTCCTGCAAAAAGGACAAAAAGTCACCACTGACTGAAGACAGTACTTTGTCTCTTAAAATTAAGTCAGTCAGCCCCTCAAAAGTTTTATCAGTCTTTGACAAATCAACCCATCTAGAAAAGCAAAGCTTAATTGATGAAATGAATTCAGCAAAATCTTTAGCTGAATCAGGCCACAATGATTCAGTTTCAATCTGGACCCATTTTCCTCCAGTTGATACTTTTTAAGTAACAAAGCCTTCAAAGCATCATAATCATTTCTAGTATGATCATCCATGGTGCAGACTGCAGTAAGAGTCTCACCCACTAACAAACTCATCAACCTGCTAGGCCATGTAGCTTTATCAATCTTAAACTCTTGGCAACATGTCTCATACCTATTTAAGAAGCATGAAATGTCTCGATATTAGAATTAAATTTGGGCAAATTTAGTAATAAAAGTAGAGTCATGGTCTTTTTTTCCAGCCTCCTCAACTGCTGGATTAGCCTGTTTAAGTTGGACTTTTAATGTTTCCAACTCAAGTTCTGCCATTCTTTGAGCATATGCTAGTTTTTTCTCCTCAAGTTCATATTCTCTTCTTTTATTCTCCTCAAGTTCATATTCTTCTCTTCTCTTTTAATTCTCCTCCTCAAGTTCCTATATTTCTCTTGCTGATCTCTTGAGCTAATTCTTCCTGTCTTCACCCTCTGCCAAACTCTTTCAGCTAATTAGCCTTCTTGTGACTTTTCTTCTAATAAGTGAGAATATTTTTATACCAATTAATTGCAAACAATAAGTGCCAGCAAAAAAAAATAGAGATAACCCATCAAGAATTAATACAAACAATAATGGAGTATAAACCAAATAAAATACAATTAACCTGACAACAAATACAAAATAACAAATAAACAGGGCAAAACAGCTAACAAAAATGGTGATGATAAGCTCAATAGTAGCAGTTAACACACAGCTTTGTAATGCCGGCCCCACTATTTGAGAAAATCATGAACCAAACCTAAAGACCAACCAATAATTCACGACCATGGGATTGGTATTGTGAATTAATAGTTCCCTCGCCAACCAACCTGCCTATCTTACAAACATATAAATACAGATATACATATATATATTAAAAAAAAACCCTGTCAAATGAGATTCTTCAAGCCACACACTGTATGTATCAATAAATATACTTATCTGCTCTAAGAAAAAACAATTCCTCCTGGCTTCAACCTCTGGCTCAGGGAATGATGATCACATACAGTGCTTGACCAGGGTTAGACTTAGAAATCCGGCTTGTAGCCGATCAACACTGCCATCTTGAAAATTATTCTGCCCATGCAGAAAATGTAGCCCACCGACTTGAAAAATTGCTGCATCAAAATATGTTCAAATCCCGGCTTGAGGCCTCCAAAATTAAAGCTGTTACTGGTCTTTTTGATGGTAATGTTAATATGCAATAACAGGATGGTTTCTGTGGCCAAGATGACATCTAGGGTAGCAAATCTCTCAGACACCGCAACCAGCCAACACCACTCAGAATTATTTGATTCACAACTGACGAAGTGGACAATATACAATTTATTTCTGACTGTGCGCAGCTCCACATACCATAGTTCAGGCCAACATATAATGGCAGACAATATGCAGTAGACGAAATACCGTAGGCAGTCAGTTCATGTCAGGAATGCTGTCCTTTAGTTCTCAATATGATTTATTATCTCTTCACACTCGACACCGTGGGGCAGGCAAAGACATCAACATCAGAATGAATAAGGCAAGAACAGCCTTCTTTAGCCTAAATAACATCTGGAAGTCCTCCCAATACAGCACAAGCACAAAATTAAGATTATACCAGAGTTGTGTGCTTTCTGTGCTTCTCTATGGTGCGGAATGCTGGAGAGTCACAGAGAAGGAAATGTCAAAATTGTCCTCTTTTCACACAACATGCCTAAGAAAAATTCACCGCATCTTTTGGCCGAATACCATCACCAACCAAGATCTGCTTACTCGTAGCAAGCAAGAGGACATGCACACCATCATAGTTGGCAGACGCTGGAGCTTGGTTGGTCATGTCCTCAGAAGAGACCCCGATGCCATCACAAGAACAGCTATGCTTTGGACCCCTGAGGGAAAGCGAAAGAGAGGCCGACCAAAAACAACTTGGCGGAGGACTGTGGAGGCTGAGATGCAAAGAATGAACCAGAGTTGGGGCACTGTACGAAGGATGGCCACCGACCGTGCAAACTGGAATCAATTTGTTGTTGCCCTACAAGACGCCACTAGGCGTGATGGCCACTGACTGCTTTGACGGTCGGTGGTTAAGGATCGAAGAAGACACTCGACACCGAGCAATTAGACTTCTTGTCAATACCGATGAATAGATAACTAGATACATCTCACCGAAGATCTTGATGTATTAGTGAAAACATAACTCCATTATAAACACTTCAACGCTAAGGAGCTCAAACACATTCGTCCACTCGCCATGACACAATCGTTTAAGGCCCCGCACTTCTGCTCCTCTAGTTTCACGTGAGCCAGCCAAGCATATCGGCTTAACGTCAGTGACCCGTATAAAATAAACAAAGAGCTCTGTTGAGCTAACCATATAATAGGCACAATCGTTATGAATTTTAATCATAGCAATGGTGAATGCATGTTTAAAACCACTGAACAATTTAGTTTAAGTGCATGATATAGGGGTTTCATTTCTTCACATTTTGATATATAACACTTTATAAATAAATTATTTAATGCAAAATCTGTAGAGGTAGTCATGTCTAAAAATGTACTCTCTGAAATTAGCTCATAAAAACACGGTTTTTGAGCTCGTATAGTAAGAGTTAAAACTCTGAGTAAGGCTAACAAAAGGGATGCGACCCAACACAATGTTTCCCCCAGAACACAAAGGCTAAGAATCACTAGTCTAAAAATTAGAATCAAGTTTAGAGGTATCTTCACTAAATAACTCAGAAGAAAAGCGTTGTCAATGCAGGCTGTCTTTGTTTTCTAAATTTGTAAGTATCAAAATGTTGCCATTTAATTTGAGAAGACTTGTATGTAATATCAGAGCCTAGTGCATATTTAAATAATAATAGAAATGTGTGGTTTTAATTTTGGAGACCCGAAGGTCAAGGCAGTCCCATGACAGATACAGTGGTGGTGGGGGGGGGGGGGGGGGGGGGGGGGCTGTGGATGGAGTGTTAGAGACTTCTTTATACTAGGTCCAGCTTTGTAAAGTGGGGTGATCAGTTCCCTTCCTTGCTACCTTTACTGTCCATTACTTAAGAGCAGGGTCAGGTACCCATTTACAGGTGGGTATACCGTAACATGATGCTTCCAGTTTTTGATCCCAGAACCAGATAACTTTACCACAAGAGATAAATGCTAGATTTTTGTGTGCACATTTTCATATTATTAGTCTAAGAGATAGCAGTGTGAACACTTACAAGCCAATTAGTCTAAGAGATAGCAGTGTGAACACTTACAAACCAATTAGTCTAAGAGATAGCAGTGTGAACACTTACAAGCCAAAGAGATAGCAGTGTGAACACTTACAGGCCAATTAGTCTAAGAGATAGCTTTGTGAACACTTACAGGCCAATTAGTCTAAGAGATAGCTGTGTGAACACTTACAAGCCAATTAGTCTAAGAGATAGCAGTGTGAACATTTACAGGCCAATTGATCTAAGAGATAACAGTGTGAACACTTACAGGTCAGTTAGTCTAAGAGATCGCTGTGTGAACACTTACAAGCCAATTAGTCTAAGAGATAGCTGTGTGAACACTTACAAGCCAATTAGTCTAAGAGATAGCAGTGTGAACACTTACAAGCCAATTAGTCTAAGAGATAGCAGTGTGAACACTTACAAACCAATTAGTCTAAGAGGTAGCAGTGTGAACACTTACACGCCAAGTATAAAATTACATTTTAACTAGTCAAAGTTATTTGTTCTCATCAAGACAGCAGACAATGATTTTAGAATTTCTGGTGCTAAAATAAATGTCTGTAGTGGCTAGCTTTAATTTTGTTTGACTTTTTCTCTTTGCTTATTAATCTTGTTTCCTCTCCCTATTAATTGAAGCTGCTAGCTCATAAGTGCCCTAATGAATTGTTTTTAATCAAAAGACCAGACATGTTTGAACATCATTTACAAGCAAGTTCTTGCACACCACAATAGTTTGTTGAATGCATTTGTTTTAAAGCACCAAGACAAAATTACTGCTTGCATTACAATTTGGTGAAGGCTTGTCGTCAGTTGTATTTGCCAGTTAATCATTTGAGTTGGGAAACTTTTAGACAGTGATGCTGTTTCAGACAAACACTTACCTGCTTAATTTTCTCACTGTCCAAGTGACTGCGACATTTGGAATAGAGCCACCTAGATGTGGAACTTTGTAAGGACAAGAAAGCTCTGCTTATGGTTGCAGTTGCAATGACATTAGCTCATACTTTCTGACTCCATCCTAGAATTTATATCAGTAGCTTTGTGTAGTCTTCTTAATTTAGTAATAACAGTGAGATACCTGGTCCTTTGTTGGTATACGTCTCTGTAGATTTGCTTGATATGTGTTGTGCATGCCTAGTGGAGATTGTGATACGGTAAAACAAATTAACCGGGTGGTTAAGTGGTCATGTCTTCATTACACTGCAGGTTGATCAGCTTCAGTGGACATTTTTCTGCAGGGCATATGTTTAACAGAATTCTGATAAGTTTTCTCCATGTATGTAGAATAATCTAGATGGAGAAAAGAAACAGACATATGTGAATGAAAATCTTATTCTATTGTGACGACTACTTTCAAATCAGCACTCATCATTTCAGCCTAACATAGTCGTCGTATTACAAAATTCACCAGTCCCCGTGGAATTTGTTCTGGGATTACAGCTGAATTTTTCATTGCCCTCTTTCTGTCCCCCCAAATCAGTCCAGGCAGAATGTTGGTCCTATCTCTGTATTTGTTCCTGCTCCAAAAAACATAAAAACACATGCACGTATAATCTTCCACATTTGTTCGTCTGCAAGTTTGACTATCTATAGTCAGTATTGATTTCTAGGACATTTGATCTTTTTATCAGGGTTCTTTGCTCCTCAAAAATAAATTTCAGTGTTTGGTTAACTAGTAATTAAACAGTAATTATATATTATTACAGTTAATTATAATAGGTCCTTCATTTGTGCTAATTGGTTTGCATAGGGGAACAGCCGATAAAATAGTCTGGCACTCTCTCTTCCAAACCTCTACATCTCACGGTAGAAGGGGAACGACTAAGTAAGTACGGTTTGTACAGGGTCGAGTTTTAACCTTATGTTTACATAATTTAGCCAGTTTAATTTTATTTGTGCTCTGAGCATGAAATATTGGTTTGGTTTGGTTTTAAGGACTATCTTAATTGCACATGGACAGTTCCATCAGTGCTCCTATCTCCTCCCTTAGATCACACATGGAGGATCTCAGCACAGTGCACAAACTCCGTAGCACCAGCAAGAACCGAATGCGCTTATATAGGAATCACACATTCTATAAATATTTTTGTGATGGGTAGGTTTCTAATTGTTAAATTTTTGCCAGTGCAGTGGCCTTATGATTTTTAACGTGCACAACTTGCACATGGGACTTCCTATTTTTTTCACCCTTATCCAAAAAGGCTAGGCATTCAATCTCACTACCCAGGAGACCAGGAGGCATATGACATCATTAGCACCACTGGTTCTAAACAAATTTTCATAAATTATATTCCCTGTACTGGTAATCAAACCCGGTACCTATAGAATTCAAGGCGGACGCCATATCTCTTTGCCACAGCGACCCCATATTACATTCATAGAGAAATTTGACACGGGTCTAGATAGCAACAAATGCTGGCTTAAGTAAAGCATGTGAAAATAAGATTGTGTGAGTCTACGACAGCAGACTTGAGCAATGAAGAGTTATATGAGTTTGAGAGGATCATCTTAGGAGAACTTTCATAAACAGTGACCCTCATCTTGCAGTGATATAAGATGGCAAATCGTAGATCTGTGGGAGAGAACAAGCTGTACAACTGAAGATTTACACACAGACATTGGAGATGGATATAGTATACTCCCAAGTTTCAACCAGTCGGTATAACCTGGTGTGTACTTGAGGTGACTGGAACTGACAGGGGAAGAATAGGAAGGCCAAAGAGAACATTGAGACGATGTCTTCATCTACATTCTTTTTTTTTTGTATGCTCCTTGAGGAGCACGGGGCCACTGTTGTATTTGGCTCCCTTGCAGGAAGCTTGCACCAAATTATTTCATAGGATCTTGCAATCTGTGGCAGTTTGTTTTATGTGATGAGATAGGTAGTGCTGTAAACAACTTGACCTTAATTATCTCTTATAATAAAATATACCTTGTGGGGCCAGTGGACCTATTCTTTAGTTCCAGGTCATCTCTCAGATGATTAGACAATTTGTGAATGGAGAGAACTATGTGTCAGACAATTTGTGAATTGAGAGAGCCATGTCTCAGACAATTTGTGAATAGAGTTTCATGTCTGAGATTAGACAGTTTGTGAATAGAGAGTTTCATGTCTGAGATTAGACAGTTTGTGAATAGAGAGTTTCATGTCTGAGATGAGACAGTTTGTGAATAGAGAGCTTTATGCCTCAGATTAGACAGTTTGTGAATAAAGAGAACTAAGTGTCAGACAATTTGTGAATTGAGAGAACCATGTCTCAGACAATTTGTGAATTGAAAGAGCCATGTCTCAGACAATTTGTGAATAGAGTTTCATGTCTCAAATTAGACATTTTGTGAATATAGAGTTTCTTGTCTCAAATTAGATGTGTTGTGAATGGAGAGCTTTGTTTCTCAGATTAGTAGTGATAGTAGCCTCCTTCGAACATAACTGACTATGAGAATGAGCCCCTGAGGTCATAGCCCTCAGCTGTGTTTTTATCCTGGTATTCCTTTCTGTGGTGTCTTTTCTCTTCTGCCTGTTGTGAAAGCTTTTCGCCCATTCAGGGCGTGAGCTTGGGCGCAATTATATGGAGATCTAGCTATTGCCCATGCAGCATTTTTGCCTGTTTCAGATTACACTTTTTGTGAATGGAGAGCTTGATGTCTGAGAGAGCTTGATCGATGAGAGTACACATAAGAGTAGAATAGATTTGACTACAAGTTGTGATATGTCATATGCAGTTGCTATTGTATAAATAGGACCCTTTGGTCAGCCCAATAACCCGTATACAGCGTATCTTATAAAATCTGGCTTGTGAATAAGATTGTTGCGTAGAGCGTTATGTTGGGTCGACAATAATTGTTATCATAAGGACACAATTTGATCATTTATTGTATACTCAGGATGAAATATATCTTGTAATTGATAAAATAAACTAGAATGTCAGATAACATCATTATCATCACACTTTAGCATCCCAAGGAGCATAGGCCAAGTCTTCCTGTCTCGTGTCATCAGCTGAAGATCTTTTGTATGTCGTCTTCCTCATTCCCTTTCATGTCTGTCCAGTAATATGTCAGCAGACTTTATGTCTTCCTCATTCCCTTTCATGTCTGTCCAGTAATATGTCAGCAGACTTTATGTCTTCCTCATTCCCTTTCATGTCTGTCCAGTAATATGTCAGCAAACTTTATGTGCCGCACACTTTCTCCTCCTTCAAGTACTGTGCCAGGTGGTAGTGGTGATATTGTCTGTGCACAGTTTCTTGTTCCAGATGCTGTTAGTCATTTCTGTTCTGTTGTTGACTTTTCCCCCATGATGTTGAACTGCCTGGTATTTTCTGTTCCACCCACAGTCTCCACCTTCCACACCTGTCATCACAAAGCACTCCAACTTTCCTTTTCTCATGACATACTCAACAACAAAAAAGTGAACTGCTCTGTATCTATGTGATAAAGTTCCATTGTGAACTGGTCTCTTTTAGGATGTGCTCATTAGTTTATTAGATGTCCATTTTGCTTGTTTATTGGTTGTCATATTGCAGACGACAAAGATTTGTTGAATAGGATGCTTTTCATTTTATGGGATGCTCTTTTTGCTAGCACTGTTCTACACATCTCTGAGATGCATTTTCCATCTGACGTTATTGAAGTGCCTAGGTATTTGAATCTATGGACTAGTTTCAAAATGTTGCCATTTACTTTGACGGGGCAGTCTAGAGAAGTCATTCTCCTCAAGATGATCATTACTTCTATCTTTATGCTATTTAGGGTAGGGGTAAAGGATCCCATTACACGCCCATTGAGGCATATTGGGAAAATGGTGTTGGGCCCATATTTTCTTGACCATCGGCACTAGCTGTTTAGACTGAGGCCTTAAACTTTACATTATGTCACTATTGTACCAATTATTTCCTGTAACTATTGTTCACTTTTTGCTATTAAGGCTGTATTGTCAGTGATCTCAAGTTTTTTTTATATTATGCTCACCAAATGGATTTTCCTGGCATTTCCTGCATCGTTCTCATGATACTTTCACTGTACAGATTGAGCAGATCAGGTGACAGCACACATCCCTGCCTAACACCTTGCTTTATCTTCTGACATCTGCATGCACTGGACTAGTCACCTGACAGATGTCATAAGTAACAAGCAAAACACATGTTATATGTAACAAGCAATTCAGATTTTATATGCAACACAACTAGTCAGATACATTTTATTTTGTAACAGTGAACTGAAGTAACAATGTGTATGTAACAAACTAGTTAGACAAATGTTATTTGTAACAGTGAACTGAAGTAACAATGTGTATGTAACAAACTAATCAGACAAATATTGTATGTAACAGTGAAATGAAGTAACAATGGGTCTGTAACAAACATGTCAACAAGGCTGAAACATTACATAATTTAAAAATGTTAATGTTGTTTCCCAGCATGGTTATTAACACATTGGGGCATGTGCGTGCATGTATATTTGCCTCTATTTCTGTCTCTCTGTTCCCCTCTGGGTGTTGCTCTGCCCTGTGAGGACATATTGGATAACAACATATTACCTGTTATTGAATCTAATACTCAGAAAGTTGAAAACTGTAACATTTTAATAATATGCCAAAATAGCACAGATCTTCTCTACTGCAACAAATAATATTTATATAATAATGCTTTGACCTATTGAAATAACAGGACAAAATGTTCTAGGTATATGAGTGACAGTGTCAGTTATTCTAGTTGGTGTCATAAAGTGCAGATCAGAATTCTGTTATTAAATGTAAATATATATATAAACATTTATGATCAGAACTGTATGAAAGTACACCAATACCTCGACTTTTGTCGCTTCGACTTTCGTCGCTTCGCTCTTTCGTCGGTTTTCAATTCTAACCACGTTTCCAAATTTCGTCGCTCGCTTCGCTCTTTCGTCGCATTTGGTCACAACTGCGCATCATCTCGATTCTTTCGTCGTTCAGTCTTTGAACGGAAATCGTTCGGTGTGCACTGTTTTTTTTTTAAGTTGTCCGCATTGAATCTCTTATATTTGTCATTAAACATATTAATACTACTTATTTTTGTGATTAAAATAACAAAACTATTCATACTATATTATTTTTGTGATTATACTGTAAACAGTTCATAGTTATTTTAGTGATAACAGTCTAATGACAGTGTTCATATCATGATTATACGACACGTGTACAGTTTTCATACTGTACTTTTTTGTGTGATTAGGCCTTATACTGTACTACTTATTTTTCTGCTTTAATATATTCATAATGGGTCCTAAGTGTAGTGACAAAGTTAAAAGAACCCACAAGGTTCTCAATTTG
Source organism: Oreohelix idahoensis (assembly GCA_024509875.1). Lineage (NCBI taxonomy): Eukaryota > Metazoa > Mollusca > Gastropoda > Stylommatophora > Oreohelicidae > Oreohelix > Oreohelix idahoensis. The sequence goes on from JAMPIV010015900.1 coordinate 89,589, forward strand.
CAAGAAAAGCTTAAGCTAATCAAGCTTAATGAACAAGGCATCTTAAATGCTGAAATAGGCCGCAGGCTAGGTGTACCAAGCACTACAATTAGCACAATTGTAAAGAACAGAGTTAAAGTGTTAGAGGAAATTAAAAACGCTACGCCAGTGCATACCAAACTTATTAGAAAGCGGCACAGTTTAATTGGTGAGATGGAGAAAGTGTTAAATGTGTGGATTGAAGACCAAGTCAGCCACAACATTCCTCTAAGCCAAGATCTTATCCAGGCTAAAGCACAAACTTTATTTAATGTAATGAAGGCTGAACAAGGAGAGACATCAGCTGAAGAGACATTTGGAGCTAGCAGGGGTTGGTTTGAGAAATTTAAGAAAAGGTCAAATTTGCATAATATAGCAGTGAAGGGAGAATCCGCTAGCGCAGATACCGCAGCTGCAGGAGCTTTTCAAGTGAAGCTTGAAACAATTATAGAAGAAGTTGGCTACACAAAGCAGCAGATCTTCAACGTAGAATAAATTTCGACAGAAGTTCAAAAGTAAATAGTGGGCTAGAACACCAAATAGCCTGTTACAGAGAACTTCTTAGGGAAAGGAAGAAGAAATCAATGAGGTAAACGTCTTTGCTCTCCTTTTTCAAGACGCAACCGCGACAACCAACTTCAGTCACCTCCTCCCTCTAACCCTTCAGATTCCGAGCCATCAACATCAGCCCCAGTTAGATCTCCTTCAAAGTGCCCTTCTCCTAAAAGAATTAGATTGAAATCCTCCAGTTCTGAAGATGAGCCACCTCAATTTTCTCCATCTGGTTTTCTAAGTCTAGAATCCCCCTAAATTACCAACATTCAAAACTGTACATACTGTATATATTCATCGTCTACTTGCTCAAGAATGATTTTAAGGTAAGATGCTATTTACGTATTTTTTTTATTTATTACTGTATTTTCTTTACTCTTATGTTTATTTCTGTTTATCTAGGTGTTGCATGCATTCGCAAGTGTTATATAGTTAGTTATTTCCGTTTTTTGGCGGCCCTAATGCATTTGTAAGCTAAATAAAGGCTATGCTTCGACTTTCGTTGATTTTCGACTTTCGTCATAGCTCTGGTCCCTAACCTGTCGAAAGAGCGAGGTATTGGTGTAGTAGTAAAATACAGAATTAATTTTGCTGATCTATGTCAAGTAGTCAGGAATATTATTTATGTTTTATTTCATATAAGATACACCATATTTTAGTGTCATTTAAGCTGTGTTTGTGACAAACAGATGTTTATTATGCTGTTGTTTTTCTATAATTTAAAAAAAAAAACCATAGATTTGTGCATTGATTGTAACGAACAAATTTTACATTCCTAATGTTTTTCTATAATTGAGAAAAGGTATTTCTTACTCTGATTTTATTTAATTCTGGAAATATCTTGTTGACTTTATCAACCTGATATCTTTCTTTGTTTTGATTGTTGCCTCCAGCAGAGTACACGCCTAAAGGAACTAAACGGACAAGGAGTGAATTGTCATCCACCAACGGTAAAGGTAACTGCAGAAATCTCATCTGTCAGCATCTTGTTGTTGTAAACTTTCAGAGAAAATCATCAGCTCCTTCATACAGCGACCTCAAACACTGTATGTTCTCTCGAAGTGCCCAAAACAGCTCAGATGAGTAGTGTTTGATTCTGTATGGTTCTCTGGGATCTTCTTGGATAACAACAATTCTGTTGATTAGTGTTTAATTTTATGTGGTTCTCAGGGGGTAAAAGCAGCTCTGATTAGTAGTGGTTAATTCTATGTGGATCTCTGGGATCTCCTTGGACTCATCATGTGACGTATTCTTTCCAGAACATTGTCTCCATTACAGCTGCTCTGAACGCATCACGATTCTGGGCAAGTCGACCTGCATCAGCCAAAGACAAGTTCAGACTCTCTGTGATGTCCTGGGTCCACCGTCGTCTAGGTCGACCCCTTCCCCTTTTTCCAGGGACCATGCCTTCCATCACTGTTTTTTCCAGGCTATTATGTCTTTTTATATGACCGAAAAATTTCAGCTTCCTTATTGCGATGGTATTTAGGAGCCAATGTTCCTGTACATTTAGTGAGTGCAGTACTTCTCTGTTGGTCTTTTTTTTCTGTCCAGGGTATTCTCAACATCCTTCTGTAGCATTTCATTTCGAATGATGTAATCTGTTTTGCAACTGTTTTATTGAGTGTCCAAGTCTCGCAGCCGTATGTTGCTACTGGGAATATACATGCTCTGATCAGTTGTAACTTTGTTTCTTCGCTTGTGCCTTGCCATAGGTTTTTCATCTGTATTAGTTTATGTGAAGCAATTGCAAGTCTTCTTTTAATTTCTACTGCGCAGTCGCCAGAGCTGTTGATGATTGATCCTAAGTATTCGAATTCATTAACACTTTCCAGTTCTTCGTTATCAATTTCAATTTCTGGTTTGGTCTTTACTTTGTCTGTTGTCAATACTTTGGTCTTCTTGGTGTTTAGGTATAGATTCTGGGCCTCGCTGTGTTTTTTGGTGGACAGAAGTAATTGTTCAAGTCCTTCTGGGTTGGTCGATAGGAGGACTGTGTCGTCAGCATATCTGATTTCCGGGATCTGGTACCCGCCGATGTTAAATGAGTCAAACTCTGTGTGTTCTTGGTCATCTCTTACATTTCTCATGATATTCTCGGCATAAATGTTAAACAGGTAAGGGGAAAGGGTACAGCCTTGTCTTACTCCTTTCTGTACTTCAAACCATTCTGGTGTTTCCCCATCTATTCTTACGGCTGCCTCTTGTTCTTGGTACAGCAGTGCGATGAGTTGTATAAGGTCCTTGAACAAAAACAGTAATTGTGAATAGTGTTTAGTGCTGTGTGATTCCCTGGAATCTCCTTGGACAAAAGCAGTCTGTAGAGTAGCGGTTAGTGCTGTGTGGCTCCCTGGGATCTCCATGGACAAAAACAGTCCTGTAGAGTAGTGCTAAGTGCTGTGTAGTTTTCTGGGATCTCCTTGGACAAAATCAGCCATTGTGAGTAGTGGTTAGTGCTGTGTGGCTCCCTGGGATCTCCTTGGACAAAAACAGTCTGTAGAATAGTGGTTAATTCTTTGTAGGTCTCTGGGATCTCCTTGGACAAAAACAGCCATTGTGAGTAGTGGTTAGTACTGTGTGGCTCCCTGGGATCTCCTTGGACAAAAACAGTCCTGTAGAGTAGTGGTTACTGCTGTGTAGTTTTCAGGGATCTCCTTGGACAAAAACATTCCCATAGAGAAGTGGTTAGTGCTGTCTAGTTTTCTGGGATCTCCTTGGACTAAAACAGTATTGTAGAGTAGTGGTTACTGCTGTGTAGTTTTCTGGGATCTCCTTGGACAAAAACAGTCCTGTATAGTGATTAGTGCTGTGTAGTTTTCTGGGATTAAATAGTGTATGATGTTGAATACTTGAGGCCAGAGGTGCTTGCTTTGATCTGAAACTTCTGCAGTCACATCAGTGGATGGTACCGAAGACGCATCAAAAGTAAGGAATGCAGTAAGCGACCCATAGCTTGACTGCTTGCATCAGGGTCAGTGAACCAGAGCTGACCAAGACCCTACTCCACCTCCAAGTGGTGGTCCTGGAAACAGGCTGCATCACTGCAGTCTGGCTGAGAGAGTAGGGATGAAAGAGGGAAGGCTAACCCGGTCCCAAAAATGCCATGCTGAAAACGGATGTGTCGGGCCGAAAGGCGCAGATATCGCAGCTTTACTGTAAACAGCGACACAACGTAACAAACGTCCTTTTTAGGACGAACGTAGAAGAAGAAGAAGACATCAGTGGATGAACAAGAATAATGTCTAGTATAACCTTTGTCTTTATCTCAGACATTTCTTTGTCTTCTTAGAACAGCATATTTCACTATAGGACTCGAGATACAGCACAGTGTACAGACTTGGGTTCTCACACAAACGTGTGTGTCACTTATCATTTAAGCTACTCGCTACAATGCTGTACCTTACTTACTTACTTACTTAGTTGTTCCCCTTCTACCGTGAGGTGTAGAGGTTTGGAAGAGAGAGCGCCAGACTATTCTATCGGCTGTCTTCCTCCTGGCCTGGTTCCATTCTAGTCCTCGGTCCTTCAAAGATTGTCTAATGTTGTCCTCCCAGCGGACTCTGGGTCGTCCTCGGGGTCTGGATCCTTGGCTCTTTGTTTCCCATGCTTGTCGTGGTAGCCGATCTTCTCCCATTCTGCAGACATGGCCAAACCATCTTAGTTGAGACTGTTCTACTTGGGTCTGTAGGGGGTGGCATTTTAGGCCTTGATGTATCGTCTGGTTGCGTACCATGTCTCTTCTTGTTACTTCAACCACCTTCCTCAGATACCTCATTTCTGAGGTTTGGATCTGGCTTTTATGGGTTGTAGTCATTGCCCATGACTCGCATCCATATGTCAAGACTGGGACATAGGTGGAGCGGTATACAGCCATCTTCGTTTTCTTACCAACCTCTCTCTTGCTGAGGAATCCTCGATTTATGGCCTGAAAAAGTCTCCCAGCTGCTGCTTTTCGAGTGGCCAACTCTTCTTTGATGCCTCCCTTTCGGTCTATAATAGCTCCGAGGTATTTAAAGTGGTCGACCTGCTCCAGGACCTGTTCTCCCAGCTTAATCTGATGTCTTCTTTCTTCTCGTGATATCACCATGGATTTTGTTTTAGAGCTGCTTATGACTATCCCTCTCTTCTCCAGCTCTTCCTTCCAGACTTGCAGGTTGGATTGGAGATGTGCCTCTGATTTAGCAATCAGGGCAACATCATCAGCAAATGCCAGCTCTGAAATATAGACCTGTCTCATCTTCCAGTACCCCACTGAATACTTTCTTGTTCTCTCCTTACATGCCTTGATGACATCGTCCATAAGGAGTATGAAGAGGTAAGGTGATAGGATATCACCTTGTCTTACACCAGTGGTGGTCCAGAACTCTTCTGACTTATGGTTTGCTGTCCTCACATAATTTCTGCAAGACTTGTAGAAGCTCTGTATAGCATGAATCAGAGGTGCTGGAATATTCTTCCTTGCCAAACAGTCCCAAAGTTTGCTCCAAGGGACCCTGTCAAATGCCTTTTCCAGATCTATGAAACAAAGACGAATCTCACTCTTATACTCAAGGGCCTTTTCACTCAGCTGTCTGAGTGTGAAAATTAGGTCTTGAGTACTTCGGTTTGCTCGGAATCCGCACTGGACCTCATCCAATTGTGGCTCAGCTAGGCGTCGGAGTCTCTGCTCTAGGATTCTAGAGTAGATTTTTCCAGGGACACTGAGAAGGGATATGCCTCTATGGTTTCCACACTGTCGATTGTCACCCTTTTTGAAAATTGGTGTTATGATGGCGATCTCCCAATCCTTTGGTATGGTCTTGTTGCACCATGCTGCCTGTAGGACCGTTAAGAGTAACAGGTCGCCTGATGCTCCCATGTACTTAACCATTTCTGGTGTTATACCATTATGCCCTGCTGCTTTGCCCATCTTGATTTTCTCCAGTGCTGCCTTCAGTTCTTCCATCTTTATGTCATCTTCATCACCATTGGTTTCCTCTTCTGTGCTAGTGGTTATCATTTCTGATGTTTGACCTTGCTCACCATCAAGGAGTTCTGAGAAATATTCTTTCCATCTTTCCATTACTTCCTTCGGGGCAGTAAGCAATTTGCCTTGCTTGTCCTTTATAAATTTGAGAGGGCATTGTTTTTCCTTCCTCATGTTCTTTAGGGTCTTATAGAACAATTTCTGGTTTTCTTGTGCATCTTTTTCTAGCTTTTCTCCAAATTCTTTCCAGGACTTCTGTTTTGCTGCTAGCACTTTGTTCTTTACTTCTGTTCTGAGTGTCACATATTCTCTATATTTTTCCATTTGTCCTGTTGTGTTTTTAGCTCCTAAGTATTGTTTCCATGCCATTTTCTTCTCTCTTATTTTTTCTTTGACTTCCTCTGTCCACCAAGGTGTCCTCTTTCTCTGGTTCCCAAGTCGGACTTCACCACATGCTTCTGCAGCAGCTGTCTTTATGATATCCTTGAATTTAATCCAGAGGGTTTCCAAGTCATCAGGTTGTTCTTCTGTGTTGCTCACCGCTGCAGCAATAAGCCCCTGATATCTGGTCTTAATTTCTGGCTCTCTCAGCTTGTAGGTCCTAATGCTCATTTCTCCTGCTCGTTTACTTGGTTTCTTGCGTGATGTTGAGCAGTTCCTAGGCTGAGCAACTCTTTCAGTTGTTCGTTTGATTGTTAGCAGGTAGTGATCACTTCCAATCTCTGGCCCCCCTCCAGACTCTTGCATCTCGGACATATTTGAATGAGCTTCTCCGAACAATGGCATAGTCGATCACTGACTTCTCATTCTTTGTTGGTTCACATCTAGTGTATACATGTATGCGCTTATGCATACCTGTCAACCTTCTGAGACAAAAATCTGTACGCCGGACCAAAAAAATCCTTACAAACACCCAAAAATCCTTACGCAAAAAATATATTAATAAATTATACACAATACAGTTTTAAAATGAGAAATGACATATACAAATCTATTAGCATTTGAATTATTGTGATATAAAACATGCTAATAGCCTCAAACTGTTCTTTACATATAAAAAAACTAAGTGATCATGATGTACACTGTTCTTTCGATGTACAGTGTTTTGTAGTTAAGTTATGCTGGGCAATGAAATTGGCAAATAAAACTTCAGCCCTTATAATGCCACCCTCTTCCTGCTTTGGCTGAGCAAAAAAGGTCTTAATAGATGATCCCTTCTTCATTGCAAACATTTGTTCATGCAATTTCGATTTAAAATGTACTTTCAGATCATATAATCCTGAAGCTACTACTTTAATATCTTTGCTGCATAATCTACAAAAAGCATTGGTTGATCCTAACTTGGATGCATCTACAATGCCAGGGAAGAGTTTAACCCATTCGACCTGAAACTTACCATGACCTGCAAGCTTTTGTTTCTTTGAATTAGGCTCAGCCATCATTCAGTGGATGAAATATTTCAACTAATAATCTTTGTAGACGAAGAGAATGATTAAAAAATACTACGAACAAAGCAAACGGCTAACAGCAAAAAAAAAAAAAAGAAAAAAAAATTATAAACAAAATTATGAACAGAATATCAAATCTAGGAAGAAAAAACGTACCACCAAAAATTTACAAAATTATTATTTACGAGTTGGTAGCTTAAAGTGATAACAGATTGCCACTTTATTAAAAAATAAAGCAGCTAATCTTGAGTGCTGGAATAAAGTAGGCCTACTCAACGCAAACAAACTTTTTTTTTCTAGTTATGTAGGGCCTACACAGAATATTATGACAATTTAACGGAAATATATTGAAGGGCAAGATATAACTGGAAAGATTAAGACAGCCATTAAATTGCAACAAAGCAAAACAACAGCAATATTTAACCAAGTTATAAGTACTTAGCTTTTTTAAACGAAATGGCGTCGAAGTGTGGTGGCAAGCAAACGTGGTCGTTGATAACAGGTAACTTTAAAAATACGCCATGTCGCGCTGAAAACCAAAAGCGTTTGAGGCCGAATTCAAAGTTTTTGCCGAATTGTTGGGAATGAAAGGATTTGATTGGTTGCTGGGAGAGACCTCAGTTTAAAAACGGACGCCGAGATTCCCGGAATTAAAAATTAAAAAAATGGTTAAATAAAAACGTGGGCTAGAAAATATTTTTTGATTTAAAATTTTAAAAAACTTGGGTTGGAAAATATTTTTAGAATTTAAAAAAAAATTTTTTTTTTTTTTTAAATTTTTTTTTTTTGGCGGGGAGAAAAATCCGTACAACGAGTCTGTACGGCCGTACACTGTTAAAAGTATCAAAAATCCGTACATTGTACGAAAAATTCGTACAGGTTGACAGGTATGCTTATGGGGGAACTTTGTGTTTGTAATGATCAGATTCTGCTCACTGCAGAATCTAAGGAGTCGCTTTCCATTGTCATTGAGAGTATCTTCTCCATATCTTCCGATAACTCCACCCCATCTAGCATGGTCATTTCCAACTCTGGCATTAAAATCTCTGAGCATGATAACTTCATCTAGGCAGTCATCCACTGTCCTTTGAAGCAGCTCGAAGAATTCCTCCTTGACCTCTGCTCTCTCATCCTCATTTGGCCCATACACTATGACCAGGTTGACTATGGTTTCTCCTTCTTTTAGTTTCACAACCATAATGCGCTCTGAGACAAAGTTCCACCCCTTGATACTATCTTTTTGATTTTGGGCCACAATGCAACCCACACCCCCTTTAGCTCTTTCGGATATGGGTACACCACTGTAGAGCAGCGTGTTGCCATTGAGATCCATGACTCCTTGTCCTTTTTTCTTTGTTTCCGTTATAGCCAGGATTTCTAGTTTTGCTTTCCTCATCTCTTCCACCAGCTCCTCTTCCTTCCCATTTATACTTCTTGTGTTCCATGTTCCATAAGTCGTAGTCCGTAGTCCGTTCCAGTTCGTCGCCTTTAGAATCAGTCCAGTTTTCTCTCTTGTGTTACTCGTAATCGTGGTTTAAAGCAAACAGGTGATTGGCCTGTTGTGCCTTTGCATGGTGGGGGGGCTGCCTCCTTACGGCCTCCATGCAGGTTGCCCTCCTCCTTTTTCATCCGGGCTTGGGACCGGCATTGGCGGAGTTCAATGCTGTACCACTCACAATTAATGATCACCTGTTAGAGAATGACACTGCAATAGATGAATCATCAAGGTTAAGACTGTTGGAATTTGGCATCAAATGTAAAGCTAGCAGAGATGGACGTATGAGAGGATGCATCCGTCGTGTTTACAACCAGCGAGCTACAGGAACAGTTAGCATTCATACTCTTCGACATATACTGAGGGAGATTGAGCACCTATGGGTTAGCCCGGAATGCAATGATGTCTATTCTGCATAACAATAACAATAATTACTCACAAAGGTTTTGTTCATACATTATCAGATTATTCCAATCCTCCCTGCACTAACAACCATATAATCCCCACTCTCCCTCAAAAATCTCAGCCCTGTGCTGCTCTGTCTCCTCTAACCACCCTTCCAGCCGTAACCTTCACACTTGACATGTCAGCCTCGAGATATCTACCACTATCACTGTCTGTCACGCTGTCCTCTAGCTCATTCATCATTCATATACTAGCAGTCAATTTTGTTGTTTTTTTCCTGTATTTCCAGCAGCCAGCAAGTCATCAGCTTCAGCTACACCATCAGAGAACAAAGTATCAGCCAACAACTACTGTGACTTCTGCTTAGGTGATGCTGCCGAAAACAAGAAGACAAAAGTAGCGGAGGAGCTGGTGTCATGTAGTGACTGCGGTCGTTCTGGTCTGTATTTTTCCCCCGATTCTTTTATCTTCTCTTCTAAAACACATCTGCAGTTAAGACTGGCACATGTATATCTTTCCACTCGCAGAACTTAAGTCCTATCACTTGATTCATATGCATTTAGTTCTGTCACTTATGTGCTCTCTGTCCTGAGTTCTTCCACGTGTCCCACATAGGTAATGTGAAAATAAAACATTTGGCCACACTTTTTTGGGCAAGTTTAAACCTTGGTTCTTGATTCATTCTCTTTTTTTTGCTTCTTATGGAACTACCACTTGAGTTGGTCCCCTTGCAGGAAGCCTGCAGCAAGCATGGTGGTTTGTGTAGCAGTGTGTTTTATATGATGAAGTTGCCAGCCCTAGGCATAACCTCATATTAGTTGCCTTGTTTGACATGCCTGAGGGAACAGCGGTCCAGTGCTTTGTCTCATCAATGATTTGGGGGGGGGGGGGGTGTTGCTGTTCATTTTAGGTAGGAGAATGTTAGTTTCTCTTCTTGCTGATGATGTTGACTGTGGATGTGATAGAACACGACTCCCGACCCCCGGGGTTTGTGAGCTTCTCTTGGGGGACAAAGAAAGAATAGAACAACTGTTCCCTCAGGTCAAACAATCCTGGTTTAACACATTAACTACCGCAAGCCGCTGTCAGCGGCTCACAAAATAATCACATTTGGACCTCAAGCCGCTCAGAGCGCCAATCTAATTTTAGTAATAAAACGAATGAAAAATGTACTGAAAAACTTTCTGATCTGGTTCGAGATTTTAAGTTGCCACCGGAAAACAAATTCCCAAAGCATGGTTGTTGTAGAACATTGGAAAATTGATATTATGTTCATATTTTTCAGCGTTTTGGGTTAGTTACCAAATCGTGTAAAACTGTTTACCGTGGCAACTAGTGATTGGACTACAAAAAAATGCATGTACATCTCGTCTAAAGACTGAATAGGATAGAAACGTGTTTCAACAATTGACTGATAGATCTAGCGACGAGGACAAGATTGAAAACGGTGTGCACATTGATTGAAATTGTGATTTTGATAGAGATGGGGCGCAAGCAGTCATAATTGTGAAAATATTGCAAGTCCTCGGCCGTCAGAGGGCCGTTAAATAGCAACAACCTCTATTAGAGTTACAACCGGTGTTTATTGTAATAGTGCATTCATATATCGTTAAGTTGTTAACTCATACTGGCTACTAGTTGTTGAATCATGCTTTATTTGCTAAATGATGTGAATGTCCACCAGTGGATAAATGTAGATGTTGGGACTGGTGTAGTAAAGTGTAACGATTGTCAACTCATCAAACCCAGCACAGTTTTGGTCATACAGGTCATCTTGTCCTGGAACGTGATGAGGCTCCGACAAGAATGTGAGTGTAAACAATGAGTGTGTATCTGAATGTCAGTACGCGAATGGTAGAATGATTCGATAGAGTTGACAGGTTGGTAGTACATCACTCATACTCACACTGTTCGAATTCAAGAAGTACTGGAACTACGGTGGTCTTTTTATAACATTTAATGGGACGCACACTTGGACAGTACGTGTATGGTTACAGGAACAAATGTCGACATAGACAGTATAATGTTGATCACAGGAATATCATCTTAAGTTAGCATTCATGCTTGGCAAATATCATAATGGAGCATTCGTAAATAAGCATTCAGCGTTCCATCATGTAAATCATCTGGCTTTACTGACTGGGCACGTCAGACCATAACCAATACATAGGAAGGCTCCTAGACCTAACCTCGTCTAGCGAATATTCCTTCACGTAAAGTTCAATATATATATATATTTCATAATATAGGAATCCCAGACATGGGTTCTCACATGTAGCAGTGATCTCTTGGTTCATCGAGCGATAGTACAGGCATCCCTTTTTCTCACTCGATAAATACAAAGTATATGAATTTCAACATGGCTGTTCTCTCTCTCGTGAGCTTTACTCACTATAGAATATAGACCAAAATTAGTCATTCATTAAATGTCCTCATTTCTTCATAGGTTCTCTCATAGAGGTAATTGAATAATATCATACAATCCAGTGCTGATACATAGGAATGTCTTCTTCCTTTGAATGGATATTCTTTTTAAAAGTACCACTGTGCATCTGCTTATCAACAACGATGGCGAAGCCCAAGTTCATAATAAATTGTGGTTTTACCTTTTTATGCGAAATATAACTTTGCCATTCCTTGGCAAAAGAGAATAAACACTGGGGTAAAGTACATACAACATGTCTAAATGATTATCACTTTTCCCCATCCATATATAGATCACTATTTCGGCAAAAAGCCTGCTACAACAAAACTCGGCATCCTCACAGGATGACAGCCATGGATCACACACCTTGCTAGCGATACTTCCGCTGCATAGCCTTTGACCTTTTCTAGCGACAACCAAATTAGTTCGACTTAGAAATGCAAAGATATCCATATATAAGACAGACTCGTCCTACTCATACAAACACTACGTATAAATTCAGGCCATAGATATACTGAAGCAAGAACAATCTATTCCTACCCAGCCACAGAATAAATCACAGTAGGCCTAGAGTCGTCGTCTGCGGAGTCCGATCGAAGATGACAGAACTATTTTCAAGGGAAGCAACCCAAAAATGACTTCTCCTTAAGCACTTAAAAAGGAAATACTTTGCTTACAAAATATTTGCGAACATAATAAGAATATAAATGTATTATATTGCAAGATAGTAAAAATTGCCCTTTACAGTCTTACCACACCTCCCGGGAAAAAAAAAAAAAAAATTTTTTTTTTTTTTTTAAATACATCTAGGAGCACCGTAGAATAGGCTCACAACGCAAGAATACTGCGCAGATGAAAATATCAGGAATAACTATAATTCCTAATATGACTGGTGAGAATATATATCTCAAAATCTGAGAGAAATTGTTTCCCTACGAATAAATGTTTCCAGGAAGGTGTGATGTACGTATAATACAATTCTGGTAATTATACAATGCATACCAAAAATTCACACTACAATCTTAAATTTATGATTTATGAAGAAACAATCATCAAAGAACAGCGGTGAATTAACATCAATAAACCGCTAAGTAGCGATACCATCATTCTATTATTAAATTACAAATGTGTATCTTAGTAAAGAAACAAAAAATAACTGTTGTAAAGTTATACATATTAAAAAGATCCAATATTTAACAGTTAAGTGGCATCATGTGGGCATCTGGACAGAATGTCCGCCATCACATTTTCTGAACCACGGATAGCTCGTACCGAAAAATGAAAAGGTTGAAGAGCGATTGCGTATCGAGTTGATCTCGAGCTCTTCAAGTTTTTACTTTGGATAGCCGTAAGAGCTTTTTGGTCAGTTTCCACTACGAAATGCGCGCCCAGAAGGAATCTTTGGAGTTTGAGAATTGACCAAACCATTGCCAATAATTCACGGTCTAAAACCGAGTAATTCCTTTCTGCAGCATTAAGTTTTCTGGATATGTACATTACAGGATGCAGAGTTCCAGAGTACTCTTGCATTAGTGCCGCTCCAATCCCAGTGGATGAAGCGTCACTACGAAGAACAAATGTCTTATCTGTTGTAGGTAACACTAAAATAGGTGGTGATGAAAACATAGTTTTGATCTTCTCTAGTGAAGATTGGCATTCATGAGACCAGTGAACCATGTTAGGCGACCCTTTCTTTAATAGTGTAGAGAGAGGTGCCATGATAGAGGACAGATTCGGAATGAAACGTCCATAAAATTGTATGAGACCTAAAAGACTTCGCACTTGCTTTTTAGTCCTAGGGATAGAGATGTTAAGTATCTTAGTGATATTATGGTCTTCTGTCTTCAAGAAACCGTGACCTACTCGATGGCCTAAGAAAGCAATTTCGCTAAAGCCAATACAAGCTTTAGATGGTTTTGCTGTCAGGTTATACTCACGCAGAGTTGATAATAATTCAACTAATCCTGAATAGTGATCTTCCCAAGTATCGCTGAAAAGACAGATGTCGTCTAGATAAGCAATGACATCTGACCGATACGATAGGATTCGACGCATCATGCGTACAAATGTAGCTGGTGCGTTCATAAGGCCGAAAGGCATAAAATTCCATTGGAAAAGGCCTCTGGGAGTAGAGAAAGCGGTAAGAGGTTTGGCGCGTTCGGATAATGGAACTTGCCAATATCCTTTAGACAAATCAAGTTTAGTGAAAAAATGCGATTTAGAAAGACGAGTAAGTAACTCTTCTAGTAAAGGCATAGGTTCAGCATCGAACTTCGTAACTTGATTCAATTTGCGATAGTCAACGCAAAGACGTATGTTATTGTCTTTTTTTCGAACAATAACCATCGGCGAAGAATATGCAGAAGTGGATGGTTCGATTATTTGTAAATCTATCATTTCATCCAACTCCTTTTCAACCTGTGTTTGGAAATGTATAGGGATAGGATAAGGCCTAACCCTAATTGGAGTATGTTCAGTTAGAACAATGTCATGCTCAATGACATGAGTTTGTCCAGGGATGTCAGTGAGGACATCCTGAAATGTTTGTAACATAGACGAAACTTGTCGCCGTTCTCCTAGAGACAAATCAGGAGAAACAGTAACGTCTTTCCATGATTCACTAGAATGAAGTGGGATCATTGGAAGCGGGAGATTAACATCCGAAAAACTTGTTTCCTCATCCTGTATTACAGACAGTGATGAGTAATGACCATGTTTGACATGAGAATCGTCCGTTGCCTGGAAAATAGGCTGTAGATAGTCAGGACGTTCATGGAACTCCGTAAGCATATTGATGTGGAAGGTTTTATGCTTCCCGTTAATATCGACGATGTAGTCAACATCTGAAATTTTCGATATTATATCGTACGGACCTTTCCAACTAATAAGGAGTCTATTTTCACGACAAGGTAGCAAAACAAATGCTTTGTCACCAGGACAAAGTTGTCGTAAAGTTCTCTTCTTATTAGCAAATTGTCTTGCCTTCTGCTTAGCAAACTCAGAAGAGGACGTTGCCAATTTGCATGCTTCGATAATCTTTTGTCTCAGCGCGATGACATACTCGTAAGAAGATTTTGTGTCATCGTCAATATTGTCAGCTGTTATAAGATCATGCAGCAAAGACATTGGGCCGCGCGGTCGCGCGCCAAAGACAAGTTCAAAGGGCGAAAACCCTGTATGTTCATTGGGGACCTCTCTGTACGCGAAGAGGGCCGCGGGTAAAACCCTATCCCAATCCTGAGGATGATCCTCAGTTATCTTCCCTAATAAGTTCTTAAGTGTTCTATTTAGTCGCTCGACCATCCCATTGGACATAGGATGATAGATGCTACTCAAAGATCTCTCTATCTGTAGAGTAGACATTACTTGAGACATGGTATCCGATATCAGTTGGGTGCCATGATCTGATAATATTTCTCCGGGGAATCCCAGCCGAGAAAATATAAGCCAAAGAGCATCTGCAATGTCAGCGGTAGTAATGCTCTTTAGAGGGATAGCCTCTGGCCAACGTGTGCACATGTCTACACACGTTAAGATAAACTGATGTCCTCTAGCAGATTTGATCTTGAATGGACCAATGATGTCTATCGCCATTTTCTGGAATGGACGAATAGGAATATCTGCAGCCTGAATAGGCGCAGCATGACGAGGACCTTTGGATTTGACTTCTTGACATACTTTACAGGATCGACAATAGATCCGTATGTCCTTGTTCACAAAAGGCCAAAAGAAAGCCGCAAGAACTCTTGACTTAGTACGGGAAAAAAAACCCATGTGACCAGCACACTGAGAGTCGTGTGCATGTTGTAAGATCTTAACTCTCAAATTCTTGGGTACAAGAATCTGAGAATGACTTGACTTAGTGGAGTCTTGCACCATACGTACAAGTACGCCATTCTTCATTGTAATCCAAGATTTACAATTTGAATCTTTATTCGGATCACCTTTTGTTACAAGAGTGAAGAATTTCTTAAGAGTCGGATCTTCTTCTTGTTGTTTTATAAACGAGTCACGAGAAATTACCAAGGGATCATCTT
The DNA here is from genome assembly GCA_024509875.1 of Oreohelix idahoensis. Taxonomy (NCBI): domain Eukaryota; kingdom Metazoa; phylum Mollusca; class Gastropoda; order Stylommatophora; family Oreohelicidae; genus Oreohelix; species Oreohelix idahoensis. Next base: position 104,935 of record JAMPIV010015900.1, read on the forward strand.
GGTTATGCACTTCATTATCTTCAACAGATGAAGTTTCAGGCATATTGAGAGCTTGAGCTCTAGTGACTACTGCATTAGCAGATTGCATATTTTGATTTTCCCAAACGGAAATTTGCTCCGGAGTGCATTCTTTGACTCCGTGAATGCGACCGATGATAAGATCAGCGATCGGATCCGGCAAAAGACATGCGTGTACATCTCCTGTGAAGAAAGGAGTAGCAATCCTAATGATAGCGGTAGAGTATTTCTCTATGGTGCCGCCAAATGTTACGCATTTGACTACTTTGCCTGTAGAATGAGAAGGATCTATGAGTGACTGCCTAACCCCAATAGTTGTGCATCCAGAATCAAAAAGTACTGAGACTGGATTGTCATTTACTAAACCTTTGTGTAAGACAAGAGAACCTCTCCCATCATGCGCGATTGACGCAGGAAGAGCGGGAAGAGGATGGCCACAGCTTAAAGTAGACACTGTGGTTGGCTCAAATAATGTTTTGCATTGGGGGCACTGAGATGCTCTCCCAAAATCAAAAGCGGCACATGCCATATTATTAGAGTCATCATTATCTTTATTTTGTTTATAGGCTTCGTGGGACTCTTGCTGTGCAGAGTTCGCCTGGTAATGAGCTTTATGTTTTTTGAATTGTGCTCTACCTCTGTTATTATTGCCTCTGTACTTATCATTGTTTCCACTATTATAACCTCTACTCGGGTTTGAATCATAGCTCCTTTGGTTACTATCATCATATTCATTATAATGAGTATCTCGGTAATTATGATCCTGTTGTCTCCATGAAGGAAAACTTGGATAGTTTCTAGAATGACTTCCTTTGCGAAAGTTCCTGTAATTATGACCACCCCTGAATCGAGGGCTGTCAGCTCTTCTCCAGGTATTCGAAGAAGAACCCTGAAATGATTGGTTACCTTGGTTCTGATAACTGTAATAGTTACCTTTTTTATTAAACTTATTTTGAGGTCCTTGGAATTTGTGAGAGTGATTAGGGTTGTATGGTGTTGCAGAAGCAACTGGCATACCTTCTTTAACCTTACTGTTGCTAATGGCTACGTCCGGATGTGCAGTGACGTATTGGGTACAATACTGTTCCATTTCTTTTAGAGACTTAGGTTTACGCTCATGTAAGAATTCGAGGAAAGGTTTATTTATACTTGACATAATCTTGTCTCTGAGTATCAAGTCCATAAGGGCTTCATAAGTCTTTTCTGTTTTGGATAGCTCAATCCAACGATCAAATGTAAGTCGTGTCCTTGCAATGAATTCTGAGAATTCTACACCTGCCTCAGGCACCATTGTCTTAAACAACTTCCGATAACCCTCTTCAGACAACTGATACTTCTTTAACAAGGCTGCCCTAATAACATCATAGTTATCTTTGTCAGCCTCTTCAACCAAACTTAAACTAGTCAGAGAATCACCTTTCAGATTTTCTGATAACTGGTTAGCATATTGTGATTTGTCCACATTATGTGCTCGACACGAGCGTTCAAATCTGTTTAGCCAGAATGTTATGTCATCACTGGAAGGGTTGAACGCTGGTACCTTGACCTTGTAAGTAAAGGGTTTACCATTACCACTAGATGCTTGATTAACATTACTTATGTTTGTTAACTTTAACTTTTCTAACTCAAATGCTAAAAGTTCTTTTTGGTGTTCATGTTCTCTTATTGCTTTTTTTTCTTGAGCTTCAGCTTGTAATTTTCTCTCTCTCTTCTGCAGCAGCCTGTAATTTTTTCTCTTCAGCAGCAGCTTCATCTTTTCTTTTCTCTTTTTCCATTTCCATCTGGAATCTTTTTTCATCAGTCTGTATCTGCAATTTCTTTTGTTCATCCTCTCTTTGTAATTTTCTTTCCTCAGCTTCTAATTTCTTTTCTTCAATCAATGCTTTTCTTTCTTCAGCAGCCAATGCTTTGTCATATTGAGCAACTGCCCATTCTTCTAACTGCTGACCAGTCTTATCAAGAGCCCTGCCTTGTGTGATAAAATAATCCAAGGTAGACATCTTGTCTAATAAGATCAGTAATTTGCAAAAGTAAATAAATTTACTTTCTTAGTCTTAATCAAAGACTTTGTATGATAACTTTGTAACCTGTGAAAAATAGTACTTAACTATCCCAATCACTGTGGGAAACAAGCCTTACAAAGGTCTTGTATAAATCCTTATATAATAACAGCTATAAGTTGCTGGTTCACTCTATAATATAAGTGCAGTGCACCAGAAATAGTGTTTTATATCATCAACTGTGTACCTTTAGTAATAGCAATTAACTATCAGTTGATTCTTGTACATCAATTTATATGATCAACTATATTTTAAATAGTGTATGTCGATCAGGCACAAAACAAAACAGTTATACAGAAAAACATGAAAACATTTGCGGAAATGAAATAAATAAAATTGGAAAAACAATAAAAGATAAACCGCAAGAGGATAACAAATACAAATAACGCCCCAGTATATAAATATAAATTGAGAATAGAACTGAAAGATAGAATAGGGTAGACCAACAAATTACAAACAAATCAAAACAAACTAAAGAACAGAGGAATATTACAAAAACAACAATGAGTACAGACTTCACAGCTAACACTAATAGCAACAGCTGTCGCAGCAAATTTCCAATGAAGAAAATTGCACCTATAGAAACGCACACATCAGACCCTCTATTACGTGGGATACTCTGCTGTGTGACACCGCCCAACCGAAACAACAACCCGCTGGATACAAACAAATATCACATATAAATAGTTAAACATAAATACATAAATGCATAAATAGTATGGCAATATGATGTAAATAGAGTGTTGCAGAAAGAATGTGTTGGAATGAAGGCTCAGTTACACTGCCTAATAGTACAGTACTGTGGTACTTTATTAAACAAATACTTCTGGTCTAATTATTTTAAATTCAACACAGAAATAGAAGCTCCATCGTTGATTTGAATGATAACAATCAATGTAGGACTTCTCAGTTCAATAACATTTTCTTTCGCAAACACTGTCAAATATTCTCCAGTCCTGATGTGTAATGTTCTATGTTTCAACCAAGCTCGCTGTGTAACACTGTCAGTTGTATGGCAAATGTCCAATGAACCAAATGTCAACAAACCCTGACCTAGTTACTGCATACTCTCGACAGGACAGGTCACGCTGACATCACTGTAGAGTTGTACTGTTGATGTATTTGTGTGTCGTAATAGACCCCAAGGAACGTCTGGTCTCAGTAGTTTACTTCTCAATATGGTCACTGTGCAGGTTGACCCAGGAAGCTGGCACACCAGTTGTTAAACTCTTTCTTTGTGTAGTTGTTAACTCATACTGGCTACTAGTTGTTGAATCATGCTTTATTTGCTAAATGATGTGAATGTCCACCAGTGGATAAATGTAGATGTTGGGACTGGTGTAGTAAAGTGTAACGATTGTCAACTCATCAAACCCAGCACAGTTTTGGTCATACAGGTCATCTTGTCCTGGAACGTGATGAGGCTCCGACAAGAATGTGAGTGTAAACAATGAGTGTGTATCTGAATGTCAGTACGCGAATGGTAGAATGATTCGATAGAGTTGACAGGTTGGTAGTACATCACTCATACTCACACTGTTCGAATTCAAGAAGTACTGGAACTACGGTGGTCTTTTTATAACATTTAATGGGACGCACACTTGGACAGTACGTGTATGGTTACAGGAACAAATGTCGACATAGACAGTATAATGTTGATCACAGGAATATCATCTTAAGTTAGCATTCATGCTTGGCAAATATCATAATGGAGCATTCGTAAATAAGCATTCAGCGTTCCATCATGTAAATCATCTGGCTTTACTGACTGGGCACGTCAGACCATAACCAATACATAGGAAGGCTCCTAGACCTAACCTCGTCTAGCGAATATTCCTTCACGTAAAGTTCAATATATATATATATTTCATAATATAGGAATCCCAGACATGGGTTCTCACATGTAGCAGTGATCTCTTGGTTCATCGAGCGATAGTACAGGCATCCCTTTTTCTCACTCGATAAATACAAAGTATATGAATTTCAACATGGCTGTTCTCTCTCTCGTGAGCTTCACTCACTATAGAATATAGACCAAAATTAGTCATTCATTAAATGTCCTCATTTCTTCATAGGTTCTCTCATAGAGGTAATTGAATAATATCATACAATCCAGTGCTGATACATAGGAATGTCTTCTTCCTTTGAATGGATATTCTTTTTAAAAGTACCACTGTGCATCTGCTTATCAACAACGATGGCGAAGCCCAAGTTCATAATAAATTGTGGTTTTACCTTTTTATGCGAAATATAACTTTGCCATTCCTTGGCAAAAGAGAATAAACACTGGGGTAAAGTACATACAACATGTCTAAATGATTATCACTTTTCCCCATCCATATATAGATCACTATTTCGGCAAAAAGCCTGCTACAACAAAACTCGGCATCCTCACAGGATGACAGCCATGGATCACACACCTTGCTAGCGATACTTCCGCTGCATAGCCTTTGACCTTTTCTAGCGACAACCAAATTAGTTCGACTTAGAAATGCAAAGATATCCATATATAAGACAGACTCGTCCTACTCATACAAACACTACGTATAAATTCAGGCCATAGATATACTGAAGCAAGAACAATCTATTCCTACCCAGCCACAGAATAAATCACAGTAGGCCTAGAGTCGTCTGCGGAGTCCGATCGAAGATGACAGAACTATTTTCAAGGGAAGCAACCCAAAAATGACTTCTCCTTAAACACTTAAAAAAGGAAATACTTTGCTTACCAAATATTTGCGAACATAATAAGAATATAAATGTATTATATTGCAAGGTTAATGTGTTAACTTGACCTCAGGCAGGTCATGACAGGTGACTAATGTCGCATTGTGCATGAAGCAGAAACTTTCACTGCAAGAGTATAGGACGTACTTTGTCACTACCAACCTTAGTGGAGGTCCCGTTCTCATTAGGGAGTATAGGATGTACTTTGTCACTACCAACCTTAGTGGAGGTCCTGTTCTCATTAGGGAGTATAGGACGTACTTTGTCGCCACCAACCTTAGTGGAGGTCCTGTTCTCATTAGGGAGTATAGGACGTACTTTGTAGCCACCAACCTTAGTGGAGATCCTGTTCTCATTAGGGAGTATAGGACGTACTTTGTCGCCACCAACCTTAGTGGAGATCCTGTTCTCATTAGGGAGTATAGGACGTACTTTGTCGCTACCAACCTTAGTGAAGGTCCTGTCCTCATTAGGGAGTATAGGATGTACTTTGTCGCTACCAACCTTAGTGGAGGTCCTGTTCTCATTAGGGAGTATAGGACGTACTTTGTCACTACCAACCTTAGTGGAGGTCCCGTTCTCATTAGGGAGTATAGGACGTACTTTGTCGCTACCAACCTTAGTGGAGGTCCCGTTCTCATTAGGGAGTATAGGACATACTTTGTCGCTACCAACCTTAGTGGAGGTCCCGTTCTCATTAGGGAGTATAGGACATACTTTGTTGCTACCAACCTTAGTGGAGGTCCTGTTCTCATTAGGGAGTATAGGACGTACTTTGTCACTACCAACCTTAGTGGAGGTCCTGTTCTCATTAGCGAGTATAGGACGTACTTTGTAACCTTAGTGGAGGTCCTGTTCTCATTAGTGAGTATATGATGTACTTTGTCACTGCCAACCTTAGTGGAGGTCCTGTTCTCATTAGGGAGTAATGGATGTACTTTGTCGCTACCAACCTTAGTGGAGGTCCTGTTCTCATTAGGGAGTATAGGACGTACTTTGTCGCTACCAACCTTAGTGGAGGTCCTGTTCTCATGGAGGTCCTGTTCTCATTAGGGAGTATAGGATGTACTTTGTCACTACCAACCTTAGTGGAGGTCCTGTTCTCATTAGGGAGTATAGGACGTACTTTGTCACTACCAACCTTAGTGGAGGTCCTGTTCTCATTAGGGAGTATAGGACGTACTTTGTCACTACCAACCTTAGTGGAGGTCCTGTTCTCATTAGTGAGTATAGGACGTACTTTGTCACTACCAACCTTAGTGGAGGTCCCGTTCTCATTAGGGAGTATAGGACGTACTTTGTCACTACCAACCTTAGTGGAGGTCCCGTTCTCATTAGGGAGTATAGGACGTACTTTGTTTGCTACCAACCTTAGTGGAGGTCCTGTTCTCATTAGTGAGTATAGGACGTACTTTGTCACTACCAACCTTAGTGGAGGTCCTGTTCTCATTAGTGATTATAGGATGTACTTTGTCACTACCAACCTTAGTGGAGGTCCTGTTCTCATTAGGGAGTATAGGACGTACTTTGTCACTACCAACCTTAGTGGATGTCCTGTTCTTATTGGGGAGTATAGGACGTACTTTGTCACTACCAACCTTAGTGGAGGTCCCGTTCTCATTAGGGAATATAGGATGTACTTTGTCGCTACCAACCTTAGTGGAGGTCCTGTTCTCATTAGTGAGTATAGGACGTACTTTGTTGCTACCAACCTTAGTGGAGGTCATGTTCTCATTAGGGAGTATAGGACGTACTTTGTCGCTACCAACCTTAGTGGAGGTCGTGTTCTCATTAGGGAGTATAGGATGTACTTTGTCACTACCAACCTTAGTGGAGGTCCCGTTCTCATTAGAGAGTATAGGACGTACTTTGTCACTACCAACCTTAGTGGAGGTCCTGTTCTCATTAGGGAGTATAGGACGTACTTTGTCGCCACCAACCTTAGTGGAGGTCCTGTTCTCATTAGGGAGTATAGGACGTACTTTATCGCTACCAACCTTAGTGGAGGTCCTGTTCTCATTAGGGAATATAGGAGGAGAGTAGGATGAAGCAGTGCTTGATATTTTCACAAAGTTGATCTTATGAACATTTTGTGTAAATAACATTTGTTGTTCAGTGTCTCGGGAAATATGGTTTAATATCAGTTCAACGCGATACTTGCAGATGTCAAACAATCCTGGTTTAACTTGATCATCATCCACCATTTCATGGTGGGAGGTTGAAAAACTTAGAAAGAAAATAACTGGGGACAGATATGATAGGGATAATGAAGTAACAGAACATACTTCAAGAATACAACTTCCTGTCTTTTTTTTAACCTGCCACGATACTTGCTCATTTTGTGGCTTCTATTGATCCTCTCTGTGTTCACCTTATTCACCACTTTCTTCATGGTTTCCAGTTTAAGACCTTCCTGGTTATATTATTGTGGGTGCTGCAGACAATATGACTTCTCGTGTTTTACTTCCTTTCAGCCCTTTGTTGTTTCTATATGCAGTTGGTTTGTTGTGCCTCAGTTGCTTATGATATCTGTCCATTTAGGTTTAATGATGTTGTTAACTAGGGCTGCTAAACTTGTCGCTCATTAGCAGCCAGTGCCAAGCTGAAAATTTGGAATATGTTCTGTAGCTGTTGACTTGTGCTATATATAGAGTAGAGTGTTTGTGATTTTTGAGGAGCCCATCAATAGCTTTCTTCATTCTGTGGAGAGTCCTGGGCAGGTCAGCAGCACATGCTGATATGGATGGGTACAGTTGTGGCAGTTAGACTCATGTCAGGGGTTTAAATTGTTTAAGTGTTTTTTTTTTTGAGTCTGTTGTATTCTGTTCTTAGTTGAAAGATTGTGATCTGCTCCATGTTTTATACGTTGATGGTGTCATTTTTGTTTAGATGGGTCATTTCTTTATACAGGGCAAGTCCAATTTGAACCATGCTTGCTCCTAGTTAATGATGTGGAAGTATACTGGGCATATTTTGAAACAAAAACAAAAAAGTGTCAAGTTTGATGATGATTTACAGCAAAACTGCCATGATTCTGCTCCTGGGTACCATCAATTTGTGTCTCACACCGAGTGTGTTGTGAGTAAATAAATAAGGGGGTTGCTGTAAAACTGGTAAGGAAAGTATCAATTTGTGTCTGACACCGAGTGTGTTGTGAGTAAATAAATAAGGGGGTTGCTGTAAAACTGGTAAGGAAAGTATAAATTTAAAAAATTGTTAGGAAGGAAGTTGGAGACAGACATGAGAGGGATAAAGCAGGACATTATTGTTTGGCATGAGGCCTGTGCCCCATAGGGGGCTGAAAGGTGATGGTGGTTAGAGGCCTGAGGTTATATGAGAGATATATGGGTGCATGTGGCATTAGTGGGGCATGACACTTGTAGAAGACAGTTAAGTTTGTTTTGTCTTCTATGAAATATGATAGTCATATGTTTACAGATTATTGCTGACTAGTATAGTATTGGTTCATTTATCTTTCAGGACACCCATCATGTTTGCAGTTTACAGATAACATGATCATCTCAGTCAAAAAGTATCCATGGCAGTGTATCGAGTGCAAGTCTTGTGGTCTCTGTGGGACGTCTGACAATGATGTGAGATTGGCTATATCGGTTTCAGTTGATTGTAGACAGCATTCATTGAATACTGCTGCCACATTACTTGCTGTAATATCACATATTGTTACAGTTTACTGTAGTTTATTAAATTTAATGTAGTGGATACTGCTGTAGTTGACTGTGCTATAATATATTGTTGCAGTTTACTGTAAGAATAATAGTCCCTTCAGTCATAACTGACTATGAGAATGCACCCCTTAGGTGACAGCCCTCAGCTGCTTATTTTCCTGGTGTTCCTTTTGACATTTTCTCCTCTCTTCTGCTTTCTGTGTGGGGTTTTTTTTCGCCGGTCTGAGGTGGCACTGTAGATAGCATCACCACTTGGTGCGATCAGCAGCTTCATCCTCCCAGGTTGTTGGATTTATGTCCAGTGCCTTCATGTCTCTCTTGCACACATCTTTGAATCTCCTCCACGGTCGCCTATATTTTCTTTTGTCATCTGCCAGTTGTCTGTAGAAGATATCTTTTGGGATGCGACCATGTTCAAGGCATGTGGCATTGGCCACACCTGCACTGTCTTAGCAGTGTATACATGCTTTGAAGGCCAGCACTTGACAACACTTCGACATTTGTCACTTTGTCTTTCCATGAAATACTCAGGACGTGGCGTAGACACCGTAGATGGAAGGTATTGAGCCTTCTTTCTTGATTAGCATAGGTTGTCCATGTCTCGCTGCCATATAGAAGTGTGCTGGTGATGCAGGCGTTATGTACCACAGCATAAGTCTTTGTTGTGGGTTTGGAGTTTCCCCAAACATGCTTTGTGAGGCTGGCAAAGGTAGCTGCAGCTTTGCCAATGTGGCAGTCAATTTGTGTGTCCAGAGAGAGTTTGTAGTTAATGGTAGACCCCAGGTATGTGAAGTGGTGCATAGTTATTGATAGTGATAACTGGTGCAACATCCACTTCCTGACTCAGCACATTTGTTTTCTTTAGACTTATTGTGTGAGCAAAATCCTTGCATACTTGGGTGAAGTGATTCATCAAGCTCTGAAGTTCCTGTTGACTTTGAGTGACGAGAGCAGTGTCATCGGCAAATAACAAGTCTTCTCTTGTAGTGACCCTTCTGATTTTTGTTTTTGCCTTCAGCCTAGCATGATGAGAACCCAGCATTGCACACTGAGCTTGGGGGGATCACTTGGGCACCAGACTTAATACTGGCTCTTGACTGGATGGCCGCATGCAGGAGATTTCTACAATGGAGAGATGGCAGGTGGTGGGTATCTGGAAGTGACTCTGTGCAGGACGTGAGGATTCCTTGGGAGAGCCCAGAACCAGAGCACAGCATTGTGCAAGCTCTGCATAGTTGGAGATCCCCCTGGATGACTGGGAATGCACAGTGTGCCATCCCACCTATCCCCAACTGCTAACTTAGAACCAGAAGTGGGGTCCTCTGTATGCATGCCAGGCCAGGATAAAATGCCTGGGAAAGAGACTGGAGCTCAGAACTCCCTAACTCAAAGTTGCAGGATGGCAGAAAAGCCACGGGAAAGACAGGTCTATTTTAAAGATAACGCAACCATATTTTCACCATACAAGCTCGGACGCCGCCTCAGTAAACAAGGTCCGCGCAGAGCAGTGACACCCCCAGGCTGCTTGCGAATAGTCTACTACTGGGAACATAAACAGATTAGGGATGAGCCCACTCTCCCGTTGAAGAGGTGCTAAAGTCGTAGATACTGGGCCAGAAGGCGCACCGGAAACCACAGTATCACGCAATTCGCTTTTTTTTTTTTTTATGGATGAGTACACCGTCAAATAAATCTCATACTGGTGCTCGCCCTGTGGAGCTCCACCAGGCAGGTGCAGTGCCGGGCTCTGAGCCTCGACAGAGCCCACCCTCAGCTACTGGAGGACCCTCTAGACCGTCTTGTGGAGTCAGCAGATGGCAGAGGAGAACTACTGACTGAAACAAAACAGAAAAAGAGAAACCCAGAGTGCCACTTGTCATGATGCACTGGAATGCAGAGGGAGTGAACAGCAAGCAGGCTGGATACAGCAGAAAGACAGAGCTGGAAAACATCTTGTATGAGAAGCAAGTCAGTGTTTGCTGTATCCAAGAGACTCACTTGAAAGCAGATCAAACCTTTAAAATAAGGGGATATCAATGCTTCAGATCCGACAGACAAGATAGACGAAAAGGAGGAGTACTTACTCTTGTAAGGAATAACATTCATGCACACGAAAGGAAAACCTACATGGACGGAGCAGAATATCAGCTGTTGCAGCTAAAGGTAGACAAGATGGAAATAGAACTCATGAACTATTACTGTCCAAACAACAAACCCCTGAGTCTCAGCTCTATATAGGTACCAGCCACCAACTTTATAGCAGTTGGAGACTTTAATAGCCACTCCCAGAGCTGGGGCTATAACCATCTAGATCACAGAGGTGAAGAGGTTGAAACATGGCAAGATGATCACTCCCTAATCCTAGTCAATAATGCCACAGATACTCCTACCTTCTACTCCAGAGGATGGCACACAACTTCAACACCAGATCTTGCCTTCGCCACCCCAGATATAGCTGGATCTATTAGTAGAGAAGTAGGAGACCAACTAGGGGGAAGCGACCATCGCCCAATCTTTCTTACTGTCCAGAGTGCAACTCTCAGTACAGACCTAGCCATTACAAGATGGAACTACAAAAAAGCCAACTGGGGTTTATTCAGGCATCAGGTGAACACGCTGCTGTCTACCCTCAAGGTACAGAACAGAGACATTAATGAAGTGGTAAAAGACTTCAACAGATGCATACTACAAGCTGCAAAAGAAACCATTCCCAAAGGATGCCGGCGTAACTACATACCATACTGGTCCAGCACACTCCAAGAACGTCAGGAAGCTATGGACAGGGCTAGAAAGGATGCAGAGTCTCAGCCTTCACTTGAAACTCACAACAAATGGAAAAAGGCTGTAGCAGAGTTTCAGAGAACAAAGCTAGAAGAAAAATGGAAAAGCTGGAGAACTAAAACGGCATCGCTGAACCTTGAGAAAGACGGCAGGAAACTTTGGAGATTAGTCAAGTCTCTAAATGAAGAGCGTTCCTCACCTAGGCAGACTATCAGATTGGATGAAGGTGGCAAACTTTTCAGAGGAAAACAAGCTGCAAGAAGATACAGTTCAGAAAGCAACTTACCCATTAACATAGACCATCAGAGAGAGATAAGAAAAGAAATACTGGCAACCATGAGACAGACAGATACTCCTGCCCCAATGAGGGAACCCATCACACTAGGAGAACTACAGAACGCTATTTCCAAGCTTAAGTTTCAAAAGTCACCCGGCCCAGACAAAATCAGCAACGAAATGCTAGTAAATCTGAGCTCAGCAGCAAAGACAAAACTGCTTGAGATATTCAACCACAGCTGGTTGAAAGGAACGGTACCCCAAGTATGGAGAGAAGCCATCACAATACCCATACTAAAGAAAGGGAAATGTAAGACCAAGGCTGCAAGTTACCGGCCAATCAGTCTCACAAGCTGTGTTGGGAAGACTATGGAGCGAATAGTCAACCACAGATTGAAATGGTATTTAGAGTCTGAGCAGATCCTGGTGCCGGAACAAGCTGGATTTAGAGAATGCTACAGTATAGAAGACCAAGTTACTTACTTGTCTCAAGCAATAGAAGATGCCTTCCAGGAGAAGAAAAAGGTCCTAACGATCTGGGTCGACTTCAAGCAGGCCTTTGACAAGGTGTGGAAAGATGGCCTTATTGCAAAACTTAGGAGAAGTGGAATCCAAGGCAACATGATGAAATGGATCCAGTCATACTTGCATAACAGGAGAACTAGAGTCACTCTTGACGGTCTGCAGAGCAGAAAAGTGTTGCTCCATCAGGGGGTACCTCAAGGAGGAGTAATTTTCTCAACACTCTTCCTTGTTTACATCAATGACCTGGTGAAAGATCTACCCGCAGGAGTGAAAGCTGCCTTATATGCAGATGACCTAGTACTCTGGTGCGCTGATGAAAATGTCACCACAGCAAATTATAGAATGCAGCGGGCAGCAGACATGCTAGTGTCATGGGCAGAGAAATGGCTTATCACAATAAACACAGACAAAACCTCCACAACACTGTTCAACCCTCGCCCCCAAGGACAAAGCAGCTAACATACACCTAGGGACAACCGTGATCAAGGAAGAAAGCTACCCCACCTATCTTGGGGTGACATTTGACCAAAGGCTTACATGGAATAAGCATATTGAAAATGCAGAAGGAAAAGCCCGAAGACGACTAGGCATACTCAGAAAATTAGCAGGTACCAACTGGGGAGCAAATGAACGAAATCTAAAGAAGATTTATAATGGAGTAATAAGACCACACTTAGAGTTTAGCTCAGCAGCCTGGTCATCAGCTGCTAACTCACATCTGCAGTCTTTGGACAAGGTGCAAAATCAAGCTCTCAGGCTCATTACAGGAGCCATGAAAACTACACCAATATCAGAGATGCAGAAGGTTGCTGGATTACAGACATTGTCCCATAGAAGAGACACAAAAACCATGATCCAGATGGAAAAGTACAACAGTATGCCAACGCACCCAATGAAGGCAAGACTAGATGATCTGGCATTGGGACGGCTAAAGCGTAGCAGCTTTGTGCATCTGGGAAAAAGACAGCATCAAGAAGACCTATCCATGAAGACAACACCACTGAAGCCCACCCTATACCCTGTACCATGGGAGCAGGCCAGCAATGCCCTCCAAATTAATACATCAGTCAGTGGTCTCACAAGTGGATGTGAGTATAATGATCTGCAAAAACGAACTGCTACATTGAGTATGATCCAAGAAAGCTATCCCGATCAATCATGGATACATGCCTATACAGATGGATCAGCAACTAATGCTGTTAGGAATGGAGGTGCTGGTATCTTTATCTCATATCCTGACAACCACTATGAGACTAGGCACATTCCCACTGGTAAATTCTGTTCCAACTATACAGCTGAGGTTCAAGCTCTAGAGCAAGCTGCAAATATGATTTATAACACCAACTCTGACTGCCACCAGGTAGTCATTCTCACAGATGCACTGTCTGTCCTGCAAGCTCTCAAGGGTGGTAAACTCCCGCATCTGAGAAATGAACTAAACAAGGTAGCTGCCAAAAAGAGAACCATACTTCAGTGGGTACCATCTCATTGTGGTGTACCCGGAAATGAAAAGGCAGATAAACTTGCAAAAAAGGGAGGAGAATGTGTAACAAGAAGATAATGAAGTCACATACTTTGAGAAAAAGAGAGCTATCCAGACTATCAGAAGAAAACAGAACCAACCCAAAGACGACTATCACACTCTCGACCGGCAGGGACAGATAACTATTTTTCGACTCAGGACAGGGCATAACAAACTGAATAAACACATGCACAAGCTACGATTGTCTGCTTCACCACTGTGCACATGTGGATTAAACGAACAAACTGCTGAGCATGTTCTACAGGATTGTCCTCTGTATGACCAGTTAAGAAAGATATACTGGCCCAATGACTCAACACTAAACTCAAAGCTATATGGAGCTAAAGAGGAACTTCAAACAACAGTCGAATTCATCATGAGAACTCGTCTGACGGTGTAAACATCAAAGATACGATCGCAAGAAGAAGAAAAAGAAGCCTTCAGCCTTGCGAGGTTAACCCTTTACAGTCCTATTCGCCCAAAAGCGCCCGTATTTTATCTTTTATCGTACAGTCCGATTCGCCCAAAAGCGCCTGGCAACAGGTTGCTTATTTCATTGCTAAGCGACATCAGAAGTCACATACGCATGAGATTTTGCGTGTTTCCGTCAGATAGAGGCCGTTTCAAAGTTTATTTCGATATCAATCGCATTTTTCTAAGTCAAGTGGTTGATTTTTTGTGATTTTTAAAAAATTACAGTGTAAAAATGGTTTTTCAAGCCATGGAGGAGATTTTCAATGAACTTTGAAGGATTAGATCCACGTTTCTGTGTTATTCCGATAGTGAAAATGATTAATCCTACATCTATGTGGACTATGACACAGTTATCGACGATAGTGAAAGTAGGAAAATCGATGTAGGAACTAGTAAAATTATGGACATATAGAGCACATTTACTTGTATGGAATTAATCCAGATTTATGAGCTCCCTGGGCCTAAACATTTGTCTGATAAGCAGCGGCGTATTATTTGTTTCTTCTTATTTATACCAGGCGACGTACTTATGAATAAACCAATATAGCTGAAAAGGGTTAGTTATGTTGTTTCAGTGTGAGCGTAATTAAAACCAACATCTAACAAGCAAGAACTGTCAAACTCGTGAGCAGAAAAAAAAAACGTTGTGTTCAATGCTGTAAGAATTAAGGAAAAACGGACACTTGTAGAGTTCTAGAGACAATTTATGGTTGTAAATTGTGTTCTCATCGTTAGTGTAATTTGTTTGATATTCAAATTTTCAAGAAAAACTGTTAATACAGTAGAACTCCATTTATCCGAACCCCAATTATCCGAACATCCAATTATCCGAACACTTTTTTGAGAAAAAAAAAATCAGGTGCCACCAGTCATGTTAGACTACATTTTTGAATCTTTTGATGCTGCAAGCTTCAAATGTGTGCGAACAATTTGTAGAGGATGGAATGGGCTAATGGTCGGTCGCTTACGTACAGGAAGTCAGTTAGATCATAAAGTCAGTTAATATCTGGTTTACCAATCTAGTGTACGTGTGCGTTCTAGGCAGTACACTGGATAAACAGACAGCTCAACTTAAAATAATTGTGTCTGCTACTACAGCAGAATAATTTTGGTGTGCAAGTATTTCTCTGTGCGATATGGCATCTTCCAGAAGGCCTAAAACATATAAAAGGAACCGCAATGTTTTGTCAATTGAAACGAAAACAGAAATTATCAAGAGACTAGGAAAAGGTGAAACTGTGTCTTCACTTGCGAGGATTTTCAATGTTGGGAAAGCTACCGTCTCTGACATCAAAAGTAACAAGGATAAAATTATGAGTTTTGCATCGAAATTGGATAGTGAAAATGGGTCGAAGAAACGTAAACCATGAGAAATGCGAGAGATTTGAAATTGGAAGAGGCTTTGTATATATGGTTTGTGCAAAGAAGAAGCAAAGGGGAAACTATCTCTGGCTCTCTATTGTGTGAAAAGGCACTTTAGTTCAACAATCAACTTGACGGTCCTCCTGACTTTAAGGCTAGCCAGGGATGATGGTTAAGAAACTTTAAATCTCGTCATGGCATACGAGAACTGGAGATTCAAGGGGAATCTTTATCTAGCGATGCAACTGCCGCTGAAAATTTTAAAGAAACTTTCTTGGCTTTTTTGGAAGAAGAAGGTTATCACTCGATGATGTGTATAATGCCGATGAGACTGGCTTATACTGGAAATCATTGCCTCAAAAATCACTTGCATCTCAGCGCGAAGCAGCTGCCCCTGGGTTTAAAAAGTGCAAAGAGAGAGTAACAATTGTGGTAGCCGCGAATGCCAGTGGAAATCATCGTTTACCGGTGCTAATGATCGGTAAAGCCAAAAAACCACGTTGTTAAAAGAATGTGACATGTCTCCCATTGTGCTACAAAGCACAGAAGAGTGCTTGGATGAATAGTGAAATATTTCTTGATTGGTATACAAATCAGTTCATCCCAAAAGTGAAGAGGTTGAGAGAACAAGAAAAGAAAACTGGAAAAGTAATTCTTCTACTGGACAATGCACCATCTCATCCAGAGACGGATACATTGAATGCAGTTGATGCAAATTTTAAAGTAATTTTTCTGCCTCCCAATGTAACAGCACTGATTCAACCAATGGATCAGGGTGTTATAGCAAAGCTTAAAAAGATGTACAAGAAGGAAGTCCTGCGTCGTTTATTGTTGGCTGAAGATGAAGAAAGTGTGGTGGCGTTTTCCAAAAAGCTTAATCTCAAAGACTGCTGATATATGTTAGCTGATGCTTGGACCACCCTGTCACAAGATAATCTCAACAAGGCTTGGAATAGATTGCTTGGGAAAAAAGGAGGAAATGAAACTACTGTAGTGGACACAAATGATGATTGTATAAATGAAGTTGTGGAACTGTCTCAAGCAATGCCCGGATTTTCAGCCTGTGACAAAGATGATGCACACATGTGGCTAGAAGATGATAATGATTCTGGTTTTCAGTTTTTGAATGACGAAGAAATTTTGTCTTTTGTGCAAGAAGAAAACCAAATACATGTAGTGACCGATGATGAAGACACCTCAGAAGTACATGATGTACTTGTAGATTATGAAGAAAACCCAAAACGTCGACCGAGTCCTGAAGAGGCCTTTATAGCACTAGAAACAGCGATGGCTTGGTACGAGCGAGAAGATGACAGCTGTGCTACACAGCTTCTGCTGTTGAAGAGAATGCGGGACTTAGCAGCCAAAAGGAGACTATCCAGTTTGGTGCAAAAGAGGATTCCTCATTATTTTAAATAGTGGGTTACATCGTACAAGTACATGTATACGTAAGTTGCGCCTGGTTTTGAATCATTTGTAATGTTATTTTGAATCTCTTTCTTAAAAAAAATAATTAATACAAGTAGTACATGCACTGCAGTGTAATGAAAGATTTTGGTGATACAGTAATCTAATACAGTGTGGGTATTATTATTACAGTACAAGTAAATATGTTTTATAGTGTAATTTCCTTGTGATGGTTAATTATTTTTAGAAATATGTGTACATGTACTCGATACATTATGTAATCCAATTATCCGAACATTTGATTATCCGAACGATGCTCGGTCCCATGGGGTTCGGATAAATGGAGTTCTACTGTAATGTATATAAAAGCTTTCCAGCGCAAGACTATCATAAAGATAAAGTAATTTTTTGGTTTGAATTTTTTTAAACTGTGAAAAACATTTAAATGTGACATTAAAATATACAGGTATTAAAGTATGTCCATTTTACTGTACAAATAAATGTGTTATTTGAACTAATATTAGTGTATAAATAATTTTTTAAATATAAGAAATATTTAAGAAAAAGAGTTATGTCCCTTCGCTTTATCGTTGGGGGTTGAAATATTAGCAGGGCTGTGGACTGTAAAGGGTTAAACACTCGGCCATCTGATGTAGTGTGAAGGCATATTCCTTCCGTTGCATCTCCAAATGCATGTTTCAAGAGTAAGGCAAAGAAGATCCTGAAGAGGGTTGGAGCCACAGAATGCACCTTGTTTAATGCCACTGCATATGTCAAATGGCTGTGATGTGCTTCCAGCATATTGGACTGTTCTTTTCATGTCTTCATAGAATAACTTATCACTTCCAGCAGTTTAGCAGTGCAGCCTATTTGCGGGAGGAGTGTAGTGGTGTTTGATGGTATTGTATGATGGTGTTATTACTAAATGTAAATTGTATGAGGGCAGCTGTGAAGGCTCCTGAGATAAAATGTAGTGGTGAATTGTCAGAAGGCCTTTCTTGCTACCACTACGACCTCACACTTAATTTTTTTTAATGAATGTGGCTACGTAAAGTGTCTAGGGTTATGATATGTAGTGTGGTGTAATGGATTATAAATATACCCACAGATATTAACAAGACTAATAATATTAATAAATGTTAAAATACACTGAACTAACTCACGTGTGTAAAATTTTTTGATATAAGTATATTACATTTATTTTGTTCTGTGTCAATTTTTTAGGTTGACCAGAACTTAAAAGGATTTAGAGATTATGAAAAGAAATGCATAGAATATTATATCATAAATGCAATAGTGTACATATATATGTACTATACTAGTTAGTTTTATTAAAATGTTCTAGTATTCATCTACTTGGGAGGATAATACTGTTTGTGCTGTTGGGGTGGCCTCATCACACCTGTCTATATTGACTACACAGTGTCCAGAAAATGGTGGGAATCTTTATGGGGTTCTTAGTAACTAAAGGGCGTTGGTGAAAGTCCAGCAGACCAGAGGCTCACTCATCTTATGGTTGTCGCTCTGGTGCTGAAATCAGGTGGTCCCACCTCTCCGTGCTGGCGGGCAATAATGGTGGTCTCTGTCACAAGTACTGTACAGATACACTCGAGTAAGTCACCAACTGAATAGACACTGCTTTGTTGACGACAGAAACTCGCAGCTCTGCAGTCAAAGTATGGGCCATGTGTCAAAATCTATTCTCTACCCACGTCTGGACACAACAGTGACACAACAACCACATCATACAGACAGGTCAGATCTCTCTGACCAAACAGCACATTTACCATGGTGGTTTTACATCAGATAGATCCTCCCAGACTATAGATTCTGAAAAATATTTATTAGTTGTCTGCCCTAAAAGAGGATAGGTAATATGTATCATTATTCTCAACACTTGATCTGTCTTGCATAATCCTTGCTGGAGTTTATGTACATTGTTGGTCCCTAGACCCTGACTAGGGCGGGGGGTCCAGAGCAAATCCCTACTTGTTTGTAAGGCTAGATTTCAATATGGCAGTATCAAATCACTCAAACATGAAACAATATTCAAAATATATAAGGAAATAATTTCAATCTTACCAGATTATGAATAAATAACACAGAATTGCTAGCAAAACTCAGCTGAGCTGCTGGCTATAGTATGGCGTCCCTAAATTTATTTCACTTGCTTTCATATGGAATCACCACACTTTAAAATCTGTGTCTATCACTGAACAACTATTGAAGAATGGCCCCACTTTCGCGTCTGAGCGCTAATGATATGATTGTCTGTGGCCAATCACTGCCTAGGTTTATTTTAAATTCAAATTTCCTACCATAAAGTCATTTCAGTCAGGCTTCAGTCAAGTATGGATGTATATCTGTTAGTCTCACCGTCTCTACTTGTGCTACTAAAAAAAACAGTGCTTGATTTTTGAACCAACCTTTCTCTCCCATCCACCATATTGTCGTTAAAAGTTATATTTAGATACAGCTACCGCCCAAGAACTCTACCCTCCATACTAAGTAAATTTGAACACCTGCGTCCAAGGTCGTGTTTTTGTGTGCAAATTGCGACACTTTTTTTATTCAACACAGTCTGTCGATGATGTGAACTACACTGTCTTTTGTCATTATCTTCAATATTATCTATCCGTTTGTAAAATTAAGACCATCTTAGTTCACTGCTCAGAATAGGCCATCCGGCCAGCTAATTTTTATATTCCTAACATTAATATTAAGAAAAAATTACTTTTTAATTTTTGTAATATTCCTAACATCTGCGTTTTACCGCTCCATTCAAATCAAAAGCTTGGTATCGCAAAAGCGTCCAATAAATGACTGTGGCGTAACATATCCAAGGTCCCTTCTGTCGAGTTGCTTACTTTTTATGTCAACTTGAGAAACGTGACTTTTCTCCGTTTCCCCCCCAATTGCGTCTCCTTAGCCTTTCCAGTCATATTTTTTTTCTTTTTGATCCGCCGTTCCCCTCCTGTCTAGCAAGTCAATTATTATGGAGGATGATGACCCGCGGTCTAGGCGATCATGTACATCAGCAGCCTACGCATTATGTTTTTATCCTTAAATGTTATCCTTGGAGGATTTTTACCGTTGTATCTCTGTCAATTTCACTACACATCTCCCCACTTGAAAACATGCCTATGGCAAGTTCCAAAACCAGCGATACACATAGGTAAAATTACTCCTCACGTCTGCCACTACTCTAATTTTGATCACAGGGGTGCCGACTGAGGAAATCTGCACCGACATTCAATTTGCCTGGGATATATTGGATACTAAACTGATAAGGTTGAAGCAATAAAGACCACCTCAGCAATCTTGCGTTTTCATGCTTAGCCTGAGACAAGCACACGAGAGGCTGATGGTCCGTCTCCACCACAAATGTCCTACCATACAGATAGATTTGAAACTTCTTTATTGCCCAGATTAATGCTAAACATTCTTTTTCGCTTGTGGAGTATCCTTGTTCCGCCTTATTCAATTTGCGGCTTGCATAAGCGACTGGTTTCAGTTCCCCATCAGGTGAAGATGATCTTTGCAACAAAGCCCCTCCGAGTCCTACATTACTTGCATCGGTTCTTAAGACAAAGTCCTGTGTCAAATCAGGCAGTTTGAGAATAGGCTTGCTAGTGAGTTTTTCCTTTAACTCTTGTAACGCTAGTTCACATTGTGCAGTCCAAATAATTTTATCTGGAAGTCCCTTGCGAGTCAAATCAGTCAGAGGAGCACAAATAGCGTTAAAATTCTTGATGTATTTCTGATAAAATCCGCATAACGACACAAATGATCGCACGTCCTTTTTTGTTTGCGGCCTAGGTGCTCTCTGCAGTTTTTCCAAGTTCTTAGGATCAGGGGTCATATTACCCTGATATACAGTGTGTCCCAAGAATTCAACTCTTTGCATCCAATACAACATTTTGTTGGCCTAGCAGTTAAGTTCGCCTCCCGAAGTCTATCAAACAACATCTCCAGAGCTTCAATGTGTTCTTCAAATGTCTCGGTGGCGACGAGAATATCATCCATGAAATTTGTGATACATGGGTTATTCAGGGGATCCAACAATTTGCGCATCATCCTTGAAAACACACTCGGAGCATTTTTCAGTCCGAATGGTAGCATATTGAATTCATAATGTCCATCCGAAGTGCTAAAAGCCAAATAAGGTCTCACTTCAGGCTTCACTGGGATCTGGTAATAGCCTTTACTAAGATCCACCTTTGAAAAGGATTTTGCCTTGTTCAGTCTGGCAAATAACTGTTTTGTGTCTGGTAATGGATCCACTTGTCCTTCTGTGACAGCATGCAGTTTCCTGTAATCTATGCACAGTCTGTGTTCCCCAGACGGTTTTCTCAACAAAACGACACTAGAACTAAAAGATGATTCACTGTGCGAAATAATCCCCTCCTTCAACAAATACTCTATTTCTTCCTTCAATGCCTTCTCCTTCGCGAACGGAATAGAATAGGCTCTCATACAGATTGGGTTTGAGTCTACCAGTTTCATGTCATACTGTAGCAAATTTGTATGGCCTGGTTTATCTGTTAATACATCTGTATGTTCCTCCAGAACTTGTTGAACTCTCTCCCTCTGGTTTTTAGTCAGGTGCTTACTGACTTTTACCTGTGCTGCTGTTTCACAAGGATGTAATGGGTATTCATGTGAGGTGAGTGGTTCTTTTTGCATCTGGGTTGCAATAGCCAAGGTCAATAAGGGGGTGCTTTCCTGGAGTGGTCTGTCCAGATACTTCTTTAACAGGTTTACATGATAAACTTTTTCCTTCCCCTTTTTGTCAATTTTATAGTTTGTTCTAGACACCTTCTCTAGAACCGTATATGGACCTTGCCAACCAATTTGTAATTTATTCTGGCTTCCGGGTAGTAGAAGCAGCACCTTCTCTCCGACTGCCAGTTCCCTGTCCTTTGCCTTCCTATTAAAATATGCTGCATGTTTCTTCCTGGCTTGCTTCAAATTATCATTTGCCAGTTTCCATCCAGCTTTCAAACGAGTGGTCAGTTCGTTCACATATTGATACGATGAGGTAACAGTCTCTTCCGCCTTCTCATCTGTCCAGGTCCTTAATAAAGCTTCTAAAGGACCTTTTATTGGTCTAAATTTTGCCAGCTCCGCCATACTTTTTAGACAATATAATAATATACAAGCTAAATCTCTAACCAGTAAATACCCTAAGTACTTCTTATGACTATAGTCTAACTAATTCTAACTAACCAGTTAACTAATTAATTATTACTGGCTGTGAAGATTCACCAACTTTTATCTGCAGGGACACTTTTAATGTTAAAGGGAATTTTACAATTTATTTCCCTACTTTTATTTCTCCCACCAGGAGATCCTAATATTACTGTTGGGCTAATTATCCCTGGACAAGACCCCAATATTGTCGTGGTGTTTGATGGTATTGTATGATGGTGTTATTACTAAATGTAAATTGTATGAGGGCAGCTGTGAAGGCTCCTGAGATAAAATGTAGTGGTGAATTGTCAGAAGGCCTTTCTTGCTACCACTACGACCTCACACTTAATTTTTTTTTTTTTAATGAATGTGGCTACGTAAAGTGTCTAGGGTTATGATATGTAGTGTGGTGTAATGGATTATAAATATACCCACAGATATTAACAAGACTAATAATATTAATAAATGTTAAAATACACTGAACTAACTCACGTGTGTAAAATTTTTTGATATAAGTATATTACATTTATTTTGTTCTGTGTCAATTTTTTAGGTTGACCAGAACTTAAAAGGATTTAGAGATTATGAAAAGAAATGCATAGAATATTATATCATAAATGCAATAGTGTACATATATATGTACTATACTAGTTAGTTTTATTAAAATGTTCTAGTATTCATCTACTTGGGAGGATAATACTGTTTGTGCTGTTGGGGTGGCCTCATCACACCTGTCTATATTGACTACACAGTGTCCAGAAAATGGTGGGAATCTTTATGGGGTTCTTAGTAACTAAAGGGCGTTGGTGAAAGTCCAGCAGACCAGAGGCTCACTCATCTGGTAGTTGTCGCTCTGGTGCTGAAATCAGGTGGTCCCACCTCTCCGTGCTGGCGGGCAATAATGGTGGTCTCTGTCACAAATACTGCACAGATACACTCGAGTAAAGTCACCAACTGAATAGACACTGCTTTGTTGACGACAGAAACTCGCAGCTCTGCAATCAAAGTATGGGCCATGTGTCAAAATCTATTCTCTACCCACGTCTGGACACAACAGTGACACAACAACCACATCATACAGACAGGTCAGATCTCTCTGACCAAACAGCACATTTACCATGGTGGTTTTACATCAGATAGATCCTCCCAGACTATAGATTCTGAAAAAATATTTATTAGTTTTCGGCCCTAAAAGAGGATAGGTAATATGTATCATTATTCTCAACACTTGATCTGTCTTGCATAATCCTTGCTGGAGTTTATGTACATTGTTGGTCCCTAGACCCTGACTAGGGCGGGGGGTCCAGAGCAAATCCCTACTTGTTTGTAAGGCTAGATTTCGATATGGCAGTATCAAATCACTCAAACATGAAACAATATTCAAAATATATAAGGAAATAATTTCAATCTTACCAGATTATGAATAAATAACACAGAATTGCTAGCAAAACTCAGCTGAGCTGCTGGCTATAGTATGGCGTCCCTAAATTTATTACACTTGCTTTCATATGGAAATCACCACACTTTAAAATCTGTGTCTATCACTGAACAACTATTGAAGAATGGCCCCACTTTCGCGTCTGAGCGCTAATGATATGATTGTCTGTGGCCAATCACTGCCTAGTTTTATTTTCAATTCAAATTTCCTACCATAAAGTCATTTCAGTCATGCTTCAGTCAAGTATGGATGTTTATCTGTTAGTCTGTCCGTCTCTACTTGTGTTTCTAAAAAAAATGTGCTTGATTTTTGAACCAACCTTTCTCTCCCCTCCAAAATTTTGTCGTTAAAAGTTATATTTAGACACAGCTACCGCTCAAAAACCCTCTCCTCCATACTAAGTAAATTTGAACACCTGCGTCCAAGGTCGTGTTTTTTGTGTGCAAATTGCGACACTTTTTTATTCAACACAGTCTGTCGATGATGTGAACTACACTGTCTTTTGTCATTATCTTCAATATTATCTATCCGTTTGTAAAATTAAGACCATCTTAGTTCACTGCTCAGAATAGGCCATCCGGCCAGCTAATTTTTATATTCCTAACATTAATATTAAGAAAAAATACTTTTTAATTTTTGTAATATTCCTAACATCTGCGTTTTACCGCTCCATTCAAATCAAAAGCTTGGTATCGCAAAAGCGTCCAATAAATGACTGTGGCGTAACATATCCAAGGTCCCTTCTGTCGAGTTGCTTACTTTTTATGTCAACTTGAGAAACGTGACTTTTCTCCGTTTCCCCCCCAATTGCGTCTCCTTAGCCTTTCCAGTCATATTTTTTTTCTTTTTGATCCGCCGTTCCCCTCCTGTCTAGCAAGTCAATTATTATGGAGGATGATGACCCGCGGTCTAGGCGATCATGTACATCAGCAGCCTACGCATTATGTTTTTATCCTTAAATGTTATCCTTGGAGGATTTTTACCGTTGTATCTCTGTCAATTTCACTACACGGAGTTGCAGTTTACTGTAGTTTATTAAATTTAATGTAGCGGATACTGTTGTAGTTGAGTGTGCTATAATATCAAAGATTACAGCTCAAAGTAACTGTTACAATTTAGTGTGGCTGTATATTTGATACTGTAGTAGTTGACTGGACTTTAATACCATATATTGTTACAGTTGACTGTAGCCATCTCAGTTGACTGTAGCCATCTCAGTAGACTGTAGCTATATCAGTTGACGTAGCTAAAATATCAAATATTATTACACTGTAGTTATAAACTGTCACAATGTACTCCTAACTGTTATAGTATTACACTATAAACAAGATACCATTACATTTTATTGTCGCTATAAATTAGAGGTAGTTTACTGTGGGTGTTTTTCAGGCACTGTTACATTTTACCCTAGCTATAAGTTAGATAAAACTCTTGCTGTTGACTATACTCTATTCTTCTGTAGTTTTGTGTAGATTATACCACCTACTGTTGCTGTTTGCTATAACTTTAGACCAACTAATGTTACCAGTCATTATGCAGACCAGACAATATTACCAGTTATTACACATCCCACATAATGTTACAGTTGCTGTAATTATAGGCTAGATAATGTTATGCAAGAACACCCAGAGCAAAGTATAACAAGCATTCTATTCCTTTAATTTTTTTTTATTTATAATATTTAGACTGAATACCATGTGGTTGAGTAGATTTAAAAATCTGACTTATGTCCATATGGAGAAGACATTCTCCAAGAATGTCAACTCCATGAGAGCAGCGAGCATGTAAGCTTGACCTACATTAACCTCCTTGAGGGAGAAACTATCTGGCAGCAGTAGAGGGCTCAGATAGTATATTATTTATAACCTAAGCCAATCAAGAGGCCTGTGTTAGGTTGGGTTGACATACATGGAGACAGCTGCAGTTATATTCATAGTCACATGATTTCTAGTACACAAATGTTGGATAAGATACAGTCATTCCATGATACCAGCTGGGTCTCTCTGTAACTTTTTTTTTGGGGGGGGGGGGGGAGGAGGGGGGGAGGGGGGTGCAGGAGGGTGAGGGGGGGGGGAGGGGGGAGGGGGGGAGGGGGGGAGGGAGGGGGTGGGGGGTGAGGGCGGGGGGGGGTGGAGGGGGGGGGGGGGAGGGGGGGGGGGGGGGGGGGGAATTTATGTTGTGTGGGTGGTGGGTGGTTTGTGAATTTATACTTTTTTCTTGAGTCTGTTTCCTGTTTAAATAAGCAGTTGTTTTTTTTTTATTTGTGTGTGTTTATTTCTCTATCTGCCTTCTGTCTACAGGAGCAGTTATTTATTTGTTTTTATTTGTGTGTGTTGAATTATCTGGCTGTTTTTTCTGTGTAGGAGCAGTTGCTGTTTTGTGACGATTGTGACCGAGGCTATCACATGTACTGCCTGAATCCACCTCTGAGTGAACCTCCTGAAGGTCAGTCAGTTTGGCTATGTTTTAGGCTGATATAAATCTGCATTTCTAATCACCAGTATTATAACACTAAGGCAAGAATTTGTTCACCATACAATTTTCTTGGAAGACTGCTATGTTTGTGACATTAATTTTATTTTCGTGTGCATTATTATGTTTTTGTATATGTTTACATTTATTTTATATAAATTGATTCATATTTACAGATTTTCTTTTATTCATTGTTCCATGTGTGTACATGTATTTGAATTTCATTCATGCGTGTACATTTGTATACATTGCTTCAGTTGTATACATTTGTTTCGATATTATTTCACATTTGCATATTTATTTAGTGCATTATTTCTTGTATGTGCATGTATTTTATTTCTGTTATTAGTCTTTGATATTTGTCAGAACTGGAAATCCCTGTTCACAAGAATATGTTGTGGATAGCTGTATCTATTTGATATAAGATAAATTATTTTACTGAATAAAATCTGAAAAATTCTGCCAAATTCTGTGGGTTTCTAAACATATATTTCCAATATTATATCACATGTAACAAAATAAATAAGAAAATGACCGTATTTGTTTATGGCAAATGAATTTTTTGAAAATCTCTCTAAATCCTTAATTGTCTTTGAATCTTCTGGCCACACCTGCCATCCTGTCACGCCACACCATTTGGGAACCACTGATCTATATTGTAGATTTAGGCAATCTGTGGTGTTACTGCAGTTTTGAAACTTGTTGAGTTCAGTTCCTTCCCCTGGTGTTCTATCCTTGCTTGGCATACATTTAAAAGATCCTCACATCTGGTTTTGGGGGAGGGAGGGGGGCTGTGTGGCATTCTGTGCATTCCCCGCCATCCATTGGGGATTTCCAAATATGCACGCAAGGCTAAAATGCTGGGCTCTCTCAGGCAACCATCAGGTCTTGCACAGAGCCACTTTGCTGTCCTTATTACTATTAAGTATTTATGCACTTTTTGTACTGAGTTTCATAAACTGTCAGGATAGATAATATAGACACCTAAGTTGTAACTCTGTAAACTTCTTGCTTAACATTTTTTTCTATTTTGTTGATTTGACAGGAAGCTGGAGTTGTCATCTTTGTATTGAAGAATTTCATGATGGTAAAAAGCCAGCGGGCATGAACTGATGTTTATTCTGGCACAGCAATTATCTTCATCACTGCCTCTGATTTTATAATAGTTAGCATTATCAGACATAATCTTATGTATGGTGTTATTGTAAATATTTTCATTTTTTTCTCATATGAACTTTGCATGAAAATGATGCTGAATTTGGGTGCCTGGAGGATGTTATAAATGAAGACCAGACAGAGCCTAACAAAGGAATTGAGGTGGAGATAGACTCAACCAACTTCTAAAGCCATTAATTTTAGTAGTGGGAACAGGCAGCAACTGTAAGATCTAGCAAGAATTACACACATGTTGATATAAAAAGAGGAATTTAACAGGATGCATGTTGGCCCCTTCTGCTAAACAAGATCTGCACAGAAAGTTTTCGGTGAGCAAAATAAAAAAAAAAAAAAGGTTGAAGAAATGCCAGGACTCTTATGATCAACAGTCTTAGATACGCAGATGGTAATGTTGTTAGCTGAAGCAAACAAGAATTGGAAAGGTTGGTGGAGGAAGTAAACAATATAAGTCATGGATTTGACATTAACATTGAGATAACAGTATAAAACAGATGTGAAGCCAGTATTAAATATAGGAAAACACGAAAAAATAAGATTTGGAGGAATAGGGTGCATCTCTATTACATCAAGAAGTACAAGATTAAGAAAAAAACTAGGAATGAATAGAGGATTAATGAGAGAGAACAAACTTCAACATAAATACATAAAACTTTGTTGGTGCTTGAGAAGTGAGAATGATGATGGTGGAAGAGTTTTGTTTAGAAACGAAACAAACATTTTTGAGGTTGATAAAAAACATTCAGTAAAACTGGTGTAACCTTCCTTACGAATCAGTGTTATTCCCATCATGTGTGACTCTGTGGATGCACTAAATGTACAAGACATTATTGTATTGAGCAAATTATTCAGTTGTACTATAGGTTACCAGACATAAATACGTTGATCTGTGAATGTGTAATCTCTTGTTTTGTGTGTGATGTTGTTTGCTGATGGCGACAAGTGTTCTTGTACCTTAAGCTCTGGTGGTGGGAGAATGTTGATGTTGTTTGCTGATGGCGACAAGTGTTCTTGTACATCTCTGGTGGTGGGAGAATGTTGATGTTGTTTACTGATGGAGACAAGTGTTCTGTACATCTCTGGTGGTGGGAGAATGTTGATGTTTGCTGATGGAGACAAGTGTTCTTGTACCTTAAGCTCTGGTAGTGGGAGAATGTTGATGTTTTTTGTTGATGGAGACAAGTGTTCTTGTACCTTAGCTCTGGTAGTGGGAAAATGTTGATGTTGTTTGCTGATGGAGACAAGTTTTCTTGTACCTCTCTGGTGGTGGGAGAATGTTGATGTTGTGTTCGTGTACCTTAAGCTCTGGTAGTGGGAAAATGTTGATGTTGTTTGCTGATGGAGACAAGTGTTCTTGTACCTTAAGCTCTGGTAGTGGGAGAATGTTGATATTGCTTGCTGATGGAGACAAGTGTTCTTGTACCTTAAGCTCTGGTGGTGGGAGAATGTTGATGTTTGCTGATGGAGACAAGTGTTCTTGTACCTTAAGCTGTGGTGGTGGGAGAATGTTGATGTTGTTTGCTGAGGGTGACAAGTGTTCTTGTACCTTAAGCTCTGGTGGTGGGAGAATGTTGGTGTTGCTAGAAATTATACAGCTGTTTCTACAACCCATCATGCACTTATGTCCAAGATAAATCAAATTTTACTAGACATATCCTGTCAAGATTGATAAATGTACAGTAAAGTTTATGACATAATCTTCAAGCGCTGAGCCAGCTGGTATGGGTGATACAAGTATCTCCACAGCTTTCTTGTTCCCAGCATTTATCACTTATTTTGTTGACTGCTTTCCATTCCTCGGTGTTATTTTTGTTTAACTAGGGCTGCTGAGCTTCTCACACTTTTGCAGCCAGTATCACGTTGAAGACTCTTTGGTATTATCTACCCTGTAGATGTAGGCTTTTCCTGTGTCTTTTCTGACATTTCGAAACATGTTGAGTTGACATCATGAGCTCCAGCTTGGCTGGCATTTAAAGGATCATCTCATCTGCTCCCAAGCTAGGAAGAAGAAGTGCGTGGCATGTTTTGCATTCCTTGCCATCTTACGGGGGTTCTCCAAATATGCAGAGCTAAAATACGTTGCTCTGGTTCTGGGCTATCCCAAGGAATTGTCATGACCTACACAGAGCCACTTCCCAGCTCTCCCTGCCCATCATGGGTCCGTAGTGAGATCCTCCTGCATGCAGTCAACCAGGTAAAAGCCAGATGTACATTTGAGGCTCAAGCGACTCCTCCAAGCTTGGTGTGCAATGCTGGGTTCTGAACATGTTTCACCACAGGGGGGAGTCCCTGGAAGTGTGTGGATGATTTAAAGAGTCAATGAGGGTGTAATTAGCCTCGCAGACAGAGGTTCACATCCACATATTAGTACTATAGGATTGTGCTTAGCTAATTAGTCATACAAGAATGACTCAAGTGTCATGGCTATATTATTTGCCATCGCTAATATTGCTAGGGGTAGAATATAATTATCATTGAATGCAAACACAGCGAATTACAGCTTTATAAATAAGTCCAGAGAGAGTCCACATATACAGCACAATTTATTGGACTGTTTCTACTTATACATACGATCCGTAACAAGAAGAGACATGGTACGCAACCAGACGATACGCCAAGGCCTTAAATCCTACCCCCTGCAGACGCAAGTAGAACAGTCCCAATTAAGATCATTTGGCCATGTCTGCAGAATGGGAGAAGATCGGCTACCACGACAAGCATGGGAAACAAGGATCCAGACCCCCAGGACGACATTAGACAATCTTTGAAGGACCGAGGACTAGAATGGAACCAGGCCAGGAGGAAGACAGCCGATAGGATAGCCTGGCGCTCTCTCTTCCAAACCTCTACACCTCACGGTAGAAGGGGAGCGACTAAGTAAGTATGAACACGACCATACTGGTCGGCCACACAACGAAGTTTCTCTGCCGTTGCTAAAACAAGACAACCCACATCATAAAACTCACACATTAAGACATGCTTAGCAACATCCTTTTGAGCACCACAAAGTTCCAAAGTAATGGACGCTTTGTGATGTGCAGAATGAGTCACAACATCTAGATATGCCTGCATGCATATGTGTGATGGTATTGCCTCCCCTGCTTTGCAGTAGTGGTCTAACAGTGGCCAAAACTCAAGAGTATCTATTATGGGCTTCAAAGGTATCTACCTTTGCACAAGATTACTCTTGGCAGAGATGTAGATAGAAGGGTGATGACACTTCTGTTACAAAGGGAGTCTTCACAAGACATTTAGAATAAGCTGGAACAATACTGCTTTGATTGAGTATGTTAACTCTGTAATTCTGCCGATGCTTTTGTGAAGGATTTAAGCACTTATTACTTTCAGCTCATTTAAGCCCCCACCCCTGATTTACTCAGTGGAATTCTAGTATAGCTCTGTTTAGAGTGTGTGTAGTAATTTGACTGAGACAAACATGCAGTAACTTTAAAATGATTAAATCGAAGTTAAATTTGTAACATTACAAATAACAAAATTTAATAATCACTTTAGGTTTTCTTCTTCTTCTTCCGTCCTTAGCCACCGACCGTCAAAGCAGTCAGTGGCCATTACGCCTAGTGGCGTCTTAGGGCAACAGCAGATAGGTTTTCTTTGCCATTGTTTCCCATCACGCCTAGTGGCGTCTTTAGGGCAACGGCAAATCAACCCATTTGCTGTTGTTTCCGTAATCGAAGTGACTGGCAAACGGGTGATCAGCCCGTAGCCAACTTTAGGTTTTAACAGTTGGAAAATAATTTGAATAGTTATGGATCAAGAAAAGTTATCATCAGTCTTTATGGAATGTGAGATGTTTACAAGAAGTTCAAGTGGCAGCATATATTTGAACTTGGCTGCCATTGATGGTTCTGCTCCTTCTTATGGGTTGGTTCTTTTCACTCTGCTCACGCTCGTCTCTGATCAAGGTTGTAGGGGGTAGCTCGTGTCTACCAAGTGGGTCCTTCATCTTAAAGCTTAGGCCACTGTTCCCTTCTTGTTCCAGAGATAGTACTTTCTGCTGGTACCACCAATAACTATGGTAAAAGAATAGAATGAAACGCTCTTCTGAGTATGGCGTTTTCCACCCCATAGTTAAGGGTTCCTATCTTCCCATACCACCATCCCAATTACTCAGACTTTACCCTCGATGAGAATTAAATTTAATCCCTCAGGACAAAACTTTCTTTACATTTAAATAGAAAAGCTTTCATATTTAAATAAAAAAGGTAAATAATACAGATAGAGTCTGTTTACATATACATCTCCACCGATTGAAAAGTGTTCACAATACAAATTGAATATGTTTTCATTTATATTTACACTGATTTAAAGCTTGAAAACACATTAATTTTAAAGTGACTATGTTTATAGGGACATTTACGATGCTTTGAAAATGTAAGTATTATACTTAGAATGTACATAATTTCTTTAATCTTTCCCTCCCTGCTCCATAGGGAACCTGGAACTACTTTATGCTTTTAGTTC
Source organism: Oreohelix idahoensis (assembly GCA_024509875.1). Lineage (NCBI taxonomy): Eukaryota > Metazoa > Mollusca > Gastropoda > Stylommatophora > Oreohelicidae > Oreohelix > Oreohelix idahoensis. Next base: position 136,531 of record JAMPIV010015900.1, read on the forward strand.
TCTTACGAAACTATCAATAAAGCAATCACCAGCCCGTGCAGTGGTGATTCATGAATCATCATTCTATACACTGAGGTTGCCAGCCTCAAATGACTTTGACATCCACAAGCGAGTTTCACATATTAAAATTCACATGGTAATATATACATATACAAGGGGCTTGACATAAGTCTTGGGCCTGACCATGAAGGAGTCACAGGAGGAAGATGAAACTTGGCACATTTAAAGTTCATCATATTAGCACTGAGTGTGTGAAGTACGCTTTTGTTTCTTCAATGGGTTTTCCCGCTACGGTGCACGGCGCAATGTACCCTATTGACCGGATCTGCTGCTCCAAAGATTTGACAAAACAATGGAAAAGAAGGAGGCCAGAGCTGTGATAAAATTTCTGATGTTTCAGGGAAAAACACCTACAGAAATACACAGGGAGATGGAACCAATGTTTCGTGATTCTTGTCCTTCATATACTTCGGTAAAAAACTGGTGTCAACAGTTTAAGTGCGGCCGCTCAAATGTTGCTGATCTGCCAAGATCTGGTAGACCAGCCTCAGAGTGCAACAATGAAAATGCAACAAGAATGAAGAAAATCATTGACCAGGATCGAAAAGTGACAATTGTGGAGATAACTAGTAGAGTAAAACTAAATGAAAGAACAGTTTATAGAATTTTACACAACAGACTGAACATGAGAAAAGTGTGTGCACGCTGGGTTCCACGACTGTTGACACGTGAACAGAAGCAAACGAGGGTAAATTGCTGTCAACAGTTGCTCAAAAAGTGTCAGTCAAAAAATTTTTTGGAGACCATGGTGACAGTGGATGAGACTTGGGTACACCATTATGACCCCGAATCCAAAATTGCCAGCATGCAATGGAAAACCCCGGGCTCCCCAACACCTGTCAAGCCGAGAGCGCAGAAATCAAACAGCTAAAAGAAAATCATTTTGACAGCGATGAAGAGGTTATACTGGCATGTGATGACTGGATTAGTTTGAAAAATAGGGTGTTCTACTCCCAAGGTCTTTTCAAGGTCAAGCAGAGATGGCAGAAGTGTGTCAATTCAGACGGTGGCTATATTGAAAAGGAATAAACACTATACAAAATTTCAGCTCTCTGTGACATGTCCTTCATGGTCAGGGCCAAGACTTATGTCAATCCCCTTGTATGTTAGTTCACATGTTAGTAATAAATATGAAATGTAAATCACAACTTACGCCAATCCTGACTCACAGACTTTTTGCTCAGATAAATAAAAGAGACTTGAATCGGCCTCTTACACACGTCTGGGGTGTCGTTAATTTAATAAGTTCCCTCTCTGACTTTGTGTATGGTCCTTCAGTTTCCTCAGTCCCAGTTTCCTTATTTAAAATGTTAGAGATTTCCTGGGCTATATTGTAAGTCCTGATGAATACTCCAATAAAAGGTGTCCAGTATTTTAAGAAGGAATTCTAATTCTTCACTGTAGCAGTCTGGTGTCTTGGCGAGCGATTTCTCAAGTGAAATAGCTTGAGAAAATGATCAGATTATATTCCCTGCCTTCCCATGCCTTCGTTTGTTATGAGCTATCAAAATACTCCAATCATATTCAAACAGGCGGGTTATGAGGTAACTTCAAAATATTCCGACATCGGATAATTTTGAACGTAAGGCAGAGGTCAGCTCTCCAAAATATGGTAACAAGATGTCCGATGCCCTTGTGTACAAACTTGCAGACAGATCGGTAAACTCATACAACAGCGTGTTCAAAATGTAACCATCATTACTTTATCAGAAAGTACTATTGTCATAACAAGTAACCCTTAGGGGCTATCCATAAAAGACATCCACAGGAGAGGGGGGAGGGAGGGGTATGTAAAAAGTGGACAGGGGGGTATTTTAGTTGAAAGTGGACGTCCAATTCACAAACCACATGGCAACTCTCACATACAAATTTCATGCAGGTGTCAAAGTGCACAAGTCTGTGCATCAGACAGTTACAATTGATCCAGATGACAACGATGTTGGTGATGCAGACATTGCACCAAAGCAACCAGAACAACAAAGTTCTGACACTGAGGTCGTTACAACAAAGTTCTGACACTGAGGTCGTTATTGTACGCAGCCTGTTCGACTGGTTGCAGTCTGAATTCAATGCTAAATGAACAGCAAACATTCACATGAATATTGTGGCAGTTAAGAGTTATCCTTCAGAATATTACTACAGTACACTTTGTTTCAAAAGTTTAAGACATCCCAGAAACAGTAAGATAATCAGTTTTAATAAACAATTAATTTTAGATTATAATTTCATTATCAAATTTCTTCATTTGTTTATAAAGTTTTGTCACATAATTGTGTGCCTCATTAATTGTCAAAACTTTCATTTTTGGTTGACTGTTTTAATATTAAAAATAATTCTTATGCCGGTTTAGGGGGTGTCTTGAACTTAGGAAACCCATTATATTATGATATGCATAGTTTTTGCATATTTAAATTTTACATAGTTTTAGTGTTTTGTTTTTTGTTACTTACTGTAAGATATTAAGTTAAAACTGTTTCAGTTATACGCAACACTGAGTTGAGACTTGTATATTACTATGTAATGTGCAATATTTAGTAACTCGTGTTTCACAAAATTAAATTGAGGTATCTGTATACAAATAATGTATTGTATAGAGAACTAAGTTTGAAGTATAGGCAGGTGATTAAAAATGTGAGCTTATATGTTTAATCAACACCATATGGATTGGACGTCCACAAGGGGGGAGGGGTCAATAAAAAGTGGACATGGGAGAGGGGAGGGTAAAAAATGACAGAAATTTGAGGACGTCTTTTATGGATGGCCCCTTATGTCATAAGTTTCCGCCACGTACACAAGATCTTGTGCTAATCTTAGTGAAGCTGTGCCACTCCCTTGCGACTGCGAGTAATTATCTCAGCAAATCTGGGTAGCATCAAGCAAATGTGATTATTATCACCTACAGGGAGTGTCAAGCAAATCGACAATACTCAAATATCTGCTACTTAGCAGAAAAATAACGAAGAAAGAAAAGTGCGATAACTGAGAGCACATAATAAAAATCAGTACCACCAATGTACCGACACTGCCGGAGTGAAGCAAAGATCGATAGAGGCCGCCCCATTTTGTCACAATATACCTTGGTGTAAAATTGTTCAGTATCTTCTCTGTCTGTCATCCTGTATCTCTTTTTGTCATCAGTCTTTCATGTTGTCGTTGTGTATTCCAGGTTTCTTATTATAACAAATCCAAAGAAAGTGAATAGCTTGTTGCTAATATGAGTAAGCTTCCTTCGTGCAAAGACTTCTTTTCTGACATCTCTATTACTCTCTGACATCTCTATTACTCTATGACATCTCTATTACTCTCTGGCATCTCTATTACTCTCTGGCATCTCTATTACTCTCTGACATCTCTATTACTCTCTGACATCTCTATTACTCTCTGACATCTCTATTACTTTTCTGACATCTCTATTACTCTCTGACATCTCTATTACTCTCTGACATCTCTATTACTCTCTGACATCTCTATTACTCTCTGACATCTCTATTACTCTCTGACATCTCTATTACTCTCTGGCATCTCTATTACTCTCTGACATTCATACTCTCTGACATCTCTATTACTTTTCTGACATCTCTATTACTCTCTGACATCTCTATTACTCTCTGACATCTCTATTACTCTCTGACATCTCTATTACTCTCTGACATCTCTATTACTCTCTGACATCTCTATTACTCTCTGACATCTCTATTACTCTCTGACATCTCTATTACTCTCTGACATCTCTATTACTCTCTGTGACATCTCTATTACTCTCTCTGACATCTCTATTACTCTCTGACATCTCTATTACTCTCTGACATCTCTATTACTCTCTGTGACATCTCTATTACTCTCTGTGACATCTCTATTACTCTCTCTGACATCTCTATTACTCTCTCTGACATCTCTATTACTCTCTGACATCTCTATTACTCTCTGGCATCTCTATTACTCTCTGACATCTCTATTACTCTCTGACATCTCTATTACTCTCTGACATCTCTATTACTCTCTGACATCTCTATTACTCTCTGACATCTCTATTACTCTCTGACATCTCTATTACTCTCTGACATCTCTATTACTCTCTGACATCTCTATTACTCTCTGACATCTCTATTACTCTCTGACATCTCTTATTACTCTCTGACATCTTCTATTACTACTCTCTGACATCTCTTACCTATTTGACATCTCTATTACTCTTGACATCTTCTACTCTCTGACATCTCTATTACTCTCTGACATCTCTATTACTCTCTGACATCTCTATTACTCTCTGACATCTCTATTACTCTCTGACATCTCTATTACTCTCTATGACATCTCTATTACTCTCTATGACATCTCTATTACTCTCTGACATCTCTATTACTCTCTGACATCTCTATTACTCTCTGACATCTCTATTACTCTCTGACATCTCTATTACTCTCTGACATCTCTATTACTCTCTGACATCTCTATTACTCTCTGACATCTCTATTACTCTCTGACATCTCTATTACTTTTCTGACATCTCTATTACTCTCTGACATCTCTATTACTCTCTGACATCTCATACTCTCTGTGATTATACTCTCTACTCTCTGTGACATCTCTATTACTCTCTGACATCTCTATTACTCTCTGACATCTCTATTACTCTCTGACATCTCTATTACTCTCTGACATCTCTATTACTCTCTGACATCTCTATTACTCTCTGACATCTCTGACATCTCTATTACTCTCTGACATCTCTATTACTCTCTGTGACATCTCTATTACTCTCTGTGACATCTCTATTACTCTCTGTGACATCTCTATTACTCTCTGACATCTCTATTACTCTCTGACATCTCTATTACTCTCTGACATCTCTATTACTCTCTCTGACATCTCTATTACTCTCTGTGACATCTCTATTACTCTCTGACATCTCTATTACTCTCTGACATCTCTATTACTCTCTGACATCTCTATTACTCTCTGACATCTCTATTACTCTCTGACATCTCTATTACTCTCTGACATCTCTATTACTCTCTGACATCTCTATTACTCTCTGACATCTCTTACTCTCTGACATCTCTATTACTCTCTGACATCTCTATTACTCTCTGACATCTCTATTACTCTCTGACATCTCTATTACTCTCTGTGACATCTCTATTACTCTCTGTGACATCTCTATTACTCTCTCTGACATCTCTATTACTCTCTGACATCTCTATTACTCTCTGACATCTCTATTACTCTCTGACATCTCTATTACTCTCTGACATCTCTATTACTCTCTGACATCTCTATTACTCTCTGTGACATCTCTATTACTCTCTGTGACATCTCTATTACTCTCTGTGACATCTCTATTACTCTCTGTGACATCTCTATTACTCTCTGTGACATCTCTATTACTCTCTGACATCTCTATTACTCTGACATCTCTATTACTCTCTATGACATCTCTATTACTCTCTGTGACATCTCTATTACTCTCTGTGACATCTCTATTACTCTATCTGGCTGGCTTTGGAATTCTTGTCATTATTCTGTAAAAGTACATCTCTGTGACCTCCAGGGCTTTTCATGTTTACTGATTATCCATAATTTGCTTCCATTTGACATGAATGTAACCCTGAAGTATTATTTTCTTACTTCCATTAGCTAAAACGTGTTGAATAGCATAAAATACTTTTTCATTTTATGGAATGCAGTTTTCCGCTTCAGCTGTTCTAATCTTCACCTCTAAAATACGTTTCATGTGATATTATTAACGTGTCAAGGTATTTGAATCACAGGTTTTATCAAGACTGAAATTTTGCATTCCGGAGAAGTCCATTTGTTTTGAGATGATCACTACCTCTGTCTTTTTGTTTTTGCTGATTTAGAGTAAGACTTATTTTATCTTTCTCTCACTTTTGTAATACTCATTTCCTATAACTCTTTTTTACTGTTAAGATGATATTATAAGCGTATATCAAGTTGGTTATATTATGTCCCCCCAACAGATATTCCTAGCATATTATGTCCCCCCAACAGATATTCCTAGCATATTATGTCCCCCCAACAGATATTCCTAGCATATTATGTCCCCCCAACAGATATTCCTAGCATATTATGTCCCCCCAACAGATATTCCTAGCATATTATGTCCCCCCAACAGATATTCCTAGCATATTATGTCCCCCCAACAGATATTCCTAGCATATTATGTCCCCCCAACAGATATTCCTAACATATTATGTCCCCCCAACAGATATTCCTAACATATTATGTCCCCCCAACAGATATTCCTAACATATTATGTCCCCCCAACAGATATTCTTAACATGTTATGTCCCCCCAACAGATATTCCTAACATATTATGTCCCCCCAACAGATATTCCTAACATATTATGTCCCCCCAACAGATATTCCTAACATATTATGTCCCCCCAACAGATATTCCTAACATATCCTATGTCATCATTTCCCGTTGTCCTCCTTATTGAGCTAGCAGTAGCACTGTAGCTGGTCCCCTGGCAAGAAGCCTGCACTGAACATTTACATACAAGTGGTTTCTGTGACACCTCACGGTACAAGGGGAACGACTAAGTAAGTAAGGTAGGTTTCTGTGACACCTCTACACCTCAGGTAGAAGGGGAACGACTAAGTAAGTAAGGTTTCAGTGACAGTGTGTTTTATATGATGAGGTTGCTAACCCCATAATTATCCCATATAGACCTAATTATATATTCAGTCTATAGCAAGACGTGGTCAGGTGACAGCACGTTTTTTAAAACAAATAACAGTTGTGACCACACAGGCTGATGACAAGCCCTGGTGGCCCGTATGTAGAATTCAGATACTTCTCATTTTCTTGCAACACGTGATGGCAACAGTCTAGGAAGAACTAAATCATGGTGATGATTCTTCCTCCAGGACCTGTTCTCCCAGCTTAATCTGATGCCTTTGTAGTAAAGTAAATCTGTGTGACACCCCGCTCAAATTTCCCCGCTTGAAAATTAACTAACGTACTCCTAAAATCTATTAATAACTACTTACTTACTTACTTACTTAGTCGTTCCCCTTCTACCGTGAGGTGTAGAGGTTTGGAAGAGAGAGCGCCAGACCATTCTATCAGCTGTCTTCTTCCTGGCCTGGTTCCATTCTAGTCCTCGGTCCTTCAAAGATTGTCTAATGTTGTCCTCCCAGGCGGACTCTGGGTCGTCCCTGGAGGTCTGGATCCCTGGCTCTTTGTTTCCCATGCTTTGTCGTGGTAGCCGATCTTCTCCCATTCTGCAGACATGGCCAAACCATCTTAGTTGGGACTGTTCTATTTGGGTCTGCAGCGGATGGGATTTTAGGCCTTGACGGATCGTCTGGTTGCGGACCATGTCTCTTCTTGTTACTTCAACCACTTTTCCTCAGATACCTCATTTCTGAGGTTTGGATCTGGCTTTTGTCGGCTGTAGTCATTGCCCACGACTCGCATCCATATGTCAAGACTGGGACATAGGTGGAGCGGTATACAGCCATCTTCGTTTTCTTACCAACCTCTTTCTTGCTGAGGAATCCACGATTTATGGGCTGAAAAAGTCTCCCAGCCGCTGCTTTTCGAGTGGCCAACTCTTCTTTGATGCCTCCCTTTCGGTCTATAATAGCTCCGAGATATTTAAAGTGGTCGACCTGCTCCAGGACCTGTTCTCCCAACTTAATCTGATGTTTTCTTTCTTCTCGTGATATCACCATGGATTTTGTTTTAGAGCTGCTTATTACCATCCCTCTCTTCTCCAGCTCTTCCTTCCAGACTTGCAGGTTGGATTGGAGATGTGCCTCTGATTTAGCAATCAGGGCAACATCATCAGCAAATGCCAGCTCCGAAATATAGACCTGTCTCATCTTCCAGTACCCCACTGAATACTTTCTTGTTCTCTCCTTACATGCCTTGATGACATCGTCCATAAGGAGTATGAAGAGGTAAGGTGATAGGATATCACCTTGTCTTACACCATGGAGCCGCGGTAGCATAGTGGTTAGTGCACTGGCTTCCTAGCGCAGTGGTCTATGGTTCGATCCCCAGATGAGGCGGAAAATTTTTAGGCCACAAACGGCTCCTGGGTCGACCCCAGTCCCCGAGATGGGTGAGCTTACTTCTGGGAAGGTTTAAGGCGGCCGGCTGATTGCCGTCCAACATCACTCGTGTGCCGACTGGTCTGGGCCATACACACATACTTATGCCTCAATGGGCATGTAACGGGTTCGTTTACCTTTTTTTCTTTTTTTTTTTTTTCTTACACCAGTGGTGGTCCTGAACTCTTCTGACTTATGGTTTGCTGTCCTCACATAATTTCTGCAAGACTTGTAGAAGCTCTGTATAGCATAAATCAGAGGTGATGGAATATTCTTCCTTGCCAAACAGTCCCAAAGTTTGCTCCAGGGGACCCTGTCAAACGCCTTTTCCAGATCTATGAAACAAAGATGGATCTCATTCTTATACTCAAGGGCCTTTTCACTCAGCTGTCTGAGTGTGAAGATTAGGTCTTGAGTACTTCGGTTTGCTCGGAATCCGTACTGGACCTCATCCAATTGTGGCTCAGCTAGGCGTCGGAGTCTCTGCTCTAGGATTCTAGAGTAGATTTTACCAGGGACACTGAGAAGGGATATGCCTCTATGGTTTCCACATTGTCGATTGTCACCCTTTTTGAAAATTGGTGTTATGATGGCAATCTCCCAATCCTTTGGTCTGGTCTTGTTGCACCATGCTGCCTGTAGGACCTTTAAGAGTAATAGGTCGCCTGATGCTCCCATGTACTTAACCATTTCTGGTGTTATACCATCATGCCCTGCTGCTTTGCCCATCTTGATTTTTTTCTAGTGCTGCCCTCAGTTATTCCATCTTTATGTCATCTTCACCATCATTGGTTTCCTCTTCTGTGCTAGTGGTTATCATTTCTGAGGCTTCACCATGCTCACCATCCAGGAGTTCTGAGAAATATTCTTTCCATCTTTCCATTACTTCCTTCGGGGCAGTAAGCAATTTGCCTTGCTTGTCCTTTATAAATTTGAGAGGGCATTGTTTTTCTTTCCTCATGTTCTTTAGGGTCTTATAGAACAATTTCTGGTTTTCTTGTGCATCTTTTTCTAGCTTTTCTCCAAATTCTTCCCAGGACTTCTGTTTTGCTGCTAGCACTTTGTTCTTAGCTTCTGTTCTGAGTGTCACATATTCTCTATATTTTTCCATTTGTCCTGTTGTGTTTTTAGCTCCTAAGTATTGTTTCCATGCCATTTTCTTCTCTCTTATTTTCTCTTTGACTTCCTCTGTCCACCAAGGTGTCCTCTTTCTCTGGTTACCAAGTCGGACTTCACCGCATGCTTCTGCAGCAGCTGTCTTTATGATATTCTTGAATTTATTCCAGAGGGTTTCCAAGTCATCAGGTCGTTCTTCTGTGTTGCTCACTGCTGTAGCAATAAGCCCCTGATATCTGGTCTTAATTTCTGGCTCTCTCAGCTTGTAGGTCCTAATGCTCATTTCTCCTGCTCGTTTACACTTGGTTTCTTGCGTGATGTTGGGCAGTTCCTAGGCTGAGCAACTCTTTCAGTTGTTCGTTTGATTGTTAGCAGGTAGTGATCACTTCCAATCTCTGGCCCCCTCCAGACTCTTGCATCTCGGACATATCTGAATGAGCTTCTCCGAACTATGGCATAGTCGATCACTGACTTCTCATTCTTGGTTGGTTCACATCTAGTGTATGCATGTATGCGCTTATGGGGGAACTTTGTGTTTGTAATGATCAGATTCTGCTCACTGCAGAATCTAAGGAGTCGCTTTCCATTGTCATTGAGAGTATCTTCTCCATATCTTCCGATCACTCCACCCCATCTAGCATGGTCATTTCCAACTCTGGCATTAAAATCTCCGAGCATAATAACTTCATCTAGGCAGTCATCCACTGTCCTTTGAAGCAGCTCGAAGAATTCCTCCTTGACCTCTGCTCTCTCATCCTCATTTGGCCCATACACTATGACCAGGTTGACTATGGTTTCTCCTTCTTTTAGTTTTACAACCATAATGCGCTCCGAGACAAAGTTCCATCCCTTGATACTATCTTTTTGATTTTGGGCCACAATGCAACCCACGCCCCCTTTAGCTCTTTCAGATATGGGTACACCACTGTAGAGCAACGTGTTGCCATCGAGATCCATGACTCCTTGTCCTTTTTTCTTCGTTTCCGTTATAGCCAGGATTTCTAGTTTTGCTTTCCTCATCTCTTCCACCAGCTCCTCTTCCTTCCCATTTATACTTCTTGTGTTCCAAGTTCCATAAGTCGTAGTCCGTTCCAGTTCGTCGCCTTTAGAATCAGTCCGGTTTTCTCTCTTGTAGTTCGCGTAATCATGATTTAAAGCAAACAGGTGATTGGCCTGTTGTGCCTTTGCATGGTGGAGGGGCTGCCTCCTTACGGCCTCCATGCAGGCCACCCTCCTCCTTTTTCATCCGGGCTTGGGACCGGCATAGGCGGAGTTTATTAATAACTACCGCATTTGAAATTTGTCTCAAGGCCACCGTAAAATCAACCGCCAACAATTTGACTAAAGAATTTGAATTTTTCTACTACACCAAGTTAAAAAGGTTACTACCCTTAAACACACCCCCCCCCCCAATATTTATTAACAACCAATCGGATTGTTACCTCGTTTTATAGTGACGAAAATTTTGGTTGGAGTGAGAAAAATGTCATATGTGTTTTTAACAAAAATTAAATAATTTATTCCTCAAAAACTAAAGAGAATTAAAAGGAAAGAGATATCTGGAATTGTAGCGCTGATATTGATTAACATAATACCATAAAGATTTCCCATTAATAAAACTATCTTGACGTAGAAACATTTATTAATATTTTCAGTTCGGGAAAAAGCACAATTAATTACTTAAAAATTACACAGATGAAAACGGGGAGAAATAAATGAAGGAAACCTATAGGGGTAGATATAGGACAGCTGGCCGTTTAATCATCAATTTTGATATAAAAAATCGGTCTATAAATAACTGAGATATATAATATATAAATAAAATCAGACGAGCGAACACACTGAACAACGCTCAATGTTTATGGTCCAAAATTAGTTAATTTTTTTTTTTGACGCGTCTTTTGATTGGCTGGTTGGAATTGATAACTTTTAACCCTGCTGGAATAAGTCCGCCATTTGAGAAAAACTTAAGCACAGAAGGGTTGAGAGCAGATGCAAAGCGTTGGTGACAAATGCCTTTGCCGTCTGGACGACACAGCAGTCTGGAATTGAGCCAATTACTGCTAGTCAATCCTGTGATTGTGTGATTATTCTTTACTTGCGGTAAGATAAATAAGTATTAGTATTTCATTGGCATGTAACTGGCCACAGATTGTGCGCCATATTTTGTTGTTCGACATTGCCAGTTGGAAGAGGTTACGACAGCCTAAGTAGGAAATGCCTAAGCAGACTTAGAGGGAAGTGAAACTAATTTGTGTTTGAATATTGCCATAAAATCTTACGACTGTAAGTCCAGAGGCCACTAGCAATCTTTTGCAGTGCCACAGTGTTCTAATGACACATGAAAACATACCTAGGATGTTTGAACAAAAGATTTAACAGGTCACAAGAAAAAAATTGTATACCCCAGCTGATTTTAGGGAGGACAATCAATGCTTAAGGTGACAGGGGCGTTGCAGCCATATGGGAAGAAGAATGTAAACACAGGACGGAGTGAAGTCAAAGAAAATAGGGTCTGGTACAAATGGTTCGCACACGTGACTGATCCCAGAAAATCTTAGTATTGATTAGTTGTGGAATTGTTACTGTATAGCCAGCATATAAAAGAGAGGGAATATCCTTCTTTTTCAGGGTTATATTGCCTATTACTTGGTGGTGGCAGGAAACCTGGTGCAGGCAGACCTTGTGTACATTGAAGCCTCAGTAATGCTGCATCTGTGGTCAGAAGACAACTCTTGTGTTGACCTTGCATAGTCTACAGTCATCCACCTCAGACAGGCTGTCAGGTCAAGTCCCTTTAAATGGGCATACGAAATTTCATCTTAACAATTTCCACAACCAGAACAGAAATTCCTGTGGGCGTGATGATACCAACAGACTCTCACCAAATTGACTCTTTGTTATAGAAATTATTAAATCAGACTGTGGGATACACATACAGTGACACTTTAATATAGCAGTTATGGACAAAGGGTCCTCTTTATTTATTTATATGTTGTAAATAAAATTTTCTTGATTTGAAAACATTCCTGTCCCAAAAGAATTGAGGTACAGGAAAATAAAAAATTGTAATATATTAATATAACTTTACCAACAGTCTTACTTACTTCACTTTTATTGAGTTAAAGTTATGTTTGACATTGTTCATACATCACAATAGATACATTACCCTAGACACTTGCCATACAACATCACAGAGATTATTTTACACAGAGTGAGATCTTAGAGAGGTAGCGGATAGGGACCCTGACATCATCATCATCAATTAGACTCAGGGAACTTACATAGCTGGACCTCACTTTGTTTACCCTTAGTGTAGTAACATCAATAACCTCTCACTTACCACAGCCTTAATGAGACTCACAATCCAAGATTCGAAGGGTCCAAAATGGTTGGCTTCGACATGAATGGAAAACCTCCATAGAAGCATCGAATCTTAAAGAACTGATATGGATCTACTGTCCTGGTCATGCCGAGGTACGTGACAATGAAAGAGCACCCATTAATTTAATGTGCATTGGCCATGGATAAGGAAGAAATACTGAGGGCAATTCATGTTCGTCTATTAGAGAATGACACTGCAATAGATGAATCATCAAGGCTAAGACTAGCATGTATTTTTTGGTCTACCTCTACTACCCTGGGGATTCCAGAAGACTGCCGTGTATGGCTATCAACAGATTTCTTCAGTGTTCGTCCTAACCATTGCCAGCGTCTTCTTCTCATCTCTTGTTCTACTGACACTTGTCTGGTTCTTGTCATCAGTTCCACACTGGTGACCTTGTCATACCATTTCAGCTGTGTTCTATGCAAGCATCCATTTATGAAAGTCTGTAGCTTGTTGGTTTAGAGAACTATAAATTCTCAGCAATAAGAAACAACTTAGACCACAGCTGGGAACGGGATATTTTAGAAGAGAAGAGCCAACCTGTGTGTTTAAAAAGAAAATTACATCATTGCCAAATCTTGTGGGCATGAGAATTTGTTAACGTTGCCAGCACACGTGACTAAAGAAGGACTGAGCTACTCAAAAGGTAATCTACTCATAGCAAAAACTGCTGCAGGGGAGTGAAGTGTTAGATATTTCCCTATATTACTAGGTCCGGATTCAAGAGGTGGGGGTGACAAGTTCCTGTCTCTGCCTTCCCTAACTCAAGAGCACACTCAGATACCAATTTACAGCGAGGTAGACTGGGTCGTGAAGCTAAACGTGTTTCGAACACGACAACTTAACCGCGACAGGCCAGCGCTCCAACCACTTTAAACTGGATAAATGCTTCCCTTTGTAAGCCAGTGACACAAGATCTACAAATAACTCTACAACAGATGTGTGGAGTAAGTTAAAAGGCAGAACTAAACATATGATAATACCTAATATAAAAAGACCTGAAAGGGCAGAGGTGCTGGCCAGGTACTACCATAGAGTTAGTTCTAAGGAAAATCTAGGACAGGCTGAAGTCAACAGAAGAGCAACAATTCTTAAAAAAACTCCGTAAAGAAGTACCTTATAATACTGAAAATTTATCACATTTAAATGCAGATATTACAATGGAAGGAGTTGAAAATACAATAAAGGACAAAACAAATACATCAGCAGGGCATGAAATCTTGAAACACAAAAAGTACCATAGAAATTATAACATCCATTTTTTAACAAAATTTGGAATACAGGAAAAATTCCCAAAACATGGAAAACAGCAGTAATTATTCCAATACTAAAACCAGAAAAAGATGCCTATGATGCCAGTTCATACAGACCAATTTCTTTAACTTCCCACCTAGGTAAAATATTATAAACCATAGTAAATAAAAGATTAAAGTTTTATTTGGAAAAAAATAATTTATATAGTCAAACTCAGTCAGGATTTAGGAAGAACAGATGCACTATGGATCAGATAATTAAATTGGAACATGAAGTAAAATCGGGATTTCAAAAGAAAGAAAGAACTGTGGTAGTATTTTTAGATATAGCTAGGACTTATGATAAATGCTGGAGAGAGGGTGCTCTCTTTAAAATGATGAAGATAGGAGTAACCGGTAAAATATATACAGTAATTATTTAGAAAATTTTCTGCAAGATAGATATTTCACTGTTCAGGTAAACAATGATAGATCAGAACTGTATGAACAACAAAATGGAATACCCCAAGGATCAGTAATGTCTCCTTCAATTTTTACAATAATGGTAAATGATTTAGGTGAAGAATTTAATGATATAACAAATAAATTGTCACAGTTTGCAGATGATGTTGCTATATGGAGGACTGGGAGACATCTGCCAAAATTATATAAGGATCTACAGAAGCAAATAAATAAAGTATGTAAATGGATGACAAAATGGGGTTTTCAGCTGAATAGGGGATAGGAATATATATATTCCAATATGGAACATGGCAAAAGAATATAGCATCACGGAAAATACATCAATTTTCACTGCAGAGATGGTGGCAATACTAAAAGCACTAGAAATATTCTCTTATAACCCTCCCAAAAAACTAACAGTTTTAACTGACTCTCTTTCAACAATTAAAGCACTTAGAAACTTACGAGAATGTAGTAGACCTGATATAGCAGAGGCTACTACATACTTATATTCCAGAGGATGTTCAGTCTTAATTGCTTGGATACCTTCACATGTTGGCATAGAGGGAAATGAAAAGGCAGATAAAGAAGCCAAGAAGTGTAGATCTGATAAAAATCTAATAAATGTAGGGACGAGTAAATCAGAGATTAAGAGCTTAATTAAAGATTTAATAACAGATGAATGGAAAGCAGAGTGGGATAAAAATCTGAAAGACATGCACGTCGTAACAATTTTAAATCTGTATGACACCACGCTCAAATTCCCCGCGTCAAAAACTATCGTATTTGAATCTAACGTTAACTATAGGATTTGAAATTTGTCTAAGAACCCAGTCAAATTTACCGTCAAAAATGTATCTAGTGTATTTGAATTTGTCTAGGAACCAAGTCAAAAGTTACCGCCCAACAAAAATTATCTAAGAGTATAGTACAAATTTAACAACCAATCAAATTGTTTCCTTTTCTTGTAGTGATAAGAAAATTTTGGTTGACGTGACAATAGAGGCTATTTTGTGTTTTTGACCAAACGAAGATATGTTATTTCTTAACAACTAAAGATAGTTAAACAGAAGGAAATATCTCAAATTATAGCGCTGATATTGCTTAACACATAAGCATAAATATTCACGCATGATAAAATTTTATTGTAGTAGAAATATTTATCAAGGTAGTACGATCTGGGCCATTCGATTCAAAAATCTGCACCGAGCTGACAGAAACTAAAAGACAGAACGACCAAGTCTTTGCCTTCTGATCTGAGAGCAGTTCTAGATCCCGTAGAAGGCCAGTTCAGCTTGTGTGTGTGTGAATATATTTGCCTGAGGGTAAGAAAGATATATTTATTTGCATATTTTGTTAATTATTAACCTGTGTATAGCCAGAGTATGTGTTAATGCTAAGTGGAAAGTGAAACTGGGAGCCGCGCTGGTGTAATGGCTTCGGCGTTGTACTGGCGACCAGGTGTTCATGGTTCAAACCCGGGTGGCGGCGTTTGAAGAAATGTTTACGGCCGGAAATTTGACTGAATAACCTGAACGGCTCCTGTGATAAACCCTCTGTGGATGGGAAGGAGCGAAGCTCCTGACCGGGTTGGAAGGAAAGTCCTCAGGTTCCCCAGCCTCGCAATGACATGTCATTGGGCCGAAGGGCTGAAAACCCGAGTGCCGCTGGTTAAGAAAAAAAAAAAAAAAAAAAGTGAAACTAATGTGTTGTGCACGGCTGTTTGTGCCCTATACCAGAGCGCTCTTTTAGTTTCGGTGACCGGAATTCTGACACAGGGTATACAATTTTGTGTGCACCGTAAAAGACTATTTAAGTTTTTGGCGGGGAAAATCAGCTGATGTGTGAGTAAAATCAGTAAAATATAAATCATTACACACTCGTTCTGGATAAACACAGCGCTAAAATTCTTTTGTGTACTATAACTTTGTTCTGTGTTCTATTTTTGATTGCATTTTTATTTGTTTGAAATTAGTTTTGACGGAGTTACAGACTTTTGAAAACAGCGTCATCATTTAAGGAAATTCATAAAATAAGTAATCTTTTTATTAATTTAATATCTAAAAATCGGCCCATTCGTTTGAGTTTATAATTATAAAGACTTCTCGAAGGGAAGCTAAAGATTATTTCCACATACTTTTTTTTTGGTTTCATATCTTGAGAATGTGTGTGGTAGTCAGTTTTGTGAGTGTGGCATTACAAGAACAAGCATATTGTCACCAGATTTTATAGCATATAAATCCCTTTAAACGCATTCCTGATACCCACAAATCTTAAATAAGGTAGTAAAAAAAAAATAACTTTTTGTAAAGCACCATCTGTTTTTGCATTTTCATTCATTTATAATGATATTTAGCTACGTATATAAGCGTCATAGATTACTTCCACATAATTTGATCTATCTTTCAAGTCTTGTTAATCTTCTATTTATAATATGAATTTTTTTTAAATTGTGTGTGAGATAAGGACTGTTCCATTGGTGTTCTTTGGTAGACAATCCTGTGCACACGACGGCTGCCAGCGAATTCTAAGTAACTGTTTGTATATCTTCTTTCATTCAAAGTTACAATGCAGGTAGTAAATTTAGAGAAACCAAATTCTAAATCTAATACCATCCTTTTATCAATGGCTAGAGTCAGAGATACATATGATAATTTAGAAATATTTATGAATGGCATGAAAGCTCAGATAGAGTCACTAAATATTTTAGAGTGGGATGGTAAACAAGTTGTTGTTTTCTTATTCGGGGATTATTTCCTTGTTTTGCTGGAGACACCACAGACATGGGTATATTCCTTGAGCTCCAGACAAACCAAACATTTTCATCAAAGACATCCAGAGAGCATACAACTTGCAAACCAAGAAGTTTGGCCATGTTGATAAGAGATTACAATAGATATATGAAATATGGGAAAGGGAATAAAAGGCAAGTGGCACATTACCATAATTGTTTACACAAACCAATGTTAGAGATTGAAATTGAAAATGTAGCTCCTCCTTACCTTCATATTTTATTAGGCATTGTTTTGAAACACCACAGACTTCTAGAACAGGTAGCTGATACAATAGACGCAAAGATATTTGAGAATTCGCAAGAGATACATGCAAACATTAGTACTTTTAAGAACTTGAAGAGATTTAGTAGGAACTGGAAATAGGCAGAAGAATTAGGAGCTAAAATTGAATTTTTCAGGTAGGTATATGAACTTTGTGAGGATAAGGAGGAGACAGATAATTTTAAAGTTAGACTTGAAAATGCACAAGATGCGCTGGCCAAACTTCAGTTTCAAGATCTGTGTACTAGGTCTGGTCCAGTTTGCTCACACATGGACAAGGTACTAGCCAAACACAAAATCATACAACAGGCTTATAATAGCAGAGCATTTATAGGGAATCACTGCCACAGATATCTCACACAAAAAGTTTATAAAGATCTTACAAGAGCAATCATTACACAAACACTGAAAATTACAGACAAACAAGATATAACTAACATAGCTTTTATTGCCCAAGAACAATTCAACTCACTGAAAGAAGCATTTGAGAAAGTACACAACAAAATATCACACAGTAAACCAATTAGTAAAGAATCAATAACAGCATCGATAGAGACTTATATGTCTTTGTTCAGAAAGCTATTCCCTAGTAAGACAATTCATAAACAGCACATATTAGAAAAACATTGCGCAGACTGGATCAGAACTCGTGATGTATGATTGAGATAATTGTTAGCTCTCGTGTTCTGGGGACAATTGGGTGTGTTATTTTAAGGTTATAAATGTGGACATGCAATTTAAACTTTCAATAATTAATGTTTGACGCATGAATCCAAAACAAAACTTTGATATCCATTTTCTGCAGGTTTTCTACTTTTGATTTCTGTAATTTGTTATGCATGTTGATTGTGACCGTTTTAGTGTAAATTGAATTAGAAACAAACCATAACAAAATATAAAAAAAACGTAAATTTTACACTATTTCAGACTATTATATCTTCTGTTCTAATTGTGATAAAATGTTTGTTCTTGTTCTAAAATTTACTCTAACATTTCTAGTCTAGCTTTACGCAAAATTAAAGCCGGTATTTATAATAAAAAAGTAGCCTAAAAGCATTAATTAAGCCCTATCAAAAGTAAACATCGCCACATGTTTTTCCCATTAGGAAGCTGACCACGTGACCTCTGTCAAGTGGGCTATAAATAGAAACTGTATGTGTAGTTATTCCAGTGAACACTCTACAAAAATGGAACAGTTTTTCCAATATATTTATTTTGATGTGTAAATATCATTTTATTGCTTTTGAGTATTCCTGACCTGTAAAGATTGAGGTTCAGAACAATTAAATTGTACATAAAAATTTCATACAGTCTTGCTTAATAATTTTATTAAAGTTAAAGTCTGTTGTGAAATTAATAACTGTTATATTAGATAAATTACCCTAGACGTAGCCAAATAAAATAACACAGTTAATCATTTACCAAATTGGGATCTTAAGAGGTAGCAGTTAGGGACTCAGAGTACTACATCATCATCATCTTCTCTGAGAACTTACATAGCTTGACCCCACTTTGATGTCTATACACCCTTGCTCTTTTCAGAGAAGGGGGTATTACTTATAAGACCAGTCTCTTATCTGGCACTATCCTGGTATCCTCTGATACATCTATTTGTCAAGGAAAGCCTATAGTTTAGTAACATCAAAACCTCTTATGACAATGCATATAAGTTGTTCAAGGCTCCAACAAGAAAATGTCAGATATCTAGGGAATTTAAAATTCCCAGTAATAAGAAACTTCTCAGACTACAGCTGGGAAAAGGCTATTTCAGAATAGAAGAATCTTACTGTGCAGTATGTCTTCAAGACAAAAATATAGAACATTTCTTGTTAAAATGTAAAAGGTATGAACAAATGAGAATACCAATATTAGATTATTTGCAAGCATCCAGCTTACCTATAAATATAGAAGAGGTGTTAAGAGTAGACAGACCTAGGTAACTGCATAATATAGTCGAACAATATTTAACACGAACAAATGTTAATATATAGTGACTGGGAATGTGAAGGTCTGATGCTGTTATTCCAATGCTTATGACTTTTAACAGATGGAAGTCAATTAATTATCTGTTAAAGTCAGTTATATAACTGGAACCACCAGGCCTTTACACCCCTTCACTTTAATATTATTCTTGTTCAAAGTTTCTTCTTGATTTTTTTTTTTTTTAATTTAACGTATAAGCACAATTGTGATTGTCCCTATTTACAATGATTTGACAAATGTGATGCCACTTCCTCATATCGGCAGTTTTTCATGTTATTTGGAATTGAAAACAATATACATATATCCTAATTATAACCCATCAGAGGTTGAACGGGATATTTTTCTTCTTTAAAAAAAAAAAAAATCTGCTCGATGGGTTGGCGACTGAACGTGCTGTTACACTGAACGCGAATCAAAGGGAAATGACAAAACAATAGGCAATGTGTTAAAGACCGAAAATTGAGTTTTAAAAACAGACGTTTTAATACGAAACACGTTTGTTTAATAATAATAATAAATTCTTTAAGCGCCAAACACGGCGCATAAGGCAGAAACCAGTGCTCTCCAGGTTGTTCGTTGTGACGCCACTCCTCTTAGCTCTTGCACATTATTTAGGCCCCCCCAACGTTTTCTTCCTTCTCTTATTATTGTTCTTCTGAGTGTTTCTTTTGGTCTTCCTTTTTTCCGCTTACCCTCAGGAACCCAAGTGAGCGCCTGTAGTGGTATTCTGTTGTTTTGCATTCGTAGGACATGACCGATATATGACCATCGTCTTTTCCTTATATAGTCGGAGACATATTTCTGCCTAGAGTCTTCTCTTATTTGTCGATTAGTCTTGAATTCTTTCCACTGATGTTCATGAGTTTTCTAAGACATTTGTTCTCGAATGTATTCAGCTTGTTCTCCAATGATTTTGTTATTTTCCAACTCTCACAGCCGTATGTTAACACTGAGATAACATTTGAATTAAACAGACGAAGCTTGGTATGTATATTCAATGATCGTAATTCCAAATGTTAGATAATCTATTGAAGGCGCTAGCTGCCAAAGCAATTCTAGTATGGATTTCTCTTGTTGTGTCACCATCCTGAGTCATTTTACTGCCTAAATAATTGAAACTTTCAACTTTCTGTAGTTTTTCCCCGTTCAAGATGATATCAAAGGTCTCGTTAGAAAAGTTCATAGCTTTAGTTTTAGAGGCATTTATTTGGAGACCAATTTTAACCGAGAGATGACACAAATTATTTATTGCTTCTTGGGATTGTCTTGGTGTTGAACTTAAGAATGCTACATCATCTGCGAAATCCAGGTCCCCCAGGAATTTTCCATTTGTCCATTTTATACCCAATCGTTCATTGTGGGTATAGTTTCTCATAACCCAATCAATAGCTATTCCAAAAAGTAGTGGTGACATAATACAGCCTTGTTTCACCCCTGTTTCTACTGTAAACCATTCTGTATTCCCTTTATTTGTTCTAACACAACATCTTGCAGTGTCATATAGCGCTTTGATTATATTCACATATTTTGTTGGAAAACCATAGATTGTACGTATCTTCCACAATGATGGGCGGTGTAGACTATCAAAGGCTTTTTGAAAATCGACGAAGGTGATAATAAGTGGCGATTGCCTTTCCACTGATTCTTCTATAATTGTTCTTAGTGTGAATATTTGATCAATACATGATCGTTTCGGCCTGAAACCCGCTTGTTCTTCTCTGATCTTTTCGTCAGCATGCAATTTAAGTCTTTCTAACATCATGCAACATAATAATTTTCCAGGTACTGATAATAGAGATATACCACGCCAGTTATTACAGTCTGATAGATCACCTTTCTTCGGTACTTTACAATAATACTGTCTTTCCATTGTTGTGGTGGTTGTTCTTCTCTCCATACTTCATTTATAATATCTAAAATTCTCAAGAGGTTGTTGTCATTAACTGCTTTAATCATTTCCCCTGAAATTTCGTCAACTCCAGCAGCTTTAAAAATTTTTAATCTTTTAACGGCTTGTTTGATCTCGTCCAGCGTGAATTCATCGCAAGTTATTGGCAAGGTGGTTGTGGATGTTTCATTATTAAAATCAGGTGTTACTGTTGGTGGTGGTCTGTTTAGCACCTCCATGAAGTGCTCAGCCCATCTCTTCATTTGTTCTTTTTCTGTTGGTATTGAATTCCCGAATTTACCTTTAACAGGTGTTTCCATAGCAGTAGGCTGGTGACATAGTTGTTTTGTAATTTGATAAAGGCACCTACTATTACAAGTTCTTGCAGCATTTTCAGCTTCTACGGCCAGTTCATTGATGAAATGTCTTTTATCTCTTCGAGTTTTTGTCTTCACTTCTTTATTTAACAAGTTATAAGTTAGTTTGCAAGATTCAACTGCATTATGTGTACTTGCCGCTAGCAGTTTAAGTTTTGCTGTTTTCCTTTCTTGTATTTTATCCCAAGTATCTTCTCTCATCCATTTTTTCTTTTTATGTACTAGGTATCCGGTGGTCGCTACAGCTGCTTCTGTCATTGCTGTTCTCAGTTGTTCCCATTTAGTATCGATTGTCTTGGTGGTGATATCGTTGTCAATTTTGCCTAAAGCATCGAAATAGTTGTTCATTTTGACATTATATTCCTTCTTTATATCATTTGATTGCAGTCTGTGTACATCTATTCTTCTATTTTTATTCGGTTGGTATAACTTCTTCAGTTTAATTGTGAATTTTATTATTAGAATATGTGAAACAATTTGAAAAGAGCAGCTCGGCTCACACGGAGAAGAAAACTTGGTGACAGAAATGAAAATGTTGAGAAAGACATAGACAGATCTTGAGCGACAAGAAGGCGTCAGTTTTTTGAAGGTCTTTACTGCTTGAGGAGATGAATCGTGATGAATGAATGATTCTCAACACACACGTGAGACATAGGTTGGGGTGGGTGAAGAGGGGGATCAAAAGGTGGCTTTCGCCGGATGCGATGCACCTACGGATTCTTCATCGTTTGTCTCCCACCCACACAGTCTCTCTTTTACAGCGCAATCTAGGGTATTCACATTCACACAATTTTGGTTTTGATTTACTATATTTGGACTGAGTGGTGGGCAGAAGAAGATACTATATTTGGATATCGGAAATCTGATTTTATTGTCTGGAATTTATTACACTATATGTCCTAATTATAACCCATCAAAGGTTGAACGGGATACTTTGTTTAAAAAAATGAGAATGCTGTAGTGTCGTTTTTTGTTTTGTTTTGTTAAGGTGACCAATTTGATACAATAGTGATAGTAAGTTAAAGTAAAGGCCTTAGCCTTAATAGCAAAAAGACAGAAGTAATGGTCGTCTCAAAGGAAATGGTTTCCACAGAATGCACTATCAAATTAAATGGAACCGTTTTAAAACAAGTCAATAAATTCAAATACCTGGGAACATTAATAACAACGGATGGAAGATGCATCTCAGTGTAGCAGTGCCCCCTTGCTTTTTGTAAATAAATGTGTTGAATTTGTCTCTTGTTGATTTGGCAATAGTTCGATGTTCAAAGTGATTCGAACTGTTTGTTTCTAGCGTTATGTTTTAATTGTCATTGTCATTGAGTGGCGAGGCACATGTTTTGATCGTATAGTGTTTTCATTCGAACTGTTGGTTTCTAGCGTTGTGTTTATCTGCGACAACCCAGCAGGCTCGTTCGTCCGGAAGAGAATGCTGCTACGTGGTTGTTGAAGTGATAGACAAAGGCACTAAATGATGTTGACGTCACAATCATGACTGATTTTCCACACTTATATCACAATAATAAAAACTCGACGAGCACAGGAGCATTATGAATATTGTCTCCAATAACTAGAACTTGAACAACACGACTTTTAGACATTGCGACAGCAAACATGGATATGGATTCATTTCAAGTCCTTGGATCTTTCATATATTTATTATATGCAGTTTGTTCTGCATCTTATCTTCTCCCTTTGTAACAATTTGGAGTACATCCCAAGATAAAATAATTCCTTACTTATTCCTATTTCTTTACATATACAGGTCATGGACATTGATGGTGAGTTATATAGGTGGTATATGGCTGTCGCTACTGTTTCAATTTCTAGTGCCAGTTTCATATACAGTGGTTCTCTCTTATTTGAAAATGCTGAAGGCTCATAAGTCTGTCTACCAATTTACAGATCGTAAGTTGACTAATTTCTCGTTCTGTAGATATGCAATTATTATCCTTCCTCTGACGTTTAGCATCTTTAGTACCAAAGACTTTGTAGTCATTTCAAGAAAAACGTTTCACTTATGATAAATGTCTTGTACAGCTTTCTAGTTGAGCAGTTTCCACGAATAACGGATAGACACGAGTTACCTCTCCTTTAAAATGAAATGTTAAAAGAGTTGCAATCGTGGGAGAGATCTGTGTGTTCTTCTGTTCCTACTGTGGTGGGTTTTGATGTTAAAGGAAAGTAGTTAGTATGTGTCTACAGAGTGAGGTCAGCTATGCAAGTCCCCGAGTCTAATAGTTGAAATTGATGTTCTCAGGGTACCTGACTGCTACCACCCTACGATCTCACTCTGCGATTTATTTTTGGTATCTAGTGTTTGTAATGTTATTTATATGGCTTAATGTCTAGGGTAATGAAAATGTAGTGACAAATGCGTTAAACAAATACAATTTTAAATCATTAACATCGAATAAACAAGACTGGGTTTAAAGTTATGATATATATGTATATACAATTTAATTTCCTGTCCCTCAAATTTTTTAGGACAGGAATGTTTAACTTAAAATGAAATTATGGTTTTATATCAAATTACTACACAAGAAGGACATTAGTCCAATATATCTCTTAATATGTTAATGTTTATACACGTTTATTCCCTGGTGGAGACTACTGTTATCTGAAGAGTCACTAGTGGGAAAACTGGTATTCACATCATATCACAAACTGTTACTGAATAGGGTGGAGATCAAACATATTTAAGCTAGCATGTAAGCCCTGAAGATTTTGGCTTATCTTAGTATCTGTGTAGACCCTGGATGACTGGTTTGAGAAAAATGCACACGATCCACTGCCGTGTATTCTGGAGTCTGCTACTACTTGTATGCTTTGATAAAGAAACAACCGGTAGGTTGCCTCAACTGCTGCAGCTCCGACTTCTGACCAACTTGAACTGGGTGATGTAACCCTGAAACAAGAGGAACAAGCCTCCCTAAGTCTCCAGCTGACTATCTCCACCACTACCAATTTAACATCATTAAACAAGTATTGTGATCAGATATAATAGCTAACTAAATTAGCTACAGTCTTTAACTTTATTGTGACTTCTTCATAACAGTGGGTATCTTCTTTTCCACATAGTATCAACGCCCCTGTCAATATACATCATCTTCTTCTTCAGCTAAAATACAATCTTTTCTTTTCTCCAAAGTTAATATACCAATAGGCCTGCCAGTGATTTCCTGGTCTTACAGTCAAAATATGTATGACAATATTCAACTCAAATTTAGTTTAATTTGCTTCCTATGTATGCTTAGACATGCCTCTGCTCCTAGTATGTCGCAATCTTCCACAAAGGCAAAATGTCGTACACACACAATGTTATGGCGCCCTATCTGGGTTGGCCTCTACATCAAATAATGTATTAAAAAGGTTATTCATCTTACCGCAATCAATGAAATAATCACACACTTTGTTAAGGTTTAACAGGCTGTCAATGGTCACTTTTAGACAGCTGCTGCTTCAGACGCAACGGCAATTTGGTCATTAATTGCTCTGCTTGGAACCTTGCTTGTATGAAAAATCTCTGTCAAGTGGCACCCTGCATAGCAGATGCGGTAGTTTTATTCTCCCTATGTCTATCCTAACATTAGCCAATCAGTTTAAACTACACCGCTTTGAATCTTTTTTGAAAATCCCAAACATTTATTTTTAAAAATAAGTTCGTCAGTCGCTTACGCTGGCAAAACTTCAAAGTTATACCTCCCCCTTCCTCCTAGTAGTATTTATCAAAATGAGGCAAGCCAATGTGACTTGTTTCCAAGCAATGACTAGAAAAATGTTACCTTTAAATTGAGCTGGGATATCAGTGTGATCGTATATCTGTGTTGGCAAATTTTATTTTATGCGATAACTCAGTCACTTTTGAAGTTATCTAAAAGATGAAAAGTGATTATTAATCAGGCTAATGTCCTTTATCTATCCAGTAGATTTTCATCTACGTCTTTATCTAAGTTTTCATCTTTGTACTTTTCTCTTTATTTATAAGTCTAGATACGTTTTTATGGGAAATACTATAGTATTGAATAAACAACATTATTGCTTTTAATTCCATTCTGTCTTTTCCTTTTTATTCATCCTTCAATAGAATGCATAACATTATCTACGTTTTCTGTCTTTCTTTAGTCCCATGCGCTCCCCTGCACTCATGTGTTCGTTAGTTTCAGTTTGAAAATACCCAAGTGGGTTTTGACTGTTTCCCTACTAACCCCCTCTCTCTCTCTATCTGTCTCCCGTCTTTTTCTTTAAAAAAAAAAACACGTGTTGGCCGACTTCCAAAACGGTTTCATGTTATATTTAAAAAATTAGTACGGAGCAACGAAAAAGCCTTTTGTAAGGGGATGGGTACCCTCGCGTGGCGTTAATAGTTTCAAATAGCATGCCTCTCGTTGGCGTTTTTGAAAATGCGACGTTCTGAAAAAACGGCGTCTTACGACAACTATCGCATGTTGTAACTAATAATAGATTCTTAGAATACGTTAGTTAAAAATAATTCAAGGAGTGTCCAATATTTTGCATTAGATTTTATCGTCCTTGACAATTTTCAAATTTGTACAATAGCTGGTTATAAACGGTAACTTCACGTCACTAGAATTGGACTTTTTAAAAAATATGCGCAGGGTAGGGCAATGGTAGCTATCTTGGCGTATTGGAACAAAATTCAAATACAGTATTATCATTTTAATTTGAGCTGGAGGGTTAAAAACGGGTAAAAAAATTTTTTTTAATTATATATATATATATATATATATATATATATATATATATATATATATATATATATATATATATATATATATATATATATATATATATATATATATATATCATCTCATCTCAGCCCGTAACCCGTCATGGGTCGTAGGGGTGCCATGGTGGAAGCATCAGCAGACAGGGTCATCCACTGCTCTCTATCCTCAGCAATGCGTACAAGTGTGGAAAAACCGTGCCCTGCCCATTCTTTGATGTTATCAGCCCAGGATTTTCTCTGCCTTCCTCTTCTCCGTTTACCTTCGACTGTTCCCTGAAGGATCGTTTTCGAAAGGGAGTCATGACGAGTTACATGCCCAAACCAGGCAAGCTTTCGACGTTTCACTATTGACAAAAGTGGTTCTTGGTGGCCTGCATAGGTGTTTATCTTCTCTCTAACATAGACATTTGTTTTGTGCTCTTTATAGCAAATGCGCAAAATTCTTCTATAACATTTATGCTCGAAAGCCTGAATCCTTCGCTCCGTATCTGCAGTGAGTGTCCAGCCCTCACACCCATACAAGAGAATAGATAATACAAGTGATTTGTATAATTTGATCTTCACAGGAAAACTGATGTTACTTTTCCATATCACATTCAACCTTGTCATGGCAGCTGAGGCCATCTCAAGTCTTGTCTTGATTTCTTTAATTGATCTTCCATCACTACATATATATATTTATTTATATTTATATATATTTATATATTTATATATTTTTTCTTTTTATATTTTTATTTTTTTTTATTTATTTATTTTTATTATTTTTTATTTTTTTATTTATATCTATTTATTTTATTTATTTATTTATTTTTTTTAATTTTTTTTTTTTATAAATTGCTTTTCCCTCACTTTATATATATATATTATTATTAATAATTTTTTTTTTTTTTTACTCTTTTCCGGTCCTTATTTTCATTGTTTCTTATTTTTTATTTTTAATGTACTTTCGACTTCCGTTTTCCGGTTTAGTGGCAGCCATCTTGCTTCTGTGACTGGACATGTGACTGGACACAAGGGAGTTATTTTTCTCTTATTTTTATAGTTTCATGTTCTCTACTTAATTCTCATTTTCTTTCTTTCCCTCCTGTCTTGTTTGTCTGTCCCTGACGAAGGCCTTGTGGCCGCAACGTAGGTTTTTCCTGTCCTTTCTCCTTGTAAGACGCATTACTATTTGTTTTTTTTTTCCATTCCACTGTTTTACCCCCGTCTTACGGCAGTTCTCCTCATATACTTATATCATACCCCATAACTGACTGCATTGTCTACCTGTTTGCTCACTTTTATCTCCTCTCTTACTTTCGATTCATTCACCTACTTTCATTGTTTATTATTTTTTATTTATTCTTTGTATCTATAAATTATATTATTTTTATATTCTATTTATTTATTTTTTTTATTTTTGTGTGTGGTCTCACTTGATTTGCCACTATGCCTTCACTGAAACACTTCATTAATTCACTTCGGTCTTCTATAACCACCTCCTTCAGCCTCTTACCACCTGATATATCTCGCACTGCAATTGATTTTGCATTTGCCACATTCAAGAAAACTAGATTCACTTGCCATCTCCACTTTATCCGCACCTGCCTCCGCCTTAAAGTTCTCCCTCATGGCTTCACTTCTCACTTCCACCCCTCGGCTGGCCTACTTCACCCTCGCGAACATCGCCTCTTACAGCGCATCGAGACCACATGTGGGTTCCAGCGTATGCGGGCTGTCGCAGCTATCCATTCCCGCCTCCTGGCAGATATCAGTGCTCAGCAGTCTCAGCTTCTACTCCGCTTACGTAGTCTCACCTCCAGCTACTTTCCTGCCTTCCCCATTATCCGCATTATTATCGATACCATCAACCGACAACTGTATGATTTTTTATCCGCCCACAAAAAGGACAAACTTTCCCGCCTCTGTCCTACCCCTGATACTGTCCCTGCCTCCTCTACTCCATCTCGTTCCCAGGTTGTCTGTATTCCCGCTGATCTTGCCCTCTCTGAGGGTGAGCTTTCGGTCCTCAGCAAGGGCTTGCACTTTGTCCCTCTCCAACCATCCTCTGATCAGTACAATCTCCTCCAAGATGTTCATCGGTTTCATCGCCGTCTGCGACTTCAGTTCCATTTCCACAACAATGATGATCCTCAGAGATCGCAGGCTGAATCAGATGATGCCTTTGCACGCTTCGCTCCTCCCAAGAATAAGAATTTTACACCCTGTCCTGGGGCTTCCCATGCTCTGGATTTATATATTCAGAAAACCCTCCATGACATTCAGCAACTCCAACCTTAACGCCTGCGTTATTCCAACCTTTCTTCTGATGAGTCTCATGCCCTCTCGAAGCTCTGCCGCAGAGATGATATTGTTATCAAACCAGCGGACAAAGGAGGTGCCATTGTGGTATGGCGCAAGGACCTCTACCTCGAAGAAGGTAATAAGCAGCTCACCAACAGCTCCTTCTACCAGCGCCGTGACAATGATGCGACAGTCCTCAACAATCGTCTGGTCCATGACACCATCAAAAGTCTTATCGCTCATAAGTCCTTACCTTCTAGCACTTCTCATCTCCGTATTGACAATAGTTGTCTGGGTAAGCCTGTGTTTTATATGCTTCCCAAAATTCACAAACCCTCTAACCCTGGGAGACCCATTGTCTCTGCCTGTGCCTGCCCTACTGAACATATATCAGACTTCCTCGATGGCATCTTCCAGCCTATTGTAGAGCAGCTTCCTTCCTTCTTAAAGGACACAAACCATGCTCTTACTACTTTTTCCTCTATCCAGCTTTCCCCAGACTGTACCTACCGTTTATTTCTGTTAGATGTTTGCTCGCTTTACACTTCCATTCCTCACTCTGATGGTCTCCGTGCTCTCCAGTTTTTCCTGGACCAGCGCACGCACCCCTCTATTGCTACAGTAACTCTCCTGCGCCTTGCAGAACTTGTCCTTCGACTCAATTCCTTTGAGTTCAATGGACAGTTCTTTGACCAAATTAGTGGAGTCGCCATGGGCACCAAGATGGGTCCCAGTTATGCCTGCCTCTTCATGGGCTACCTGGAGTATCAGGTGTGGCAGCAGTATCCTGGACCTTTTCCATTGATGTATCTTAGATACATAGATGATGGCATAGGTCTCACTGATATGCCAGAGGTTGACCTATCTAGGTTCATTAACTTCATTAACAACTTCCACCCTGCGATCCAATTCACCTCTCCCATCTCCACTGTCTCTGTTAATTTCCCCGACATCGTTGTCACCATCACTCCCCCCCCCCCCCCACCTCACCACTTCGGTGTACTACAAACCCACCGATGCACACAGTTACCTCCTTTATACTTCCTCTCATCCTCCGGCTTGTCGTGACTCCTTGCCTTTCTCACAACTTCTCCGTCTCCATCGGTTATGCCAAGATGATGACAACTTTCTATGCCGAGCACAAGAAATGGTGGACTTCTTTCGTAACAGACAGTATCCAGAGGATGTTCTTACCTCTGCCTTAGAGCGTGTTCTCCCTATCTCACGTCTAGAGGCCCTCAAACCCCGCCATAACACCTCCTCTGATAGAGTCAAGTTAATAATGACCTATCACCCTCACAACACTGCTGTCAAAAGGATCCTGTATCGTCACCTTCCTCTCATACCAAGCTGACCCAAAGGCGCGGGAAGTGTTTAGTGAGCCACCCTTGTTGGCATATAGACGGGATAAAAATTTGAGGGACCTCCTAGTCCACAGCCGTTTAAAAACCGTCAACGATGGCCACTTTGGGACCAAGCCATGTAACCGAACACGATGTAAGACATGTCAGTATGTTATCGAAACACGTTCAGTCTCGTTCCCTAACGCCAAGTTCACCATCACACATGGCTTCACATGTGAGTCACGCAACGTCATCTATGCTATTATATGCAAACGTTGCACCATTACTTACATCGGCCAAACGGGCACACGACTGGGCGACCGATTCTGCAGACACCTCTACGACATCTCTCAGTTTAAATCCACACCTGTGGCCATCCACTTCAATGGCCCGGACTACCACGGTGCCACTGACATCCAGGTGACAGCTATCAGATACTGTTCCTCGGACGCCAACAGCCGGTTTCGCCAGGAACAACGCCTCATCCATCTTATGGGTTGCCTTAAACCACACGGCTTGAATGCCCAACATTCTTTTGTCTGAGACGCATTTCTCTATCTAGTCCCTATTGTATTATGACTGTCTACTTTGATGTGATCACCCTTTTTTTTTTTTTTTTAAATTTGTTTTATTTTCAAAAAATTTTTTTTATTTTATATATATATATATATTTATATATATATATTTTTTTTATTTTTATATTTTTATTTTTTATTTTTTTTAAATTTATTTATTTTTTTTATTATTTTTTATTTATATCTATTTATTTTATTTATTTATTTTTTTTATTTTTTTTTTCTATAAATCGCTTTTCCCTCACTTTATATATATATTATTATTAATTATTTTTTTTTCTTCACTCTTTTCCGGTCCTTATTTTCATTGTTTCTTATTTTTTGTTTTTAATGTACTATCGACTTCCGTTTTCCGGTTTAGTGGCAGCCATCTTGCTTCTGTGACTGGACATGTGACTGGACACAAGGGAGTTATTTTTCTCTTATTTTTATAGTTTCATGTTCTCTACTTAATTCTCATTTTCTTTCTTTCCCTCCTGTCTTGTTTGTCTGTCCCTGACGAAGGCCTTGTGGCCGCAACGTAGGTTTTTCCTGTCCTTTCTCCTTGTAAGACGCATTACTATTTGTTTTGTTTTTCCCATTCCACCTACATCTAACAAATTTGGTAGTTCTTGTGGTCTAAAAGGTAGTTCTATCTTCTACTAGACCCCGGGTTCCCAAACCTGTGGGTCGCGACCCCCAAGGGGGTCGCAAAGTGTTTTCTGGGGGGTCGCCGCGGTTATTTTTAGTTGCAATTATTTTTATAGGAAATTTCACCACGAAGGTTTTCAATACTTATTTATTTCAAAGTGGCTACACTGCAATATTCTACTAGTGGTTGTAACACTGATTTTTGATAAATGAAAGGAAGTGACTTAAGGTCAACCGCGGCGGATACGATACTTAAATAATATTAAAAGCCCGCTGTGTTCATACATATTAAACATTTTATATTATTTTAATTATTTGCTATGGCGGGCTTTTAATATTTCCGCCGCGGCGGACCTTGATTCACTCCCTAAAAATAAAATATACAAAGCAGTGTTATCAGTAGAATAAAATTTTGTTACAAATAGTAAACTGAAAAAAAATATTCTCTATAATGCAAAATTTAATATCAAAATTCATTTTTAATCGGTGTCTCGGTGTTTGAATAACAGACCGTCGAATACGGACCGTCGAATAAAAGGGAGTTGCTCTCTTAGCGCAGTTGAAGATCACCCCGTATGTTTCGCCGAGGCCGCCATCTTTGCAATGATGTAATTCAATAATGTCCGCGATGGGCCGTCTGATGCCAACCGGCGCGAACTTAGTTCGCCAATAGTCAACCACCTTTAGTTGGCACCATGATGGAAACCAGCCACTCGCTGTCGAGCGCGGGTTAGCTACTGCTTGCACTTTCTAAAATATAAAGAGCGTCAGTAGGTCGTCATCGGTCCGTGCTGTCGGCCGGCTTTCTGCATCGCTATTATCGATTCCCGACGGAAAACAATTTATTTGGCTAATTATTTATTTATATTATTAGTATTAATAGGTGTATTATTATAATTAAATAGTGAGTCAAATGACTAACGCTAAACATTACTAAACATTAATTTTTTTTTTTTTTTATATTACTGTCTCCTGAACTTCCCCATAAAGTAGTTTAGAGCTGTACTTTTATTCAGGCATTCTGCTGTGTTAGTTTCCCTTGGGGTTCCTCTTCCCCAGGTCCTCTTGAGGTTAGAGCGTCGTGTCTTTCTTCTCGGTATGCTGCCTTGGTGCTTTTGTACTGATGCATTATTGGGGTTGTGTTGGGGTTCCCTTTTTATACTTTTTTAAACTGATAAATGGGGATGTTCCTTAACGTTCTCGATTTGATAAAAATTGGTTAAATGTTCTTTCTCGTTCTCGGTTTGATGTGGAAGATGCTGGCATTACAATTACGATTGATAAAATTCGTGAAACGCGAATAAATAATAAAAATACAAAAAGAATTTTTTTTTTCCGCGAATAAGAATTAATTGTTATTTTTATTTTCAGAAATCCGTACCCATGGAGAAAAAACGTAAATATTCAGAAGACTATCTAAAATTTGGCTTTACCACCTTGATCAGCAATGGCATAGAGAAACCACAATGCGTTTTGTGCAATGTTGTTCTCAGTGCTGAATCTATGAAACCTTCAAAACTCAAACGTCACTTAGAGGCAAAGCATTCAGAACATACTGAAAAGGATTTGGAGTTCTTTCCATGAAACTGGTCTCAGGCGTCAGAGAATTGATCCAACAGGAAGTTTTCAGCAACAGAACACAGCAGCAGTGCTAGCATCATATGAAGTCGCATTGGAAATTGCCAAACAAAAAAACCTTACACGGCTGGAGAAACGTTCATCGAACCCTGCATGTTGAAGATGGTGAAGTTAATTCTTGGGGAAGCCAGCGAGATAAAAATGCGACAAATATCTCTGTCCAATAACACTATTCAGAGGCGCATTTCAGATATGTCAGTAGACGTGAAAGATTCAGAGTGAAAGAAAAGCAAAGGGTACACATTATCCAATTTCAAGACAATCTTCAGGCATCTGTATCCAAGCTGCAAAACTGGCGTCGGAAAGTAAATCTTGGAAACATTGCCATGTTTGAAAAACTCTGTAGTGTGGTAGAGGAATCTGAAGGTAAACCGGATGAGAATCTGAAGGAGGAGATTACTGGGCACCTTGAATCTCTTGAAAAGGAATTTCAGCGGTACTTCCCTGAGCTTACAGCAGAAGAAGCTGCACTGGTACAAAACCCATTCTCTGCTTCCCTGAATGTAGCCAGCATTCCCGATGAAGTACAAGATGGATTCTTGGATCTGCGGAACGATTCCTCGGCATGCAATTTGTTTTATGAAAAATTGCTGATTCAGTTCTGGTGTGCTATGTATCAGTTATATCCAAATGTCACATGCTTGCCTTTCGATTTTTACTTCCATTTGCCTCTACATATCTCTGCGAGAGTGGATTTTCAACGCTTCTTCATATCAAAACAAAGGCAAGAAACATACTGAATGTTGAGGATGACATGAGGTTGGCTTTAACAAACCCTCAGCCGCGAATTTTGAAGCTGGTTGTCCAGATGCAAGTACAACCATCGCATTAAATATTAGGTTAATTAAATATTAGGTTAGAATTATATTCTGAAGAATCTATTTTAATGTGTTTTCTTTACCCTATTTAAAATGCCTTTTTTATGCAAATGTGGCGGGGGTCGCAGGTTACTTGGCTATTATAAAAGGGGGTCGCGGCTCGAAAAAGGTTTCGAAACACTGTAATATACCCTCCGTCCGCTCCCTTCGGCATTTGCTCTCCGACTGGTCCATACAATTAGCTTACTGCTTTTGTTTTCTCATTTTGCCAATAATCGTCATGCGATTCTATAGGTGTTGAAAGATATTTTATTTTATTAAATTCTGCTGACTATACTAGTTTACGATTTAAGTTCATTGGAATGCTTCTCAGTCTATTTTCATTAGTAACTTCTAACTTATTGAAGGAGTTTCTCTATTACATTTACTACATTGTGAGAACCATTGCTGACTTCAGGTGGATTTACCTATCTATTTCTAGAATCACTGCTGATGTAATTTGGTACAGTCCAAAGTTCGACCTTGTCACAACGTGGCTTTAATTAGAGTCTGTCTGAGTACAGAGACAAGACACTGTTTGAGGAAAGTCTGAGAAGATAGATTTAGATGAGAATTTCAGTGAATGTGGAAGGATGAGACTTATAGCTTCAAGGGTGAGAACCGAGATTGACTCTCTCTCGCCACTTGTGACTTATTTACTAGCTACTGTCTCACCACCTCTGACTACCAGAAAGGAGATACGATTACACTAAAGTATCCACAGACACCACTATACAGTCAAAGCATACAAGTACAGTATAGTTAAAGATAAACTGATCCAGTGTACATTTTATAGTTTATTAAACAACAAATCAATACCACAGCAAACAACAATTACGTGCGAGGTCGCACAACCTGGAAAAAGAACAAATCAAGTGAAAGACATAATATAAAAATTTCCACACTCTCTTTCACACCTGCACGAAAACAACTAAGGATAAAGAAATATACTTGGTGGGGGTCTCTAAGTGAGCGCCACCCCTCCTGACTACACTATTGTTACTAACTAAATGACCACACTGTCTCAAAGCGCTCTAGACGGTCCGGCACTCCTAACTAATACACCATCAAGAAATGCTACACTAATGGATTATACAGCGCTACCTCAGAGGCTGTTGTTACGGTAGTTTATTGATATCGTCTGCTATAATTGGCAGTGCGCATTTTTAGGTCAATAGAATTAATATAAATTGATTTTTATACTTCACGGATTAGTGAACGCGAAATACACGGTCAAATTATGACGTGTTAGCGTCGATAAGGTCACGCTTCGTGACTTAGTTACTGGACCCTTGTTACGTTGTCCGTCAAGCCGGGAAGTCGTGTTTTTACCTCCTTCCAAGGTTAAGCTTTGCTAATAGCCGTATTTATGTAAATTGATACCAGGACTCAGGGTCAGTCCAGATAATATTATATACGAGTGAATTCATAAAGGTTTGTGATTAACCTGCGTTACGGAAGGATATTTTATAAGTAGTTTGATTATTTTCGTCAAGACTCATGCGCTCATTTCTGGCTGTCTGGATCCCAGCAGCACATGTATACAGCCATGATGTTCTGTTGACATGAATTCAATATGACACGGACGGATAAGAATATATATGCAAGTAAATTCTAATGAACTGTATGTTAATGTTATACCTGCTTGAAATGTCTTCGTATGTGAACTTGTTAATAAATAATGGACTCCAATTCGAAGACTTATCCACATCGATAACGTTACGGTTGGTTTGTCAGATGGACAATGTTGATTATTATTGTAGTTGAAGAACTTTTCCTATAAGAAGGTATACAATATAATAATGAGCTCCGAAAGGAACCAATGTCTTCTTGGACATTCATTACACAATGAGACCATATAACGTTGACCCTCATTTGAATATTTATAAAACGAACGAAGCACGCATTTGCAACTCAACAAATAAAGAACCAGCTCTGAACCAGCAACCCGTAGCGAAACCAGTAACGTATCAGCTTTCCTCTAAGTATTTCTATCTAACCCTACTGTTCCTCGCTAAACTTCTCTCTCTCTCTCTCTCTCTCTCTCTCTCCTCTGTTTCTGTTCAGTGCCTCTCTGACGCTATCGTCTTGGTCTGAGGCTCTGATGAGTTGCTTTTCGTCACGCACCTCCTCCCGTTAGCATTTAGAAAGGCATGTTTTCCCTCTCTCCTTTCCCGAATACTGATGAAGAGGCCCTTGGTAATTTGATATAAATTTAATTGCCAAAGGCTGTAGATTTTATCACTGCTGATGACCCTCAATTTTTCAAACCGCCGAGTTAACAAGCTTCGGGTTTAGGCCTACTGCATTATTGTGGCAGTATGTAAACAACACCAGGCAACGTAGCCTGTTTTGGTATTGGCCTTTACGAGCTAAGAGCTCCTATGTAGAGGCAAGTCCCCCGTTGAGGTATGGTTCCTTACGTCAAGAGAACGTCTAATTCCTCTCAGTATTGCAGACGTAACTGGGCGCCAGATACAAGCGCGTACCCTGTTTTCTTCAATTACACTGATGTCTCGTGTCTCACTCTCTCTTGAGAAGGCAAAGTCCGTTGTAGGCTTAGGGCTATCTACAACCTCCTCGCCGTGAATTGCTGTAAAACAAAAAATAACAACCTCTATACAACAATTCAAAATTACCTAATACATAACACATTAACACCCAAAATTCATCTACACCCTGGTGTCCTCTAAATTCATAAATCTCCCCTACACACAAGCTACACACAAGAAATAAAACAGATATTTCTGCCCAAGGGACAGACTAATTTACAGCTCCCTCCTCTCTCCCGCACAAATTACTCGCTGCCTGTTACGTTAAACCCAGACGTGGGCTGACCTGAATCTTTTGTGTGCGTGTCTCGCCAGTAGGCGTCACAACATCGCTTCACTGAAGCTAAACATCCCCTGCAATGAATAATTTCCCAGCCCTATTCTTCTTAAAGACTGTCCCGGGAAGGTTATCAATTTAACAGAATTATTTAACACACTTATACATACACCATCTATGTTAATCTTATACCCCCTTCACCCCTTGTCTTCTGACTACATTACCAATTAGCACAACTTATGAATAAACAAACCCCACCCACGTATATTCATTACAAATTATCATAATCAAATGCGGTTACTCGGACCTCATTATTACATTACACAGAGCTCCCGTCTAACTTAGCACCTAACCTCATACAGTTAATTATCTCAAAAACCGCTACACAATCATAGATACTGCTAGCTTATACATAGTATAATTATAGACAACACTTCTCGACACTGGCTCTAGTTTTGTATAAGTCAGCAATTGATGGCAACTCCTGACTAATAAAAAGTAAATTTAGTCCCAGAAGAAAGCTTACTCTAACGTGCTAAAATCTTATAGAAAAAACTTCCTACACAACTATTAAGTTATGAACATACCCAACTTTACAGAATTTCCACGAACGGGGCAGACTGCAATGGTGCTTATTCACGGCACAAAATTCTTGGACTAGTGAGCGATAACTACCGTTTGCGCTCCCTATATATATATTGCTAATAGTCTGATGCAAGACGGACGCGGTGAGTCATTGCGTCTGGCATCATCTCACAGGAACCGCTTCTACCCAACCTTTGACCTACTATCATGCCTGCACATAAATTAAATCTAAACCCCACCAATCATATCATAAGCTAACCTCTGACTCATTGTTGACCGAGCAATAGCAAAATTATTTCTGCTCACTCGCCGAAATTATACGTACCGTAATATTTTGTAACGTTCCTTACCTCCTATTTACCAGAATGAATCTCTGATTCCGCGTTACAACCTGGGTCGTGCTTTCTCCCATCCCTACAAATAAAAGGGTTGGTGAAGGTTGTCTAATTAATCGACCCGCCATAAAGATAACCCAGAATTAATAAATAACGAACTCGAACGCCTAAGAATAATTAAAGAACAAAAATAAATAAATGGAACCAAAAAAATGGGGCGAGTTGAAAATAAAACTAACAGTAACTCATCACAGACTTAATCATTGACAGACTGCCATTTCAATAAACTGCACCGTCCCAACCTTGTCTGTTCAACTTTTAGTTAACTTAGCCACTAATAAATATAGATACTTGTCAGTCTATATCATCTATTTTCGTATTTGCCCTATTGTTTATTTTTAACAAAATCGCATGTGCACCACACACGCCGACATCAGAAGTGAAGACCAGAATTGCTCAGGCAAACACAGCGTTCTATAAAATGAAGACTATTTTATGCAACAATGCTTTGTCATTGGAAGTAAGAAAGAGAGTTCTTGATTGTTATATAGAACCATTCCTGACATATAGGAGTGAGTCATGGACAATTAGCAAACAAATAGGCACTAGAGGCCACAGAGATGTGGTTTTACAGAAGAATGTTAAAAATACCATGGACCACCAAAAAGAGTAATGAGGATGTCCTGAAAGATGCCAATGCGCAAAGGAAACTTATTTCCCAAGTTAGAAAGAAGCAGTCCACTTTTTTGGGGCATGTTATGAGAAGAGGAAAGCTAGAATATATCGTAACAACAGGTAAGATTGAAGGAAAATGATATATGGGAAGACAAAGAGAGCAAATACTGGACAGTTTGACATCATGGTATGGAAAGAAGTCAACAGCAGAAATGATAAATTGTACTGGAGACAGGAAGTTGTGGAGAGTAAATAAATATTAGACAAACATAAAGGTATGTTTTCAGGCACTCGTAAGAAATAAAGAAGTAGAAAACTAGACAACAGAAAAACAACAGACGTGAGTGGCTTACCCAGGACTCGAACCCAGAACCTTCCGTGCGACAACCCCGCCTAGCTGTGCAAGCGAATCACACTATCCTCCCTGCCATCTAGGCATCACCAATAAATGAAACGGTACTTGAAGAAGAAGGGGACCAATAACGTGATCACTTAGCTACATTGACAAATGTCGAGGTGTTGTCACGTGCTGGCCTTCAAAGTATGTATACGCTGCTTAGACAGCGCAGACTTCGCTGGCTTGGCCATGTTCGCCGCATGGAAGATGGTCGCATCCCAAAAGATATCTTCTACGGACAATTAGCAGATGGCAAGAGAACAGTTGGGCGACCACAGCTGAGGTTCAAAGATGTGTGCAAAAGAGATATGAGGGCACTGGACATGGATCCAGCAACATGGGAGGATGAAGCTGCCGATCGCACTAACTGGCAATGCTATTTACGGCGCCACCTCAGATTGGGCGAAGAGAGGCTCACACAACAAGCAGAGGAGGGGAGAAAACGTCGAAAGGAGCACCAGGAAAATAAGCAGCTGAGGGCTGTCACCTCAGGGGCACATTCCCATAGTCAGTTATGACTGAAGGGGCTATTATTATCTACATTAAATTTGAAAAACAAAAACTCAGTCTACTGGGTATATATTCAGTCTGTGTGTTCTGCAGCAGATGACCCCACCCACACACTTTGATGGTTCCTGTTAAAAAAAAAAAAAAAAATCTTAATTTAAAAAAAAAAAACCAGATATTCCACAAGGAACTGAATCGTTCTCACGAACTCTAAATTATCACGTGGTGCCATTGTAGTCACGTGTGTAGGTCACATGATTAGCGATTCAGTCGTTCTAAATGAAGAACATGGCTGCAAATGTTAGTGACAGGCAGCAGTTGCTGCGTCTTTTTTTCATGGTTTGCCTGTATCATTTGTGTTCTTCTGCTAACTATTATGTCGGAGTCGGCATGGCTGATATCACAGGCCCAGCTGCTGATATAAATATGGTGAGTATATTTCGCTCTCAAATAATGCCGAGTCCTCAGTATAGGCCTATTTCGTGCCAGATAACGCACTCGAAATCGAAAGTAGGATTGTATCATACACTGTAAGTTACGTAACCAGTGGCATGAAGCGCTTTCGGGGCTCGACATACGGGGTATCCCATGATCCACTGAGGGCTCCCGAAATTGCGAATCATTAACATTTGGGTAATTTCCTATTACTCGTGGGTTTTTGCTCCACAGTGAATATGTGTAGTTATGTCTTGTTTCGTAGCAGTTAGGATTAGGGTTAACACAAACCCTAACCCTAACTGCTACGAAAGAACACATAACTACACATATTCACTGCGGAGCAAAAACCCACGAGTAATAGGAAATTACCAACATTTGTTGTTCACTGTTTCGTGCTGGATTTTCTTCTTCTGAGAACAGTCACAAAACATTAACCATAACCCAAACACTAAACCTAACCCTCACTCTAAAGTACACATATTCACTGCGGAGCGTTCGGCGACGGTCATTGCGGGATTACCACCGTAACGGACGGAACAGTTTAGGAGACGAATGGGCAAGAGAGCATCATAACGCCAAGAAATGGACAGGATTTAACCTAATATTTAAATTAAAAAATAAAATTGTTACAAATTAACGGTAGGCCCTACACAGGAAACACAAGGCATTTCGGTGTTCAACCTTCATCAGTTACAAACAGGCGACAAAGACTAATGTAGACTGGTCAAAAGAGGAAAGAGACAGTAACAGTATTCCTAGACATAGCTAGGGCTCACGACTAATGCTGAAGAGTTGTTGTTGTCTTTAAAATGAAAAGGATAGGAATTGCAGGTAAAATATATAGATACTTAGAGAATTTCCAAGATAGATATTTCACAATACACATAGAGCCTAAACAATTTGAGTTACTGACCAACTTTTTTCTTTTAGGAAAAACTCCAGATTTGGCACCTGGCATAATGGTATACAAACAGGTGAAAACTGCACAGGTGGCATCAGCAATCTAGGACTACCGGAATGATATCCTGGGACTGCAAAACAAGGTGGGAGGGAGTAGAAAGGAAACTGGTCATTTGAGAAAAAGTGCTGCCTTTAGGATATGAAGAAGAAAGCTCACACCATAGGCAGGTGGTGGCTCTAATGTTACCCAAAAGGTGGCACTGAATAATTTTGACAATGGCAAACAGTAGGGCCCAGAAAAATAACAGTAGCATTCAAAAAACAAAATAAAGATAAATATAAAAATCATCCAGTGTTATGCATCAACCAATGACAAAGAAGAATCTATGAAAGAAGAATTTTACACAAGACTGCAAAGTATCATGGATAGAAAGAGAAAAAAAAAGACATCACAATTTTGTTGGGTGACCTAGATTCTAAGATAGGAGCAGACAACAGTGACTTTGAACAAACCATAGGAAAACACGGACTTGGGGACAATGATTGAAAATGGAAAACTATTCACAAACTTCTGTGTTTAAGATCAGCTGGCTGTAGGAGGAAACATGTGTCCACAAAAAGAAAACATAAAGCAACATGGATATCACCAGACCACAGGAAAGAAAATCAGATTGATCATACATGCATTAAAGAGCCCACATCGCCTCCTTTGCAGATGACTTAGCCTTGTGCATCTCTGAAGGATGACACTACATCAACCAGCTGCAGCAAGCCTAATATCACTGGCCAACTGGACCAAAACATTACTAGTGAAGTTAAATACAGGGAAAACAAAATAATAGTCTTCTCCATCTCAAATAAGCCAAGAGATGAGTAGAAGACGCTGGCAATGGGCTGAACACACTTTGGGGAAACCTGTTGATAGCATTACAAGGCAGTTCTTGTTGTGGGGGCTGGACACACTTTGGGAAAACCTGTTGATAGCATTACAAGGCACTGGTGTAAAGAGCCAGATAAATACTAAGACAATAAGAGTTAAGTGAAACACACTGGTGTAAAGAGCCAGATAATTACTCACACAATAAGAGTTAAGTGAAACACACTGGGGTAAAGAGCCAGATAATTACTCACACAATAAGAGTTAAGTGAAACACACTGGTGTAAAGAGCCAGATAATTACTCACACAATAAGAGTTAAGTGAAACGCACTGGTGTAAAGAGCCAGATAATTACTCACACAATAAGAGTTAAGTGAAACACACTGGTGTAAAGAGCCAGATAATTACTCACACAATAAGAGTTAAGGGAAACACACCTGGTGTAAAGAGCCAGATAATTACTCGCACAATAAGAGTTAAGTGAAACACACTGGTGTAAAGAGCCAGATAATTACTAAGACAATAAGAGTTAAGGGAAACACACTGGTGTAAAGAGCCAGATAATTACTCACACAATAAGAGTTAAGGGATACACACCTGGTGTAAAGAGCCAGATAATTACTAAGACAATAAGAGTTAAGGGAAACACACTGTTGACCAACAGCACTGAGGACATCAGTAGATAGCATTACAAGGCAATCCTTGCTCTGGAACCCCCCAGGTCAGAACATTAGAGGGAGACCTAAAAGCATACAGACAAGGTCGTCGGGTAGACTTGTGAGGGATAAAGCAGACATGGAATAAACTTGAATGTGTGGCTTACAATGTGAGCCTATGCATGAATTTGTCAGCCACAGAGACTGAAAGGTAATCAGGGAGTCATCCAGGTAAACTGTTGTATTATGACCAAGATGAACAGTTCGTTGTATGATGATCTAGGTATGTTGTTAGTT
The DNA here is from genome assembly GCA_024509875.1 of Oreohelix idahoensis. Lineage (NCBI taxonomy): Eukaryota > Metazoa > Mollusca > Gastropoda > Stylommatophora > Oreohelicidae > Oreohelix > Oreohelix idahoensis. Next base: position 178,752 of record JAMPIV010015900.1, read on the forward strand.
GAATGATGTTCTAGGTATGTTGTTACTTGAATGATGTTCTAGGTATCCTGTTTCTTGTATGATGATCTAGATATGCTGTTTTTTTATATGCTGATCTGAATGAACTGTTTGTTGTATGATGATCTAAGTATGCTGCATTTTATATGCTGATCTGAATGAACTGTTTGTTGTATGATGATCTAAGTATGCTGCTTTTTATATGCTGATCTGAATGAACTGTTTGTTGTATGATGATCTAAGTATGCTGCTTTTTATATGCTGATCTGAATGAACTGTTTGTTGTATGATGATCTAGGTGTGCTGATCTGAATGAACTGTTTGTTGTATGATGATGTAGGTCTGCATGACCAATTTTTAACCCTTTGAAAATAGTTTGTTTGTTCGTTCGCAGTTGTATACTGACCTGAATGAACTGTTTGTTGTATGATGTTGTATGCTGACCTGAATGAACTGTTTGTTGTTTGATGATTCAGACAGACTGTTTCTTATATAATGAGCTACATGTATATGTGTTGTATGATGGCTAAATAGATTCTAGATGGGCTGTTAGTTGTAGTATGATATAGACATATCTTATATAATAAGCTAGATGAATATTTGTTGTATCATGACTAAATAGTTTATATGTTATATGATGATCTAGATGGGCTATGCCAACCCAGGACAGACAAGTCATGGTATTCACATGAGAGAGTATAGCAGAGCATTCATATTTGCAACCACCCCAACCTCACCCCGGGCTGTTTTCATCAGCATTGATGCCTGCTGGGGCCCAGGGGCAGTCAAACACGAAGTAAGTTTCAATCACAAGGAAACAGGAACAGGTGTAGCATTATTCTTCGCACAGGAAAAATTGTATGTGAATGCTGCATCTACAATATACATGTGGGGTGTTTTTTTAAATACAGCATGTGTCATATATGTATTCTGAATCTCCATCATCATCATCATCACACTTCAGCTCACCGAGGAGCTAGCACAAATTTGTTGAAGGCCTATCTCCTTGGGGAACTGAGGGTTGATGATGCTGAGTCACATTACAACTGTATAGTTCAAGGTCACAGTGTAGGTTACAAGCTGGCAACTACATCAATTTCCTTTGGCTGCAACTTCCTGTGCCTGTCTGCCAACTTATCAAAATATTTCCTCTTGTTTCTTCTGTTGTTCATCTGACTTCTTTACTCACTACCATGTTTACTTCATGAGCTTTGGCTCTGGAACTTCTGGTTTTCTTTTGTTTAAATCTGCTTTCTTTAATTAGTCTTTTTGATGGGTTCTATTGTTATCACTGCTTTGTACTGGCTTTCTCTTTCTTTGGCAGAACTTCTCCAGATGTCTCAGTTCATATATTCTTAACTGATTGTTTCCTGGTTACGAAAACTTTTCTTTGTTAACCTGTTGGTAACTCTGAGGTTGCTGATTTTATCATTTTTAAGGGATGTTAACATTGCCTTTCAAGATCTGGTAAAATCTGCCTTGATCCCAGTAAATATTTGCTAACACAGATAAGCCACTTGTATGATGTGCTTCAGGCCAAGCATTATTGTATATATGTTTTAATTATGACCTCCAGCAGTTCTTTATCTGTCCTTTTGAAGTAAACATCATTTTTTGTTTCATGTTCAAAACAAAAACAAACAAAGATTAGAGTTGTAACTGACTTACATTTGTCTGAAGTACTTGTTTAAACTGTAATTGTAACATTTAAAGTTGATTTGACCTAAAGATAAATTCAGATATGACATGTCATTTTGAGGAAGATTGTTTTATAAAGATACACTCATGATCTGAATTGTGTGAAATGAAAAAATATAACTAAGCTTATTCCTTAAATTCTACATCAGTGGCATGTATTATTTTTTTGTGTAAATGAGGAAAGTTATGTTATTGATGTAATTTGAGAGTACAAGAGGTTGAAGCAGGTGGGAGTTATGACAGCGGGACCTAACATCCTGAAATCTATAAAACTAAATTATAGGACAACTTAAACATCTCTAAAATATATTTGTGTTTTCTTGTTGCCATCATCATCATTATCATCATCTCTATCATCATCTCTTTATGTGGAATATAAGGCTGTTATTATTACTCTCTACTAGTTTATATATTCAAGTACTACTCACAACATTCTGGCTGCTTTAGCTTCATCTATCTATCATCCTTCTTCAGGTTCTCATTAACATTTCCATTCCTCTCTTCAACTGCAGGTTCCAGTCAGGAACATATTTGGTTATAGTGGTAGATGTTCCCTGAGAGTATTACCCATTTCCATGTCATCTATTTAATCTCCATCTGTATTGGTCGTTATCGAGATCTTCACCAGAATGTTTTGGTTTAGCTCTACAAGTAAGGTATATTTTGAATGTAACAAGTAAAGGAGCTTGTCCTCTGGCAAATTTTTCAACCAGGTGATCAAGGATCTGAAGACACTTTATGGGAACGTCTACACAGAGAGGAATGTGATCATCAGTGGCACTCACACACACTCTGGAGCAGGAGGATTCAGTCAGTACTTGCTGTATGACCTAACTGCCTTTGGCTTCAATCATCAAGGTTTTCAAGCTCTGGTTGATGGAGTTGTTCAGGTCATTGCAGCTCTTAGCTAATACTAGCTTGTCGTAAACATTGTTAGCTGTTATTAGTTTGTGAATATGTTTTAATATCTTCATGTTGTGTGTATATTACATTATAGACCCTATGTTTGGGTAATATATTGTATAAGATGGTAGCCTACATAGTAGTTGGATATACACATTAGAAATATCTAATACATATAAAATGCATGCATAATTCAAAACATGCTGACACCACTATTGTTTGACATTAATTAATACTGTTATTCATTGATAACGGACATATTTCTGTCAAATATTGTCACCTTGGGTATCTAATATACTACATAAATGCTGCAGCTGTTGAGGTTTATACATGATACAAAACATTGACACAGTAGTTGACTATTGGACATGCACGGCACAAAACATTGACACAGTAGTTGACTATTGGACATGCATGGCACAAAACATTGACACAGTAGTTGACTATTGGACATGCACAGCACAAAACATTGACACAGCAGTTAACTATTTGACATGCACAACACAAAACATTGACACAGCAGTTGACTATTCGACATGCACAGCACAAAACATTGACACAGCAGTTGACTATTGGACATGCACAGCACAAAACATTGACACAGCAGTTGACTATTGGACATGCACAGCACAAAACATTGACACAGCAGTTGACTATTGGACATGCAGAGCACAAAACATTGACACAGCAATTGACTATTGGACATGCGGAGCACAAAACATTGACACAGTAGTTGACTATTGAACGTGCACAGCACAAAACATTGACACAGCAATTGACTGTTTGACATGCACCGCCCAAAACATTGACACAGTAGTTGACTATTGAACATGCATGGCACAAAACATTGGCACACCAGTTGACTATTGGACATGCACAGCACAAAACATTGACACAGCAGTTGACTGTTTAACATGCACCACCCAAAACATTGACACAACAGTTGACGATTGGACATGCACAGCAAAATATATTGACACAGCAGTTGACTGTTTGACATGCACGACACAAAACATTGACACAGCAGTTGACTGTTTGACATGCAAGGCACAAAACATTGACACAGCTGTTGACTATTGAACATGCACGGTGCAAAACATTGACACAGCAGTTGACTATTGGACATGCACAGAACACAAAACATTGACACAGTCATTGACTTTTGGACATGCACAGCACAAAACATGACACAGCAGTTGACTATTGGACATGCAGAGCACAAAACATTGACACAGTAGTTGACTGTTTGACATGCAGAGCTCGAAACATTGACACAGTACTTGACTATTGAACATGCACAAAACATTGACACAGTATTTGACATGCAGAGCTCGAACAGTAGTTGACTATTGGACATGCACAGTACAAAACATTGACACAGTAGTTGACTGTTTGACATGCAGAGCACAAAATATTGACACAGTAGTTGACTTGAATATGCACAGCACAAAAATTGATGCAGTAGTTGACTATTGGACATGCACAGCACAAAACATTGACACAGCAATTGACTGTTTGACATGCAGAGCACAAAAACATTGACACAGTAGTTAACTATTGAACATGCGCAGCACAAAACATTGACACAGTAGTTGACTGTTTGACATGCAGAGCACAAAACATTGACACAGTAGTTGACTATTGGACATGCACAGCACAAAACATTGACACAGTGGTTGACTGACATGCAGAGCACAAAACATTGACACCGTAGTTGACTATTGGACATGCACAGCACAAAACATTGACACAGCAATTGACTGTTTGACATGCAGAGCACAAAACATTGACACAGTAGTTGACTATTGGACATGCAGAGCACAAAACATTGACATAGTAGTTGACTATTGAACATGCACTGCACAAAACATTGACACAGCTGTTGATTCGTGGACATACATAACACAATACATTGTTGTAGACAGCTGTCTAATTTAATGTTCTCTCATTGTTTATTGCTTATATGCTTTGACTTTGCAGGAGTAAAAGTATAAACTTGTTTTTATTATTGTTTGTGTGTGTTTTATTTTTGTTGCTTTATATGTATATTTTTAAATCTGTCAGAGCATCAAGCAAGCCCACAATTCTCTCCGACCAGCAGACATCTATGTCAACATTGGAGAACTGCTTGATTCCCTCTTCTCTTTGCTGTATACATTAATGACCTTCCTCTGCACATCAAACATTCATCCTGTGACCTGTTTGCCGATGACTGTACTGTTTACACTAGTGACAAAAGTTGCACCTCACTAGAACTATCTTTACAAACTGATACACATAATCTTATTAAGTGGAGCAACAAGAATCGAATGCAAATAAATATTAGTAAAATGAAATGTATATTAATATCAACCAGACAAAAACTACAAAACTCGCAGAAAACAACACTTCAGCTCTACATTGGAACATCACTAATTGAAAATGTAAATGAACATAAAACTCTAGGTCTAACTGTTGACCAGCACCTAAGTTGGAACTCACATGTACGTGCACTCACAAAGCTAACGGCACAAAAAGTTTACCAATTAGCCAAAATCAAACACTTCCTGGATGAGGGGGCAAGGAAAATGTTCTACGCATCTCACATACAAACATACCTAGACTATTATTCCACAATCTGGGATGATTGTTCCATATCAAACACAAAAAGGCTCCACTTTTTCACTTCAAAAACGTGCAGTGCGCCTAGTTGCTGATAAACACCAAACACATTGTATAGATCTATATAATTATCTTAAAATATTACCCCTCAGAAAGCACTTCCTATTTAACAAAACTAAATTCGCTCACAAAATCTTGTCACAGAATGCTCCAACGTATCTGTGGCTACTTTTAAAATTCAATGAAAAACATAGTCAGCGCTTAAACAAGTTACAGGTACCCAAGCCCAGGCTAGATTTGTACAAGAAGAGCTTGGCTTACTCAGCTGCTCATCATCTTTGGAACAATCTTCCACATGACCTGAAAAACATGCACAGTCCCTACTCATATAATTGTAGACTTTTCAAATACATTATGAGTGCGGATTATATGCCGCCCTAAGTGATTATGTTTTGAATTATCTAATATACTGTATGGAGGGTCTGATGATCTAGTTTTTCATTTTAATATACCTTACTTCTTAATTGTAATCAGATACTGTAAATGTATGCTTTATAATAATGTTGCATCGCCATTAAATTAATACTTTAAGTATATTGGAGAATGTCTGGATAACTAGTAATAAAAGATGAGTAAGAAGAAGGGCAAAATGCAAGATGGGCCTATATACACGATTAAGTACATATACACCCCTGTTCACAAAGTTCCGGGACTCATTTTTTATCCGGAAAACCGTTATAAGGAGCTAGGTGATATTAACACAGTGCACGTGTCAACCACGTGCCACTATATGTACCACACCTGAAGTTTGTAATTTCGCGCATGCGCTGTGTGGTAGCGTATAAGCGGATGTGACGTAATAGTGCTCGTCGCGTTTCAAAAATGGACAGCAAAATTCAGCAACGTGTGTGTATTGATTTCTGTTTTCGTCTAGGAAAAACTGGTTCCAAAACTCTCGAAATGTTGCAAACAGCTTTCGGAGAGTCCTGTTTAAGATCTAAAACATTTGAGTGGTTTTCCCGTTTCAAAAGTGGACTCCGATCCTTTGAAGATGGCCCCCGTCAAGGGAGACCCTCCATCTCCCACACCGACGAGTTCGTTGCACGTGTGCAAGAAATGATACGCGCTGACTGACGTCTGACTATCAGAGAGGTTGCTGATGATCTTGGAATATCAGTTGGTACGTGTCATAAAATCGTAACTGAAGATTTGCACATGAGACGGGTGTCAGCGAAACTCGTGCCACGCCACCTGACTGAGGACCAGAAGGACGATCGGTTGTCCATTTGCACTGACCTCTTTGAGATAGCAAAAAAAGACGCAAATTTCATGTCCTCGATAATAACTGGTGATGAAAGCTGGATGTACGGATATGACCCGGAAACAAAGCAAATGTCCTCCCAGTGGCAAACGCAATCATCTCCTCGGCCGAAGAAGGCACGACAGGTCAAGTCTAATGTCAAGACCATGTTAGTAGCGTTTTTCGACATTGATGGCCTGGTGCATCATGAATACGTCCCTATAGGACAGAGTGTCAATGCTGAATTCTACAAAACAGTCCTGCAATGCCTCCGCGACGCTGTGCGCAGACATCGCCCTGAGAAGTGGCGCACAGGCAATTGGCATGTTCATCATGACAATGCACCTGCACACAGGTCTGTCACCACAAACGCATTTTTGACGAAACACAACATTCCATTGCTCCCGCATCCTCCATACTCACCCGATCTTGCTCCGTGTGACTTTTTCTTGTTCCCGCAACTTAAGAAAACAATGAAAGGTCATAGATTCGATGACATTGAGCAGATTCAAGCCAGCGCGACGAGACAGATGAGGGCTATTCCGCAAAGTGTCTACCAGAGGTGCTTCCTTCAGTGGCAGGAACGTTGGAATAAGTGTGTACACTCACAAGGGAACTACTTTGAAAGAGATAGAACCAAATAGTATGTAAGTCTACTTATTCGTATTAAAAAAAAATGAGTCCCGGAACTTTGTGAACAGGGGAGTATATTGATAATATAATTGTTACATCTTTAGATACACATATGACGTTGATAATATAATTATTACATGGTTGATAGTAATGTTGGGAGTGTACTTATTAACATCTGTTATATATATTGATAATATGATTGTTACATCTTTAGATACACGTATGATGTTGACAAAAACATGACAGTTTTGAAAATTGTTGATGACAAAGGTGTTGGCATGGGAATGATCAGGTAGGAAACTGAGTTAAATAAACTTGAAATAACTCATGCAGTCCTAGCAGCTGTACAGGTATTGAATATTTACTCACCACAGTCAAAACTGCGGTAGCATAGTGGTTAGTGCGCTGGCTTCTCAGCTTAGTGGTCTATGGTTCGATACCCAGATGAGGTGGGATTTTTTTAGGCCGCAAACGGCTCCTGGGTCGACCCAGCCCCAACTGGGTACCAGAGCAACTCTGGGAAGGTTAAGGCGGCCGGCGTGATGTTGACCACGTCACCCCTAGTGTGCTGATGGTCAAGAAAATATGGGCCTAACACAATATTCCCAATATGCTTCAATGGACGTGTAACGGGATCTTTACCTTTTTTTTTTTACAGTCAAAACAAAGACGGCTTTTATGTACTTGCACTTTATGGCTTTGATTACACAACAGGTGTGTCTTGATAATTAAAAACAGTTGTGTCTTGATAATTACACAACAGGTGTGTCTTGATAATTAAAAACAGTTGTGTCTTGATAATTAAATACACAACAGGTGTGTCTTGATATGAGGGACTGTGTTAATTTGTATTTCTACATTTTATTAAAATACCAGCATAATGACTTGAACTTCTGTGTTTAGAAACATTCATGTTTGATAAAGTGTGTTGCCATTCTAAAACAGGGTGGGAACCTCTAGTGTAATGCAGTATTTGATAATTGTTGAATGAGTCATATTTGGGTTCCCATTCTGACAGCAGCAATTTCTTCAGCAGTTCACTTCTTTTTTATTTCTACTTATTAGATTAGTCCTGTCTTCTTCTCTACTGCTTTTGCTTGGCTTGTCTCTGATTAAGACCTTGTGATCATAACATAAATCATTTATTTGTCCAAATCCTAGTGAGGCTCACACCACCTTTTTTTTTTATTTAAGAAAGCATGTCTCACTCAACCTCTGATGGGTTATAATTAAGATATATAGTGTCAATAATTCCTCAATTTTCATTTGTCAGTCCCTGATCATGGAAACATTTTGCTTTTCCAGTTAATGAAAACAGTAAATTTAACATGTGTATGTGTGTTTTCTTTTGTCCTTAAAAGGTAGTTTCCTCATACCTACCCTGGTATTAATAAGGGGGAAGGGGGTGTGAAAGTCCGGGGTATTTGGTTTTGATACCGAAATCACTTTATTTGTCTTTATCATTATGTGTTATGAGAACTTCACTAGACCTTCAGTTTCCCACAATGCCCTCACTAGTCATTACATATTAATTATTGTTCTTGTTATATACTGTTTTACTATATTGTGTAGTTTTCTTGGTCTGTAGTGTAACTCTCACCACACACTTTTAAAAATAAAACTTATCACTGAATATAGTCATAGTGTGTACCACTTATTTTCTTATTAACAGCTGACAGATACAGCCCAGATAGAGGAACTGTTGTTTTGGAATTTTCAATGTTGTACAGTAGAACTCTGATTTTCCCAATTAATTCATGAAAATAATAAAAATTTTCAATATTTAGATAAATAAAAAGAAACTTATCCACAAGAAACTTTTTATTAATTAATTCATTCATTCATAACCCTCCACTCCCAAAGGAGCATAGGCCTTCAACAAACACATGCCAAGTCTTCCTGTCACGTGCCATCATCTCAAGTTCTTTCCACGTTCTCATCATTTTCACCTCTGTTTCCAGCTCTCTTCTCCATGTGCTTCTTGGTCTACCTCTGCCTCTCTTGCCCTGGGGGTTCCAGAACAAGGACTGCCTTGTAATGCTATCAACAAGTTTCCTCAGTGTGTGTCCTATCCATCGCCATCGTCTTCTCATCTCTTGTTCCACTGGTACTTGTCTAGTTCTTGTCATCAGTTCCACGTTGGTAACCTTGTCATACCATTTTAATCCTTCTATTCTACGCAAACACCCATTTATGAAAGTCTGTAGCTTTTTGGTTGTTGTCTTTGTTGTTCTCCATGTTTCAGAGCCATACAATAGGACTGACTTCACATTTGAGTTGAAGATTCTTATTTTCATGTTGGATCCGATTTCTTTTGATCTCCATATATTTCCCAATGCAATGAAAGCTCCTCTTGCTTTTTGTATTCTTATTTGATATCACTGTCTGTCCCTCCAACTTTGTCTATATTGCTGCCAAGATATGTGTAGGATTCTACATCTTGTATTGGTGTTTCTTCAAGTTCAACCCTGTTATCATTACCTGCATTTATTCTCATTATTTTTGTCTTTCCCCTGTTTTTTATTAATTAGTCTTTATTAAACAATAGAGCTTTCTCACTTAAAATTGGTCCTGAATTTGACTGTGAAACTATTTTTTTTTCATAAACCATTTGTATATTGCCACCTCTACTTTGTCATTGTCAGCCTTTTTCATTGCTTTACTGCTAGAGCTACCATCATCTAACACAGAAACAAATTTAATAATTGACTGACTTTTCTATTTAATGTCAGGCTGTTCCAACATCATATCTCTTGGCAATATTGTCTCCCCTGATTACCCCTTGTCAACAAATTTTGTAGTCTCCATGAAAATTAGCATGAAACTAAAACTAAACACAACACTAAAATGAATGCACTACCACTGGGAAAAGACTGGAATGGACTAGAATTATGACAGTTCAAGTTGACTTAGCAAGTGGAGGAGTGCTTATGTCACAGACCATGTGCATGTTCCTTGGTTTTTATAATTTGGTTAATTGCCAATTAGGAAAATCGGGTTTTAGATAATCGAAGTCACTGTATTTTAATTTTGTACAAATTTAATTATTTTTTTAATCGGCATTGTCTTGTAGTTAAGGGTCGGCTGTTCCTCTTCAGTTACACTTGATCTGCAGAAAAGTCTGCTTTATTACGTGTCTCTTCTGTTCTATTGGACTTTAGAAAAATCTGCTTAGTTATAAGTTTTTCTTCTGTTACATTTGACTTTTCAGAAATGTCTACTTCATAATGTATGCCTCTTTTGTTATATTTGATTTATAGAAAGGTATGTTATATATGTCTCTTCTGTTACATCGGATCTGCAGAAGTCTTCTTTATACGTGTTTCTTCTGTTACATATGGCTGCTTCATTGTGTCTATTCTGTTCTATTGGACTTAAGAAAAATATGCTTTGTTATTTATCTCTTCAGCTATATTAGATATATATATATATAGCTGAAGAGATAAATAACAAGGCATATTTTTCTTAAGTCCAATAGAACAGAATAGACTTAAGAAAAAGAAAGAGGTTCCTGAAGCAGCATGGCAATACAGTATGGTGAATAAAAATATTAGAAAGAAAATGAAACAGGCCAAAGAAAAATGGGTAGCTGATCAATGTGAGTCCATTAATACGGGGCTAAGAAAAGGTAATAGCAAGGCAGCTTTTGACACATTAAGAAGACTATCAAAACCCCAACAGCCCAGGGTAACTGTCATAGAAGATAGCAATGGGGCTCTGCTCAATGAAAAAACAGCTGTAATGAGAAGGTGGACAGAATATTGTAAAGAATTATATAACTGTAAACTCGACACTGACTATAGCATATTAAACAACATTAAGTGCGAAAACAGGGAACTCGGAAATGCAGCAATATTACGGGAAGAAGTGGAAGAGGCTATATGTTCGATGAAAGGAGGGAAGTCACCGGTTGTGGATAATATCCCAGCAGAGCTCTTGAAATATGGAGGACCAGATATAGTAAAACTCATGACAACAATTTGCCGGAAGATATGGAGTACAAAAAAATGGCCAAAAGAGTGGACGCAGTCATTAGTAATACCGCTTCCAAAGAAAAGAAATCTAAAAATGTGCAAGAACTACAGAACCATTAGCCTTATTAGTCATCCAAGTAAGGTGATGTTAAGGATACTTTTGAACAGAATAAAACAGAAATCAGAAGAAATCTTGTCCGAGGAACAGGCTGGCTGTTACGTACATTTATTACCTAAGGGGGTAGTCTTCGGTCCTGCCAAATGTACGCACCAGTTTTATAGTTATATTATTTGAGCGTTCGATTGATTCACGCACTGACGTGCACAATGCAGTGTGAGTTGCGGGTAACCTAGTTTGGGGATTGTGACGTCAGGTTTTGAACGGGGCAGTGCGGACTTTGTTATGTCCGAGATATAGATTATTGGAATTTTCTGGCAGTTTTGTATAAGCCAGTATGTTATATTGATTCAATTGGTATTCTTGACGAAGCCAATGATGGAAGGATCATGTAAGTGTCGCCCCGGTTATATTTGTATATTTATTGCCGTAAACTAAAGTATCAGGCCGCTCCCAGTTGTAGTCTAGCGGGAAGTCATCTTAGCATGTAATTTCCTAGAATGGACAGACGGAGTCGGTGGTCATATTAGATTACCGTAGAGGAATAATACCTACGTGTAAACCAGTTTATTTATTCGTATGCTTCATATTTTATATGCCGTACATTCAACAATGCCAGAAGCGTGGCATAGAATGGGAGAGGTTAGTCAACTGGAATCTCTAACCTGTTCGTATTATCGTGTATGACTTTGTTTGAAACTATATGCTATCTAACGTTATGTTTTGGAGAACGTATGGGATTGTGAAGTATGATATGGAAGATTTTATCCTGGAGTATGAATACGTTACCATGATAGACGTCCTTGAAGGAAGGTCAATGGACTTGAATGAGAAGAATATTATACGGTAACAGTTTTGTGATCCTTAGTCACTTGAGTCAGAGGACTTTATTGGTAGAGAATCTTCAGGAACTTTAAAAGTAATTACCATTATGCTGATGTATGATCTTTGCGCCTGTGACGATGTTAGTCTTGTCCACTCCGTATGTGTCATGTTTGAATAAAATCTATGTACAGTCATCACCGACTTATGTACTGCCAGTACTTGCCCAGTTCACCCAGTTCAACACTACTTGTTGAAGTTCGTTTGAAGAATATTGTTGACATTCGTTCATTTTAACCATTCGCGTTTGAAGCTACCTCTTCACCAGTATAAACTGTACTCAACCATAAAACGGAGTCAACACTGGCTTTAGACCAAAAAGAAGTACCTCAGAACAAATCTTCAATATTAGATTACTGATCAAAAAACATCTCCAGCATTAACATGATTTATACCATAACTTCATCGATTTCACAAAAGCCTTCGATCGAGTCTGGCATGAAGGCTTATGGGAAATAATGAGAAAATTCAATTTTGATACCAACATTATAGATATCATTGAAGCACTATACAAGGACGCAAGCAGTGCTGTTTTTGCAAGCAATGACATTGGAGAATTTTTCAAAACAACTGTAGGAGTTCGCCAGGGATGTATCCTGTCCCCAGTGCTCTTTAATATATATCTAGAACATATTATGCAGGAGGCTCTTTATGATTATAAAACAACCATATCAATTGGAGGCCGACCTCTTTGCAATCTAAGTTTTGCTGATGATATCGATCTTATAGCTGGAACAGAATCAGAACTTCAAGACCTTACCTCTAGACTGGAGAAAGTAACAAGAACGTATGGGATGGAAATTAATATAGAAAAAAGCAAGATATTGGTGAATAGCCATAAGACACATGTTCCGACCAACATTACGTTAAATGGGCAAACGTTAGAAGTTAACACCTTTAAATATCTCGGGTCCACTATATGTAGTGATGGAAGATCAAGTAAAGAAATCAAGACAAGACCTGAGATGGCCTCAGCTGCCATGACAAGGCTGAATGTGATCTGGAAAAGTAACATCAGTTTCCTGTGAAGATCAAATTATACAAATCACTTGTATTATCTATTCTCTTGTATGGGTGTGAGGGCTGGACACTCACTGCAGATACGGAGTGAAGGATTCAGGCTTTCGAGTATAAATGTTATAGAAGAATTTTGCGCATTTGCTATAAAGAGCACAAAACAGATGTCTATGTTAGAGAGAAAATAAACACGTATGCAGGCCACCAAGAACCACTTTTGTCAGTAGTGAAACGTCGAAAGCTTGCCTGGTTTGGACATGTAACTCGTCATGACTCCCTTTCGAAAACCATCCTCCAGGGAACAGTCGAAGGTAAACGGAGAAGAGGAAAGCAAAGAAAATCCTGGGCTGATAACATCAAAGAATGGGCAGGACACGGTTTTTCCACACTTGTATGCATTGCTGAGGATAGAGAGCAGTGGAGGACCCTGTCTGCTGATGCTTCCACCATGGCACCCCTACGACCCATGACGGGTTACGGGTTGAGATGAGAAGATGATATTAGATATGCTTTAAAGTCATTCTTTTTTAAATTCATTTGTTTATGTTCCCTAAAATTGTACCATATAATTTTGGTTTTACAGCTGGTTTGCTGTCCATTGTACAAGCATGAATAATACAAACCAGATGCTGAGTTCAGACAACAAGGGTTATGCCTCACAGCTGTTTGAAAAACAGATGAATGGCGACGTTCTTCCAGGACAGGTAAGTGATGGGAAATTAGGTCGAGTTAATGATAATGTGATCAGAATTTTGTTCTGAAACAAGGATTTATTTCTGTGGTGCGCAGCTTGTCTCTCATGTCCAGTTCTCAAGCTGTTCTGTCCAGTAGAGATGATTGCCTGCCAGTCACATGTTCCTTTCCGTCTTGTTCATTTTATGAAGTTGATGAATATTTGTGAGTTTGCAGAAATTTGATACGATAGTAACACCTGGAACTTGCTCTTTCTCGCTCTCTTGTCCTCTGACCTTGATATTTTAGTGTTTTCCCCACTCTTATACAAACCTTTTTGTATAATCATGTAGCTGACTTCACAAATATTTTATTATTGTGTAGGATGCTTCTCCACCAATATATTTTGTCATTGTGTAGTTGACTTCTCCACCATTTTATAATCATGCAGCTCACTTCTCCACCATTTTATAATCATGCAGCTCACTTCACCACCATTTTATAATCATGCAGCTCACATCTTCACCATTTTATAATCATGCAGCTCACTTCTCTGCCATTTTATAATCATGCAGCTCACTTCTCTGCCATTTTATAATCATGCAGCTCACTTCTCTGCCATTTTATAATCATGCAGCTCACTTCTCCACCATTTTATAATCATGCAGCTCACTTCTCTGCCATTTTACAATCATGCAGCTCACTTCACCACCATTTTTTAATCCTGAAGTTCACTTCTCCACCATTTTATAATCCTGAAGTTCACTTCTCCACCATTTTATAATCCTGAAGTTCACTTCTCCACCATTTTATAATCCTGAAGTTCACTTCTAAACCATTTTATAATCATGCAGCTCGCTTTTCCACCAACAGTTTATAATCTCAGAGCCCAGTTCCCCACCAGCATTTTGTGAAGATTTGAGAAAGGTTGAATTTTGCAGAAACTTGTTGGGATAGTAACACCTGAAACTTGTTGAGATAGTAATGCCTGAAACTTGATGGGATAGTAACACCTGAAACTTGTTGGGATAGTAACACCTGAAACTTGTTGGGATAGTAACACCTGAAACTTGTTTGGATAGTAACACCAGAAACTTGTTGGGTTGGGATAGTAACACCAGAAACTTTGTATTTTATTAAAACTTTGCTCACTCCTACTCTCTCATTACCACCCTCTCAACCATTTATTTTAGTGTTTCCCCCCATACCTTTACCAACATTTTATAATTGTGCAGTTTGCTTTTCCACCAACATTTTGTATAATCATAGGGTTCACCTCTACCCCAACACTTTTTTAAATTGTGCTGTTAACTTTTCCACCAACATTTAGTATAATCAAAGAGTGCTTCACCAACAACATTGTATATGATTATGTGGTTGACTTCTACACCAACATTTTATAATGATGATGTTGACGTCTCTACCAAATATCTTATAATCGTTATAGTTTAGTTATCTTATAATTCAGTTTAGAACCAGCATTTTGTGAAGTTTTGAGTTATGTTATATTGTGAGAACTGCCTGGGATGGTAGCACCTGAAACTTTACAGTCTCTCTCTCTCTCTCTCGTCTCTCTCATCTCCATCAACCTTTTATTTAAACATTCTACTGTCTTTGGCCAACATTTAATAATCATGCAGTTCGCTTCTTCACTTCTCCACTAACACTGTGTAATCATGCACATCACTTCTCCACGTCTCCACTCACACTTTATGTAATCATGCAGTTGACATTTCCCCAACATTTGGTATAACCAGAGACTTTGCTTCTCCACCAACATTTTTGTATAATCATGTAGTTGACTTCTATATCAACATTTTATAATCGTGTAGTTTGCTTTTCTGCCCATGTCTTACCAGTGTCTGAATGTGGAGCAAAGAATAGTACCACTGTAACCTACCAGCATGTCGTACAAGGTGACTAAGGAGGGTTGGGCATAAGGCCAGCTTCCTCATCCTGTAGAAGTATCAAGCCAAAAAAAACTTCAATAAACATAAGCAAGTCACTCCAAAGCAAAGAACTCAGATAAATCATTTCAGCCAATCCAAGATGGCTTCTCTATTAAGGAATTTTATGATATGGCCTAACGAAAGCCAAAATGAATCTTGACTGCTTACTCACCCACCATTTGTCTTCTAGTAAAATCTCCAGATTTGGCTTCTGGAATGTTCAAACATTACGGTAAACAGGGGACTGTGAGGAAGTATGCACACACCATACTAAAGGTGTGGCTCTAATGAAACAGTAGAATGAGAAGCAATGGGGACTCAGGCTGATAAAAGCAGCACATTCAAAACTGCCTACAAGAATATCAAGATAAACATCAAACTACATATGTAACCAATTAATAACAAAGAAGAATACATGGAAGAATAATTTTGCGCCAGATTATAAATACCAGAGATAAAAAAGAGAAGAAAAGACATTACATTTTTTATGAGTGATAAATGCAGAGACAGTGATCATGGGAAAACATTGAAACACATACATTGAACAATAATGGAGAAATATTAATAAACTATTATGCTTATGAAAAGAAAGAAAACAGAAGCTAAGTCTCCCAGGTTAAAGGCAATATATAGTGAACAGTACAGTCAGCTGGACAAGGAAGTTAAACGTCAAACCCGTGCTTACAAAAGGACATTTCTGGATGACCTTGCAAGACAGGCAGAAGAGGCAGCACTGAGAAATGAACAAAGCACAGTATACAAAATAACTAAAATCATCAGTGGAAAATGAGGTGCAAACAATATTACATTAGTAAGAGATAAGCACGGAAATCTCATCACAACAGTAGAGGGACAGGAAACAAGATGGGCAGAGCATTTCAGAGAAACTCTGAATAAGGAACCACCAGAGACACAATTGAATGTTCCTGAGGCTGAAAATGATCTAGATGTTAATACAGACATCCCACGAAAAGAAGAAATCATCACAGCAATCAAAAGGTTAAAGAATGGAAAAGCTCCTGGTCATGATAACTTAAATGCAGACCTATTTAGGACAGACCCAGAGCTAGCAGCAGAACTATTAGAACCACTATTTGCACAAGTCTGGAAAACAGGGACAACACCAACAGAGTGGAGAAAAGGAATAATTGTCAAATTGCCCAAGAAGGGAGATCTTGCAGACTGCAATAATTGGAGAGGAATAACTCTTCTCTCAGTTCCCAGCAAAATACTAGGCAGGATAATTTTACAGAGAATCTCAAAAGCAGTAGACCACAAACTGAGGAAAGAACAAGCAGGATTTAGAAAGAACAGAAGATGTGTAGATCATATATTTACCCTCAGGAACATTATAGAGCAGTGCTCAGAATGGCAAAGACAGCTGTACATTAATTTCGTTGATTTTGAAAAGGCTTTTGACAGTATAAATAGGGACAGTTTATGGAAAATACTGAGGGCTTATGGAATTCCAAGCTGCATAGTGTCAGTCATAAAAAGCCTCTATGCCAACTTTACGTGTAGCATTGGGCAGAGCAACCTAACCTTTGAAGTGAAGACAGGAGTATGACAGGGATGCCCCTTATCAACCACTCTATTTTTAACAGTCATAGACTGGGTGATGCGCCATACAACAGAGGGCAATCCAAGAGGAATAAGATGGACTACATTTTCTACATTGGAAGATCTGGAATATGCAGATGACATTGCACTGCTAGCACATTCACATCAACACATCCAGGAAAAAACGGATAGACTTAATAAGTTTAGCCAGCAGGTGGGCTTGAACATCAACCTGAAGAAGACAGAGGTCATGACGCTCAATGTGAGCAACCCTGAGCCCATATCAGTAAGGAATCAGCAACTGGAACAGACAGATGCCTTCACATACCTAGGATGCATAGTAACACTAGACGGCGGAGCAAGCAAAGACAATAACAACAGAATGAACAAAGCAAGAACAGCCTTTTTTAGTCTAAACAACATCTGGAAGTCCTCTCAGTACATCACAAGCACAAAATTGGGATTATATCAGAGCTGTGTGCTATCTGTGCTTCTCTATGGTGCAGAATGCTGGAGAGTTACAGAGAAGGAAATGTCGAAATTGTCCTCTTTTCACACAACATGCCTAAGAAAAATTTTCCGAATCTTTTGGCCGAATATCATCACCAACCAAGATCTGCTTACTCGGAGCAAGCAAGAGGACATGCACACCATCATAGCTGGCAGATGCTGGAGCTGGGTTGGCCATGTCCTCAGAAGAGACCCCGATGCCATCACAAGAACAGCTATGCTATGGACCCCTGAAGGAAAACGAAAGAGAGGCCGACCAAAAACAACTTGGCGGAGGACTGTGGAGGCTGAGATGCAAAGAATGAACCAGAGTTGGGGCACTGTACGAAGGATGGCCGCCGACCGAGCAAAGTGGAATCAATTTGTTGTTGCCCTACAAGACGCCACCAGGCGTAATGGCCACTGACTGCTTTGACGGTCGGCGGCTAAGGATCAAAGAAGATTATGCTTTCAGTCAACTTGCTATAGGACGAAGCACGTGTCCATGTAAAGGAATAAATGAAACCAAAAAATAAATGGAGAAGGAAGTGCATTCATTATCTACAGCAATATTTTATTTATTGTGTAGTTTTACTAACACTTGTTGTTTATTACCACACGTCAGCCAGTCTTGTCACAGTCATGTGCTTCCACTTGTCCACATTCCTTTGATTATACCATCATCATCCTTGTATTATTGAGTGACAGTCCTGTTGTTCAGTCCTCCACCAATCTTTTATGACACTGGCATACTTGTTGACCTAAAGTGTTTAAAATTTTTTTAAAATATGAATAAGCTACAGTTATTAGACATAAATGATAACATATGCATAATGTTAGCATAAAATTAACTGATAACAAAAGAGTTAATGTTACATATTTAGCCAGAAGTAATTGAAAACAGATGTAATTTTAAACTTATAGATATAAATTATGGATGATATTGAAGTAATGAACTCTTGTAGTCAGAAGTTATTGATAATATAGATATAATACTTTTAGCTAGAAATAACTGATAGCATTGGTGTAATATGCATGTGTAGCTAGAAATGATTGATAATATAAACATAGTGTTATATTTTAGCTAGAAATGATTGATGACATAAACATAGTGTTACATTTTAGCTAGAAATGATTGATGACATAAACATGGTGTTATATTTTTTAGCTAGAAATGATTGATAACATAAACATAGTGTTATATTTTAGCTAGAAATGATTGATGACATAAACATAGTGTTATATTTTAGCTAGAAATGATTGATGATATAAACAGTGTTATATTTTAGCTAGAAATGATTGATAACATAAACATAGTGTTATATTTTAGCTAGAAATGATTGATGACATAAACATAGTGTTATATTTTTGGTAGAAATGATTGATGACATAAACATAGTGTTATATTTAAACTTATAGATAAACTTATATGTGCTCTAAGGGAGACGATCGGAGCACTGATGGAGTTGTCCATGTGCAATGAAGATAGTCCTTGAAACCAAAACTTAAAAGTAGAACATGATTGATAACATGATGTTATATTGTTAACCCTCAATGATTGATAACATGATGTTATATTGTTAACCCTCAATGATTGATAACATGATGTTATATCATTAACCCTCAATGATTGATAACATGATGTTATATCGTTAACCCTCAATGATTGATAACATGATGTTATATTGTTAACCCTCAATGATTGATAACATGATGTTATATCATTAACCCTCAATGATTGATAACATGATGTTATATCGTTAACCCTCAATGATTGATAACATGATGTTATATCGTTAACCCTCAATTATTGATAACATGATGTTATATCATTAACCCTCAATGATTCATAACATGATGTTATATCATTAACCCTCAATGATTGATAACATGATGTTATATCACTAACCCTCAATGATTGATAACTTACTTACTTAGTCGTTCCTCTTCTACTGTGAGGTGTAGAGGTTTGGAAGAGAGAGCGCCAGACTAACCTATCGGCTGTCTTCTTCCTGGCCTGGTTCCATTCTAGTCCTCGGTCCTTCAAAGATTGTCTAATGTTGTCCTCCCAGCGGACTCTGGGTCGTCCTGGAGGTCTGGATCCCTGGCTCTTTGTTTCCCATGCTTGTCGTGGTAGCCGATCTTCTCCCATTCTGCAGACATGGCCAAACCATCTTAGTTGGGACTGTTCTATTTGGGTCTGCAGCGGGTGGGATTTTAGGCCTTGACGTATCATCTGGTTGCGGACCATGTCTCTTCTTGTTACTTCAACCACCTTCCTCAGATACCTCATTTCTGAGGTTTGAATCTGGCTTTTGTGGGTTGTAGTCATTGCCCATGACTCGCATCCATATGTCAAGACTGGGACATAGGTGGAGCGGTATACAGCCTTCTTCGTTTTCTTACCAACCTCTTTCTTGCTGAGGAATCCTCGATTTATGGCCTGATAACGTCTCCCAGCCGCTGCTTTTCAAGTGGCCAACTCTTCTTTGATGCCCCCCTTTCGGTCTATAAAAGCTCCGAGATATTTAAAGTGGTCGACCTGCTCCAGGACCTGTTCTCCCAACTTAATCTGATGTTTTCTTTCTTCTCGTGATATCACCATGGATTTTGTTTTAGAGCTGCTTATGACCATCCCTCTCTTCTCCAGCTCTTCCTTCCAGACTTGCAGGTTGGATTGGAGATGTGTCTCTGATTTAGCAATCAGGACAACATCATCAGCAAATGCTAGCTCTGAAATACAGACCTGTTTCATCTTCCAGTACCCCACTGAATACTTTCTTGTTCTCTCCTTACATGCCTTGATGACATCGTCCATGAGGAGTATGAAAAGATAAGGTGACAGGATATCGCCTTGTCTTACACCAGTGGTGGTCCTGAACTCTTCTGACTTATAGTTTGCTGTCCTCACATAATTTCTGCAAGACTTGTAGAAGCTGTGTATAGCATGAATCAGAGGTGCTGGAATGTTCTTCCTTGCCAAACAGTCCCAAAGTTTGCTCCAGGGGACCCTGTCAAACGCCTTTTCCAGATCTATGAAACAAAGATGGATCTCACTCTTGTACTCAAGGGCCTTTTCACTCAGCTGCCTGAGTGTGAAGATTAGGTCTTGAGTACTTTGGTTTGCTCGGAATCCGCACTGGGCTTCATCCAATTGTGGCTCAGCTAGGCATCAGAGTCTCTGCTCTAGGATTCTAGAGTAGATTTTACCAGGGACACTGAGAAGGGATATGCCTCTGTGGTTTCCACATTGTCGATTGTCACCCTTTTTGAAAATCGGTGTTATGATGGCAATCTCCCAATCCTTTGGTATGGCCTTGTTGCACCATGCTGCCTGTAGGACCCTTAGGAGTAATAGGTCGCCTGATGCTCCCATGTACTTAACCATTTCTGGTGTTATACCATCATGCCCTGCTGCTTTGCCCATCTTGATTTTCTCCACTGCTGCCTTCAGTTCTTCCATCTTTATGTCATCTTCATCACCATTTGTATCCTCTTCTGTGCTAGTGGTTATCATTTCTGATGCTCTACCTTGCTCACCATCAAGGAGTTCTGAGAAATATTCTTTCCATCTTTCCATTACTTCCTTCGGGGCAGTAAGCAATTTGCCTTGCTTGTCCTTTATAAATTTAAGAGGGCATTGTTTTTCCTTCCTCATGTTCTTTAGGGTCTTATAGAACAATTTCTGGTTTTCTTGCGCATCCTTTTCTAGCTTTTCTCCAAATTCTTCCCAGGACTTTTGTTTTGCTGCTAGCACCTTGTTCTTTGCTTCTGTTCTGAGTATCACATATTCTCTATATTTATCTATTTGTCCTGCTGTGTTTTTAGCTCCTAAATATTGTTTCCATGCCATTTTCTTCTCTCTTATTTTCTCTTTGACTTCCTCTGTCCACCAAGGTGTCCTCTTTCTCTTGTTCCCAAGTCGGACTTCACCACATGCTTCTGCAGCAGCTGTCTTTATGATGTCCTTGAATTTAATCCACAGGGTTTCCAAGTCATCAGGTTGTTCTTCTGTGTTTCTCACCGCTGTAGCAATAAGCCCCTGATATCTGGTCTTAATTTCTGGCTCTTTCAGCTTGTAGGTCTTAATGCTCATTTCTTCCGTTATGATTGATAACATGATGTTATATCATTAACCCTCAATGATTGATAACATGATGTTATATCATTAACCCTCAATGATTTGTAACATTAATAGACTGTACTACTGTCGCTAAAGATAATAGAAAACAGATAAATTTAATATTTCTTAATGCGCATATTTTTACATTTTCTGAAGGGGCCATTTGTGGCTGCCTTTGCTCAGAGTAATTTAGGAGATGTGTCACCCAACACCCTGGGACCTCGCTGTCTTGACACAGGTAATCCCTGTGACAGAGACACCAGCACATGTCATGGCAAGGTATGTAACAGCAAGGGGCTAGTATTTATGATGTATTTAGTGCTAGAGACTGTTTTACATGTCACCATGAACATATATGCCCAATGGGCTGATCACCCGTGGCTTGTCACACCGATTACGGAAACAACGGCAGATGGATCTATTTGTTGTTGCCCTAAAGACGCCGCTAGGCGTGATGGGAAACTGCAACAGAGAAAATCAATCTGCTGTTGCCCTTAAGACGCCATAAGGCGTGATGGCCTCTGACTGCTTGGTCGGTCTTTGGCTAAGGACGGAAGAAGAAGAAGATGAACATATATATTCATCAGAAGTCACCAAACCCAGAATAAGATGGAGAAACTGGTATGGTGAACATTTTCATTAAAAAAAAAAAAATTAAACATTAAGACTGCCTGTGACTCTGCTGGGGTGCCTTTACTCTTAAGTTCCCCATGGAGTATTTAACATTAATAATTACAACTGTCTGGCATTTGCTGATGGTTCCACATTTAGTATGGCAGATCAGATTCAAGATCATCTATTTACAACATCTAAAATTAGGACTAACTGATTATCTGTTGACCCACATAAGTTTCTTCATGTTCACTTTACTCATCTCTTCAACAGAGTCACACCAGTCTTCCTTTCCTGTGCCATCTGGTCAAGGTCTTTACATCTCTTCTTTATCCCAATATTGTATTTCTCCAGTTGCCTTCTCCATGTGTGTGTTTTTTTAATTTATTTTTTGGTCTCCCTGTATTTTTCTGAGCATTTCAAAACAAAGACTGCTTTTTTTTTTTCAATGTGATATTTCATAGATACATAGACATGTCATGAAACTGTACATAAATGGGGTCTTCTAGAGTCAGCTTTACTAATATGTGAGTTGGTGTTCAATATTTCCATACATTTTAGAACTTTTTTGTTGTAACCAGTGGAAGTAACTACGTCCAACAAGTTGTTGGTATCTCTTTGATGTACTAAAGTTAGAGAAGTCACTGTTGAGTAATAGGCTTAGTCCTGTGTGTCATGGGGAACAAAAAATAATTGACGGTGATGTCTGTTTTATTCTGTTCTCTAGAATGAGCTGTGTGTGGCATTTGGTCCAGGCAAGGATATGTTTGAGAGCACTCAGATCATTGGAACAAATCAGCTCAAGAAAGCTTTGGTGAGTCTTCTTAGTGTTGTTTAGTGGGGTTTTTTGTTTACTTGTCTTTTGTCTGTGTATGGCTACTGATGCTAGTTTTCCAAAGTTTTTTTTCTCGCTGTATCTATCCCTTCCAGTATTTCTGTTCTCCTCTGTAAATTTACAGAGTCTGGCACAGCAGATTAACTTTGATACAACTACTAGAATATTGTACATAAATCTGTATAAAGTATTTGATACAATTAATCACTACTTATTGCTGCAGAAACTTGTCATACAATTTTCATCCTAATAATTTTCATTAAATCTATGTCAGAGGACAGAACACATTGTGTTTGCTATACAAATACTGTATCAGATCTAGTCCATGTTTATTTGGTGTCCTCTAACATTCCATAGAGCTGTGGTACCACAGTGGTTAGTGCACTGGCTTCCTAGCTCGGTGGTCCATGGTTCGATCCCCAGTTGAGGTGGGATTTATTTTAGACCGCAAACGGCTCCGGGGTTGACCCAGCCTCATGAATTGGGTACCAGAGCAACTCTGGGAAGGTTAAGGCGGCCGGCATTATGCTGACCACATCACCCCTAGTGTGCCGATGGTCAAGAAAATATGGGCCTAACACCGTATTCCCAATATGCCTCAATGGGCGTGAAACAGGGTCCTCCTTTTTTCCTAACATTCCATATTAGATCTTCTGTTATTTAACATGAATAATTACAACTGTCTGGCATTTGCTGATGGTTCCACATTTAGTATGGCAGATCAGATTCAAGATCATCTATTTACAACATCTAAAATTAAGACTAACTGATTATCTGTTGACCCACATAAGACCAAATGTTTCTTCATGTTCACTTTACTCATCTCTTCTCTCCTGTATCTCCATTCTCTCATTCTCCTGTTATATCTGTCATTATCATTTCTTGTTCCAGTCTTTTGTAGCAATTGCTTTTTTTTATTTTTATACACACACTCTCTTTCTCTCTCTCTCTCTCTCTCTGTGAGAGTGAAAGGGCAGAATGTTAAATGCGTTCCCAATTATTACTCTCTCTCCCCCTCCCTCTCTCTCTCCATAAATTCTGAAATAAATGGGCCAGTGGAACAGGAGATATGATAGGACATACATGATAAAAATGAGGGGCCAGTGGAACAGGAGATATGATAGGACATGCATGACAAAAATGAGGGGCCAGTGGAACAGGAGATATGATAGGACATGCATGACAAAAATGAGAGGCCAGTGGAACAGGAGATATGATAGGACATGCATGACAAAAATGAGGGGCCAGTGGAACAGGAGATATGATAGGACATACATGACAAAAATGAGGGGCCAGTGGAACAGGAGATATGATAGGACATGCATGACAAAAATGATCAGATCAGATTCAAGATCATCTATTTACAACATCTAAAATTAGGACTAACTGATTATCTGTTGACCCACATAAGACCAAATGTTTCTTCATGTTCACTTTACTCATTTCTTCTCTCCTGTATCTCCATTCTCTCATTCTCCTGTTATATCTGTCATTATCATTTCTTGTTCCAGTCTTTTGTAGCAATTTTTTATTTTTATTTTTGTACACACACTCTCTTTCTCTCTCTCTCTCTCTCTGAGAGTGAAAGGGCAGAATGTTAAATGCGTGCCCAATTATTACTCTCTCTCTCCCCCTCCCTCTCTCTCTCCATAAATTCTGAAATAAATGGGCCAGTGGAACAGGAGATATGATAGGACATACGTGACAAAAATGAGGGGCCAGTGGAACAGGAGATATGATAGGACATGCATGACAAAAATGAGGGGCCAGTGGAACAGGAGATATGATAGGACATAAAAAA
The DNA here is from genome assembly GCA_024509875.1 of Oreohelix idahoensis. Classification (NCBI taxonomy): domain Eukaryota; kingdom Metazoa; phylum Mollusca; class Gastropoda; order Stylommatophora; family Oreohelicidae; genus Oreohelix; species Oreohelix idahoensis. The sequence continues at coordinate 203,916 of JAMPIV010015900.1, forward strand.
AAAATGAAGGGCCAGTGGAACAGAAGATATGATAGGACACACATGACAAAGATGAGGGGCCAGTGGAACAGGAGATATGATAGGACATACATAACAAAAATGAGGGGCCAGTGGAACAGGAGATATGATAAAACATATAACAAAAATGAGGGACCAGTGGAACAGGAGATATGATAGGACATACATGACAAAAATGAGGGGCCAGTGGAACAGGAGATATGATAGGACATACATGACAAAAATGAGGGGCCAGTGGAACAGGAGATATGATAGGACATACATGACAAAAATGAGGGGCCAGTGAAACAGTAAATATGATAGGACATACATGACAAAAATGAGGGGCCAGTGAAACAGTAAATATGATAGGATGTATGATAGGACATATGAGAGGACATATGATAGGACATACATGACAAAAACTTGTTGATAGCATGACAAGGCAGTTGATGTTCTGGAATCCCTAGGGTAAGAGGTAGGGGGAGACAAACATATGGAGAAGAGAACTGGAGACAGAAGTGAAAGAGATAACGAAGATCTTGAGTAGGTGACACAGGTCAGAGTTACTCAGCCTGAATTTGTTAAAGGTTGTATGCTACATGAGGAGCTGAGGAGTAGCAATGATAAACACAGCACACCTATCATGTGCTTGTATTATCAGGTAACTATATTCTGTTCATGGTTATGTCAAGCTAAATCTGTCAAAAATGTCATGGTTTATTCTCAGGACTTGTACAACTCTGTAAACCAATCACTTTCTTGTATTACCAGTTCACTGTATTCTGTTTATGTGAATGTTAAGCTAAATCTGTCAAAAATGTCATGGTTTATTATCAGGACTTGTACAACTCGGCAACCTTCAAGTTAAGTGGTCCAGTAGATTTTCGTCATTCATATGTTGACATGCCTCAACAAAATGTGACACTAAGTGATGGTTCCAAGGCAAGTCTTCATCAGGGTCTGTCATTTAACATTTGAATATGGTCTTTTACGTACATGTTCAGTGTTTCTAAAAGTTATGGCAACATGCTTTATCTTACTACTATCTAACTTTAGTATGTTATAGATGTATTGTGAACACACACTTATTATTACTGCTATCTAACTTTAGTATGTTGTAGATGTATTGTGACAACTGTTACGCACAAATAATTACTTTTTCCAAAGTCTTTGTATGATCATTTTTCGTATGTATGATCATTTTTTGACTGAAATGTGTATTATGTTTTTTACAGTCAAAGGGACATGACCCGAGTTATTGAGACTACAATTTTTTAGGAGTTTGCCTTCTCTTGTATAGAGACACGTTCGGTCTATAATTTCTTGAACGAAGCGTGACCATATCTCCTTATTTGGTAGTATCAGTCAACTGTTGTAGATGTCTGAAACATGTCTTAACTTTTCTGTTCATGTCCATAAAAGGCGCGACTGTGTAAGACTTTTATCTCGAATGTTCTTAAAATCGCTTTGTGTGAATTGATACTCACGTAGATGAGTTCTGCGCATGTCAAAAACTGGGAGTTCGTTCTGTGTGTTCCGCCCAGCTAGGGAGTTTAGTAATGGTCTGAGTAGCGAGCGGACGCAACCTGCGTCTTGTGATTCTCTGAGGGAAATACATTGTCTTTGTGAGTTAGTTAGCTAACTAGACTATTTCCCAGTATTATTCAAGCCTGCCTGGAGGCATATGTTCATGGTTGATTTTCCGAAATAAGGTAATTCCTCTTGTATCGAACTTTATGCTATCATCTAGAGGTTCGTCATTTTGTCGCCTTTTTGCTCGCCTGTGTGATTCAAAATGGAGAGGTACTTTGACTAGGATTAAGTCACCGGTATCTTTATACCTGAACTAGTTATATATATATGGGTCGCTCTAGACCAACAAGACTATTGTCTGTGTTCCAGGATTCGTTATATCAGAGATCACGTCCAAGTCAGATGGTTAGACTTAGAAACGTTATAAAGGTCGGTATGACCTATATGCCCAGTATGCTATTCACGTGCAGACAGTAAACGGACTTATTGTATACATCCGATCTGCTAGCATCAGAAAGGGAGCATTTATTGTTGTCTATGAACGTTGAAGATCTGCAGCTGACTGTTGCAGAAGTTATATATATTATTGATACAGCTTCACGAACCAGAACTTTATGATATCTGTTTACAATACAACTATTGAGTATTGAATCCTACATGACTATCAGTTAATATGATTTTGAATGCTGCATTCGTTATACTATGCTGATGATGACATAAATATCATGACTGTTTTGTGGCGTGCAATAAATGGTATAAAACTAAAGCGAAGTTACCATTTCTATGACTCTACACGTCATGTTGCCTGTGGTGTACCCTATGAACTGTTCTACTGCAACACACACAGCAACATTCTAAATCAGAGAAGACACCTACATCTTGCACTTTAATACCAGGTGTCGATAGGGGTGACAAGTTATCATTTCAGCTCAAATCCACCCTTATCAACAACACACACTTTTTATTACTGCTATCTAACTTTAGTATGTTGTAGATGTATTGTGACAACACACACTTTATCTTACTGCTATCTAACATTAGTATGTTGTAAATGTATTGTGGCAACACACACTTTCTCTCGCAGTTAACAAGTAAAACAGCCATGTTGTACTGATGTTTAAAATTATATGATAATATCAAACCATTCAGATATCTAGAAAATAAATATAGAAATTAAAAATGTAAATGGTATGGAATCAGTTTTACAAATTAACAGTACACATGAAACAAGGGACTATTCGGGTTTCACCCTTTGTCGGCCACAGCTACAAACAGGTGACAAGCACAAGAATTATAGACAGGTGAAATAAAAATATCTAGAAAGCTTTGAAATCCATAAACAGCTAAATCTTACTTATTTATCCAGCATCAATCAAACAAAGTAGGCTGTCTGTCAAAATTTAAAAGTAGCAAAGTAGACCTGAAGGAAAATATAAAAAAAAACAAATTTAAAAATAAACACATTACAGTTTTATTTACCACAAATCTTCTTCTTTTTGTCCCCTTAACCTCTGTGATGATATACCTGGGTACGATTTGGGTCAGAAAAGTTTTAAAAATGGTAATCCTGAATTATGTGTCCACACTGGTGGCTTGACCTAGAAAAATTATAAAAATGTACTGTGGTGCAAAAGTAGAACTGAAAAAAATATATGACCGGGGGAGCTAAAGAACATGAGACTATGACTGTAGTTGGTTTCTATGTAGGAAGCCTGTTTTATACGACCAGAGAAGCTAAGGAACATGAGACTATGACTGTAGTTGGTCTCTATGTAGGAAGCCTGTTTTATACGACCAGAGAAACTAAGGAACATGAGACTATGACTGTAGTTGGTCTCTATGTAGGAAGCCTGTTTCCTGTTTTAAAGCAAACACTCCATGGACTCATGTAGTTGTTGTTTGTGTAGCACTGTTTTACATGATACAGCTACTATATACTTGCACATTCTTGCATATGTCAACATAGACATCTTGTAGTACTTGTGTTCCATACCTACAAGCATCAGCAGCAAATCTTTATAATATTTATGTTTTATATGCGCGTATGTCAGCATGAAACCCTGGTCATCTTTGTAACTGTCTGTTGCGCTAAACTTGTCGCAACTTATTCTGACTATATATTCTGACTATGCATTTTGACTATATTCAATTTTTTAATGCATGGGAAGTAACTCATGGAATTGTAGTCACTTTTATTTCTACAGTCGTCTAATCTTGATAGCATCGTCAGGAAGTTGTCTTATCTTGATAGCTAGGGTTGTTGATAATTTGTGTGTGAGCGATTTTAAGTCATAACCATGTATGGAGCGTTTTCCTAGAAACAGTTGGCAACTTGCGATGTCATTTCCTTTTAAGGTTCGAATCTTTAGTCGAACATCGTAGAACATTCTTTGTTTCGTAAATTAGCTGAGTTGTATTCGATTCGGGTGTTCTGCGCATGTCTTTGTTTGGGGCAGTGTTTAAATGATTTCCGCCCAGGTCAGTCGGAGAGAATTGCTGGCGAAGCGAGACGTAGCGTTGTGCTAACGTCTTCGCTTAGATTATTCAGGAAGGAGTCCTCATCATTGTTGTTCCTTCTTTTTTGAGATGATATATCTCTACGTTATTCCAAATGCCTGGAGGCATATGTGATCTATGTGATTTAATTCCTGATGAACAGGTAACTGAATCCTTTTTTGCTGAGTAACTTTATCGCCATCTCGTGATGTTGACTTTTGCCTAGCCTGCCTCATTATAGAGTCTATGATATGACAAGTTTGCTCAGCTCACGATCCACTTATATTGTCACGCATCGATTGATGCCTGTCCTAAGGACCATTTGCTTCCTGAACTCTATTGATGGATCTAGGTTTGATACCTTTGCTGTTTAAGGAACATAGAGGACGATAATGTGACGCTCAAAAGACATGCCTGTCTTGTTGAGGTCGAATATAGGAGACTAGATTTAATCTCCTAGTTGATATCTACTAGCTCTTATGGAAAGGGGAAGTTTACTACCTGACTACATGTACAGCTGATTACGATATCCTAAAAGGCATATGATTTACATTATTTTGATGCTGTCTGCTGTTCCTGTTGAATTGACTACGTCGATGATACAATGACTGTTGTACTATACCTGTGATGTTTCTGCATAACGATGTCCATGCATCTTGTCATTGTGGCGTACACAATATATATTGCCAAAAAACATCACTGCTGTTAAAAGCTTTATTGACTTTCTACGTTGTATGATCTGATGTGACGTCCATGTATGATACTGTAGCTATCTGACTCTATCCTTACGTCACACACTTAAACCAGACTAAAAACACCATGTCACTCTGCCTCATCATCCCTGGTGTCTGAGGGTGATACACCACTCTGCAAGTGCCAGTATTATGATACCTTTGGAAAGCAGATGAAATACAACACCCTCAACATTGTGTGGCAAATGTGACATCATCCACGGAACATTTACACGCAACACACATTTTGCTACGCAACATTTGGTGGCCATAAGCTGGTTTGGTCTGGTACCAGCATACACGGGGTCCCTTACCCACTTCAGTCTACATGATATCAACATTTCAACATTTTTCAAGACATCAACATAAAGAATTCTGAGACTACTCGGCGTTGTCCGATAAATGTCGAAATTGCAGTTTTGCCATAAAGCAAGAAATTTGACAGTACCCGGCGTTGTATATATTGCCGGATAACACAAGTTGCTGCTATCAAGGTTCCAGGTTGCTGTAGTTGTTGAGAAGGCTAAGTTCTGGTTGCTACGAGTTCTTGAGAAGGCCAAGTACCGATTCAAGCAATTTACTCCTGGATAAGAAGGTCAAGTGCCGTAATTACACTACCTGTATACTGCCTGTACTGTTTAGAAGCTCAAGTCTCAACCATCGTCTTAGCTGTTTGATGCAAGTTCAGATGTGTGATCAACGTTGGATCTTCGATCTTAGAATGCTGATTACCACCTGTTTTTTGCTGTACTGACGATTGGAGTTCCATAAGTTAAGTGGCCTGTTTGTTTGTGAACTGTGCCCTTATACTTCTACTGAGTCTTCTGTATTTCTCATTCTTTTGTTTACATGTTATATGTTTATATGTTATTTGTATATTTATATATATATATGTTTATGTTTCTGCGGGTTTTCGGTTGGGCGGTGTCTCCCTTAGATCATACCACGTCATAGAGGTCGTCTATCGTGAGCGTTTTCTGTAAGGTGTGCAAATTTCCGATACTGGAATTTGCAAAGCGACTTCTGTTGCTATTTTTTGTTAGTTGTGATGACGTGTTAGTATTGTTTTCGTTATTTTTCGCACTCTTTAGTTTTGTTTTGATTTGTTTGTATTTGCTAGCCTACTCTTTCCTATTGTTTAGTTTCATACACCATTTTTGTTTATACACTGTTGTGTCTTGTATTTGTAATATCTTCTCGCAGATATCATCATGTTTTTTGTGATATTTCTTTAATTTTCGCTTTATTTTTTGTTGATTTCTGCGAATGTTTTCGTATTGTTGCTAAATCTTTGTTATTGTTTACATTGTATTGTTTACATTGTATTGTTTACAGTGTAATGTTTACATTGTTATTGTTTACATTGTGATTGTGTTTACATAGTCATTGGTTACACTTATAGTAGTTAATTCACATTTGATAGTGGGTTATGCTTATGCATTACTACTATACTGATGATTAATAAATGATGAATAATATTACTTACAGTAATTAATTCAGATTGGATAATGGATTATGCTGATGCACCACTACTATACTGATGATAAATAAATGATGAATAGTATTGTGCACTATTGAATGGGAAGTGCACCTATGATCAAGAGTTGATTGATGATATTTCAACAAGGTCTATACACAAGTTCTTTGATCTAAGACTTGTTTCCCACAAAGATTGGGATAATAATATAGTGTTGTGAGTAAGCAAGTGCTTCATTTAAGACTTGCTATAATTAAATTTGAAATAAGAAACTGCAGATGCAGGTGGATGAAAAAAGATTCCAAATGGAAATGGAAAAACAAAAAAGAGAAGCAGAAGCAAAAGCTGAAGAGAAGAGACTACAGATTGAGTCTGAAAATAAAAGACTTGAGGCTGAAAATAAAAGACTTGAAAAAGAGGCTGAAAATAAAAGACTTGAAATAGAGGCTGAAAATAAAAGACTTGAGGCTGAAAATAAAAGACTTGAAAAAGAGGCTGAAAATAAAAGATTAGAAAAACAAGCTGAAGCTGAAGAAAGGAAGTTACAAAGAGAGTCTGATGAGAGAAAAGCAAAAATGGAGCATGAAGAAAAACTCTTAGCTTTGGAAGTTGAGAAATTAAAGGTGATGAACATGGGTAATGCTAATGATGCAAATAAGGTCTCAGATAAGACTAATGCAAGCACTTTCAAGCTTAATCTACCACCATTCAATGCTTCCATTGACGATATAACATTCTATCTGGACAGATTTGAAACTTCATGTAAAGTACATAACATAGATAAATCACTGCAGGTTTATCATTTGTCCAAAATACTTAGAGGTGATGCTTTGAGTATGTTAAGCATGGTAGATGAGCCTGACAAGAACAACTATGAGGTTGTCAGGGCTATGTTGTTAAAGAAATACCAACTTGACGAAGACGGCTATCATCTTCAATTTAAAAATATGTTGCCAGAAACTGGAATGCAATTCTCTGAATTCATTTCAAAGATACGTCTTACTTTTTCAATTTTGGGTGGAGCTGTCTAAGATAGAAAAAACTTATGAAGGACTTATAGACTTAATACTTAGAGACAAAGTCATGTCTTCTGTTAATGAGTCTTTCCTTGCTTTCCTTCACGAACGTAAACCTAAAACAATAAAAGAAATGGAAGATTTCTGTAGCCAGTATATAACTGCGCATCCTCACGTAACCATTGGTAACGCTAAAGTAAAAGAAGGTATGCCAGTTGCTTCGGCAGCACCTTATGGTCAAAACTCTAGTCATAGATTCCAACAAAATTTTGATAGGAAAAGTAACCGTAGTTACGGTCAAAATTATGGAAATCATTTTCAGGGTGATTCTTCTTTGAAGAATTGGAGACGAGCTGACAGTCCTCGTTACTTCCAACCTAATAATTTTAGGCATTTCAGAAGAGGATATGGTAACAGAGGCTTTTCCTCGCGTAGACCTCAAAACCAAACAAATAGATGTTCACATCAATGTGGACATGATAATAATCATGGAAACTGTAGTTCGAAGCAGGATAACAGTTATAATAGAGACAATAATAACTACAGAAATAATAACAACAGTGATAACTTCAGAGGTAATAGTAGTCGCGGTAGATCTCAATACAAAAAAAAGAGATATCAGCAGGCTAACTCTGTTCAACAAGAATCTCAGGGAGCTTGTAATCAGGTTGCTGATAATAAAAACTCTGACGCTGTCACTTGTTCTTCTTTTGACTTTGGGAGAGCAAACAAGTGCCCCCAATGCAGTACTTTGTTCGAACCAACTACAATATCGACTTTGAGTTGTGGTCACCCTCTCCCCGCTCTTCCTGCTTCGGTTGCACATGACGGGAGAGGTTCTCTAATCCTACATAAGGGTCTTGTTAATAATACTCCGGTCTCACTACTTTTCGATTCCGGATGCACCACTATTGGTGTTAGACAATTGCTTGTAGAACCATCCTGTGCGACAGGAAGGGTTATCAAATGTGTCACATTTGGCGGCACTCTAGAAAAATATCCTACTGCTGTAATTCACATTGCCACTCCTTTCTTTACGGGAGATGTGCATGCCTGTCTCTTACCTAATCCTATTGCGGACCTTATTATTGGTCGTATTCACGGAGTTAGGGAATGTACCCCACAGCAGATTGCTGCTTGGGAAGATGATAATATGCAAGCTACCAATGCAGTGGTTACAAGAGCACAAGCTCTACAAACACCACAAACTTCGTTGAATAATGATAATGAAGTTCATAGCCAAGATAGTACCTTGGTTATTTCTCGTGACTCGTTCATAAAATTACAAGAAGATGATCCGACGCTAAAAAAATTCTTCATTCTTGCGAAGAAAGGTGATCCAAATAAGGATACACAAAGAAAATCTTGGATTGAAATGAAAAACGGCGTACTTGTACGTATGGTACAAGACTCGGCTATGTCAGCACATTCGCAAATTCTTGTTCCCAAGAGTATGAGAGTGCAAATATTGCAACATGCTCATGACTCGCAATGTGCTGGACACATGGGATTTTCCCGTACAAAGTCGAGAGTCCTTGCGGCTTTCTTTTGGCCCTTTGTTAACAAGGACATTCGTATATACTACCGATCATGTCAGGTATGTCAGGAGGTCAAATCTAGAGGACCACGACATGCTGCGCCTATCCAGGCTGCTGACATCCCTATTCGGCCATTTCAGAAAATGGCCATAGATATTATTGGCCCTTTTAAGATAAAGTCGGCCAGAGGACATCAGTTTATCCTTACATGTGTCGATATGTGCACACGTTGGCCAGAGGCTATCCCTCTAAAGAGCATGTCTACTACAGATATCGCAGATGCTCTTTGGCTGATATTTTCTCGCTTGGGGCCCCAGAGAAATACTGTCTGACCATGGCACTCAACTCATATCTGATACTATGTCTCAAGTAATGTCTACCTTACACATTAAAAGATCTCTCAGTAGCATCTATCATCCTATGTCTAATGGGTTAGTTGAGCGTCTGAATAGAACGCTCAAGACTTTACTTGGTAAGATAACTGAAGATCATCCTCAAGATTGGGACAGGGTTTTACCCGCGGCTCTCTTTGCCTATAGAGAAGTCCCAAATGAACACACAGGATTTTCTCCCTTTGAACTTGTCTTTGGCGCGCGTCCGCGCGGCCCTATGTCTTTATTACACGATCTCATCACTGCCGATGATATTAGTGATGACACTCAATCTTCATATGAGTATGTCATTGCTCTTAGGCAAAAGATCATTGATGCATGCAAACTAGCGACTGCTTCGTCAGAAATTGCTAAAGAAAAAGCAAGGCAGTTTGCTAACAAGAACAGATGTCTACAACAACTTTGTCCAGGTGACAAAGCATTCGTCCTACTCCCCAGTAGGGAAAATAGACTTCTGATTGCATGGAAAGGTCCATATGCAATAGTCTCACGAATTTCCGATGTTGACTATGTGGTCGATATAGATGGAAAGCATAAAACTTTCCATATCAACATGCTCACGGAATTTCATGAGCGTCCAGACTATTTGCTGCCTATTTTCCAGGCAACAGACGATTCTTCTGTACCTCATGGTCATTACTCATCCCTGTCTGTCATACAGGATGAGGAATCTGTTTTTTCTGATGTCGATCTTCCTCTTCCAGTGGTTCCACTACATTCCATGGAATCTTGGAAAGATGTCTCCATTTCTCCCAATCTTTCTGTTGATGAACATCGTCAAGTCTCGTCGATGTTACAGACATTTAAGGATGTTCTAACCGACATCCCTGGTCACACGCATGTCATAGAACATGACATAATTCTTACCAACAATAATCCTATTAGGGTTAGGCCTTATCCTATCCCTATACACTTTCAGTCACAAGTGGAAAAGGAATTGGATGAAATGATTCAATTAAACATAATTGAACCATCGACTTCTCCATATTCTTCTTCCATGGTTATTGTTCGGAAGAAAGATAAGAACATACGAATTTGCGTTGATTATCGCAAATTAAATCAAGTCACAAAGTTCGATGCTGAACCTATGCCTTTACTAGAAGATCTACTTATTAGACTTTCTAATTCTAGATTCTTCACTAAACTTGACTTGTCAAAAGGTTATTGGCAAGTGCCTTTAGCAGATCATGCCAAACCTCTGACTGCTTTCTCTACACCTAGGGGTTTATTTCAATGGAATGTTATGCCTTTCGGTCTTATGAACGCCCCTGCTACTTTCGTTCGCATGATGCGTCGAATTCTTTCTCATCGTTCAGACGTCATCGCATACTTAGATGATATCTGTCTCTTCAGTGATTCCTGGGAAGATCACTATTTGGGTTTATATGACCTACTGTCCACTCTACGTGAGTTTAATTTGACAGCAAAACCCTCTAAAGCCTATGTTGGTTTTGGTGAAATCTCTTTCCTGGGTCATCGTGTTGGTCATGGTCTCTTGAAGACAGAAGACCACAATACTTCAAAAATATTGAACATCTCTGTACCTAAAACGAAGAAACAAGTCCGTAGTCTCTTGGGTCTAATTCAATTCTATGGGAGATTCATCCCGAATCTATCCTCGATCATGGCACCTCTCTCAACTTTGTTGAAGAAAGGGTCGCCTAATCTGGTTTGTTGGTCTCGGGAATGTCAATCTTCCTTAGACCAGATCAAGAAAATATTTTCTTCTCCTCCCATCCTAAGATTACCTACTCTTGATAGGACTTTTGTTCTTCGAAGTGATGCTTCATCCACTGGGATCGGAGCAGCACTTATGCAGGAATATGCTGAAACTCTGCATCCTGTCATGTACATTTCTAGAAAACTAAATGTGGCAGAGAGGAACTACTCGGTTTTAGACCGTGAATTGTTGGCTATGGTTTGGTATATTCTCAAACTACAAAGATTCCTCCTGGGCGCACATTTCATTCTAGAAACTGATCAGAAAGCTCTTACAGCTATTCAGACTAAGAACTTGAAGAGTTCGAGATCCACTCGATATGCTATTGCTCTTCAACCTTTTCACTTCACGGTACGAGCTATCCGTGGGTCGGATAATGTGATGGCTGACATTCTGTCTAGATGCCCACATGATTCCAACTAATACTTCTGTCCTATTTCTAGATATACGACAGAGCCATAACACACCTATATTACTACAATACATTAGCACAACTGTCCTCACTTTAGGTGAACACATACTATTGTGCTTTGTTATCATCTTCTTCTGTTCCCATCTTTAATATAAGAAGAAGACTGATTTGTTAATATAAGGGCCGAAAGTTTACTCGGCCACAAATTGTTCATAATAATGTATTGTATAGTATGAAACTTAATGGCTATTAAATAGAATTATATTGGTTGTTTTTTCTCAGCATGTTATTGTTGATCGGAGAAGCTACCTTTCTGTTGTCAAACATGGAGAGTTCCACATTGTACACTTTCCTTGGAACGACAGGAGATGTGTCCTGGATCGTCATTTATGTTTAATTTCATTATGTAATGATATTATTAAACATTTAGATAATGTAATATTTAACATTCAATATCAGATGTGTACATCCATTCTAAGCGGTATTAGAGTATGACACTGCTATTTGATTATAATGATATGAACTTGCATATTTATATTGTATTTTCATGCAAGCGTAGTGTGTGTTGGTGGCACCTCCCCGATATATTTTTTTTCTTGAATCAGATTTTTTATCTGTTGAGAAATATTCTCACCAGACACTTTATGTGTCAATTTAGCCTCATATTAGGCAGTGCAATTAGTTATCCCCGCATAATTCGTGCATTGTTAAACCGCTTTTGGTTTTACTCTTGGATATTTAAAAAAAAAAAATGTTGCACATTTTTTTTTTATCGGGAGGTGGCGGTAATGTTGCGCTAAACTTGTCACAACTTATTCTGACTATATATTCTGACTATGCATTTTGACTATATTCAATTTTTTAATGCATGGGAAGTAACTCATGGAATTGTAGTCACTTTTATTTCTACAGTCGTCTAATCTTGATAGCATCGTCAGGAAGTTGTCTTATCTTGATAGCTAGGGTTGTTGATAATTTGTGTGTGAGCGATTTTAAGTCATAACCATGTATGGAGCGTTTTCCTAGAAACAGTTGGCAACTTGCGATGTCATTTCCTTTTAAGGTTCGAATCTTTAGTCGAACATCGTAGAACATTCTTTGTTTCGTAAATTAGCTGAGTTGTATTCGATTCGGGTGTTCTGCGCATGTCTTTGTTTGGGGCAGTGTTTAAATGATTTCCGCCCAGGTCAGTCGGAGAGAATTGCTGGCGAAGCGAGACGTAGCGTTGTGCTAACGTCTTCGCTTAGATTATTCAGGAAGGAGTCCTCATCATTGTTGTTCCTTCTTTTTTGAGATGATATATCTCTACGTTATTCCAAATGCCTGGAGGCATATGTGATCTATGTGATTTAATTCCTGATGAACAGGTAACTGAATCCTTTTTTGCTGAGTAACTTTATCGCCATCTCGTGATGTTGACTTTTGCCTAGCCTGCCTCATTATAGAGTCTATGATATGACAGGTTTGCTCAGCTCACGATCCACTTATATTGTCACGCATCGATTGATGCCTGTCCTAAGGACCATTTGCTTCCTGAACTCTATTGATGGATCTAGGTTTGATACCTTTGCTGTTTAAGGAACATAGAGGACGATAATGTGACGCTCAAAAGACATGCCTGTCTTGTTGAGGTCGAATATAGGAGACTAGATTTAATCTCCTAGTTGATATCTACTAGCTCTTATGGAAAGGGGAAGTTTACTACCTGACTACATGTACAGCTGATTACGATATCCTAAAAGGCATATGATTTACATTATTTTGATGCTGTCTGCTGTTCCTGTTGAATTGACTACGTCGATGATACAATGACTGTTGTACTATACCTGTGATGTTTATACACCACTCTGCAAGTGCCAGTATTATGATACCTTTGGAAAGCAGATGAAATACAACACCCTCAACATTGTGTGGCAAATGTGACATCATCCACGGAACATTTACACGCAACACACATTTTGCTACGCAACACTGTCTATACCTTGACCAGACACAAATATGTAAAATATGTCTGTTTATACCTTGACTAATTACAATTATGTGAACCAGGTTTATGTGAACCTTGGAATTTATACTTGTTTATAACCTGACCATGATCAGTTAGGTAAACTTTTAAATGTTTACCAATGAGTACCATGATCAGAAGAGCGTCCGATTGGCCAAGCGGTTAAGAGTACTTTCCTCTCCTCGCACATTTATCAGGTTCTAGGATAGAAACCTGGTAGCATCATACTCCAATCTACTCAGCTGTAAATGGAAAGCTGACTCTGCTCTTGAATTAGGGAAAGCAAAGGCAGTGTGTAAGGGAACAGGTCACCTCACTTCATAAAAACGCTGGACCTAGTATAATGATCTCTAACACTTCACTTCCCTATTGAAGTATCTACTGTTGGACTACTGTGACCAGGAACAATTATGTAAACCTGAGAATGTTCACCTGTCTAGACCTTGACCAGGTGTAGTTATGTAAATCTGAGAATGTTTAACTCTCTATACTATGCCCAGGTGGATTTATACAAACCTTTGAATGTTCACCTGTCTACACCCTAAACAGGTACAGTTATGTAAACCAGCCATGGGCTACAGTTTTGCGGCAGGAACAACTGATGGTCCTGGTGCATTTGACTTCAAACAAGGTCAGCAGTATGACTGTTTCCTGGTTATGTTATGTTGTAATATCATGACTATGTCTGTGTGTGTAAAATTTATCTTGGAGAAGTGAATTCTGTCTGTGTAAAGTTTATCTTGGAGAGGTGATATCTGTGTGTGTAAAGTTTGTCTTGGAGAGGTGATATCTGTGTGTGTAAAGTTTGTCTTGGAGAGGTGATATCTGTGTGTGTAAAGTTTGTCTTGGAGAAGTGATATCTGTGTGTGTAAAGTTTGTCTTGGAGAAGTGATATCTGTGTGTGTAAAGTTTGTCTTGGAGAAGTGATATCTGTGTATGTAATGACTGTCTTGCAGATGTACATGCTAGTGATGATGTCTGTGATTAAAATTGTTTCTTCTTGTTGCTGCTTCTAGTCGTCCTCTACCTCTGTCCCTAGAGATTCCAGAGCAAGGACTACATAGTAATGTTATCAGCAGGTTTCCTTAGTGTGTGTCCTATCCATCACCAGTGTCTTCTTCTCATCTCTAGTGATCTTGTCATACCACTTCAATTGTTCTATTCTGCTTGAGAATCCACTTATGAACAAGTGGTAATCTTCAGACTTCTTCTCATCTCTAGTGATCTTGTCATACCACTTCAATTGTTCTATTCTGCTTGAGAATCCACTTATGAACAAGTGGTAATCTTCAGACTTCTTCTCATCTCTAGTGATCTTGTCATACCACTTCAATTGTTCTATTCTGCTTGAGAATCCACTTATGAACAAGTGGTAATCTTCAGACTTCTTCTCATCTCTAGTGATCTTGTCATACCACTTCAATTGTTCTATTCTGCTTGAGAATCCACTTATGAACAAGTGGTAATCTTCAGACTTCTTCTCATCTCTAGTGATCTTGTCATACCACTTCAATTGTTCTATTCTGCTTGAGAATCCACTTATGAACAAGTGGTAATCTTCAGACTCCACACTGGCCACAACAGATTGAGATACCATCTATTCAACAAGCTAAAGATAGGAACTACCGATCAGTGTAACTGTGGCACTGATAAAATGACTGCTGAACATCTGCTTCAAAGTTGCCCCTTATATGCAGTACAGAGAAAGCGTATATGGCAGACGCCAGTTCCTTTCGTGGAAAAGCTTTACAGGGATTCAAATAGCCTCAAACTGACTACTGCTTTCTTTGAGAACATTCAAGTGGACGTCTGAGAGTGGACGTCTGAGAGTGGACGTCTGAGAGTGTACGAAGAAGAAGAAGAAGAAAAGTCTGTAGCTTTTTCGTTGTTGTTTTTTGCTGTTCTCCATGTTTCAGGATCATGTGGTAGGACGGACGGACTGACTGGACATTTTGTATTGAAAGTTTTGATTTGTGTGTTGGACCTGACTCAGAACAGAAGCAAAGAACAAAGTGCTAGCAGCA
The DNA here is from genome assembly GCA_024509875.1 of Oreohelix idahoensis. Lineage (NCBI taxonomy): Eukaryota > Metazoa > Mollusca > Gastropoda > Stylommatophora > Oreohelicidae > Oreohelix > Oreohelix idahoensis. The sequence goes on from JAMPIV010015900.1 coordinate 219,260, forward strand.
AAACAGAAGTCCTGGGAAGAATTTGGAGAAAAGCTAGAAAAAGATGCACAAGAAAACCAGAAATTGTTCTATAAGACTCTAAAGAACATGAGGAAGGAAAAACAATGCCCTCTCAAATTTATAAAGGACAAGCAAGGCAAATTGCTTACTGCCCCGAAGGAAGTAATGGAAAGATGGAAAGAATATTTCTCAGAACTCCTGGATGGTGAGCATGGTGAAGCATCAGAAATGATAACCACTAGCACAGAAGAGAAAACCAATGATGGTGAAGATGACATAAAGATGGAAGAACTGAGGGCAGCACTAGAGAAAATCAAGATGGGCAAAGCAGCAGGGCATGATGGTATAACACCAGAAATGGTTAAGTACATGGGAGCATCAGGCGACCTATTACTCCTAAAGGTCCTACAGGCAGCATGGTGCAACAAGACCATACCAAAGGATTGGGAGATTGCCATCATAACACCAATTTTCAAAAAGGGTGACAATCGACAATGTGGAAACCATAGAGGCATATCCCTTCTCAGTGTCCCTGGTAAAATCTACTCTAGAATCCTAGAGCAGAGACTCCGACGCCTAGCTGAGCCACAATTGGATGAGGTCCAGTGCGGATTCCGAGCAAATCGAAGTACTCAAGACCTAATCTTCACACTCAGACAGCTGAGTGAAAAGGCCCTTGAGTATAAGAGTGAGATCCATCTTTGTTTCATAGATCTGGAAAAGGCGTTTGACAGGGTCCCCTGGAGCAAACTTTGGGACTGTTTGGCAAGGAAGAATATTCCAGCACATCTGATTCATGCTATACAGAGCTTCTACAAGTCTTGCAGAAATTATGTGAGGACAGCAAACCATAAGTCAGAAGAGTTCAGGACCACCACTGGTGTAAGACAAGGTGATATCCTATCACCTTACCTCTTCATACTCCTTATGGACGATGTCATCAAGGCATGTAAGGAGAGAACAAGAAAGTATTCAGTGGGGTACTGGAAGATGAGACAGGTCTATATTTCGGAGCTGGCATTTGCTGATGATGTTGCCCTGATTGCTAAATCAGAGGCACATCTCCAATCCAACCTGCAAGTCTGGAAGGAAGAGCTGGAGAAGAGAGGGATGGTCATAAGCAGCTCTAAAACAAAATCCATGGTGATATCACGAGAAGAAAGAAAACATCAGATTAAGTTGGGAGAACAGGTCCTGGAGCAGGTCGACCACTTTAAATATCTCTGAGCTATTATAGACCGAAAGGGAGGCATCAAAGAAGAGTTGGCCACTCGAAAAGCAGCGGCTGGGAGACTTTTTCAGGCCATAAATCGTGGATTCCTCAGCAAGAAAGAGGTTGGTAAGAAAACGAAGATGGCTGTATACCGCTCCACCTATGTCCCAGTCTTGACATATGGATGCGAGTCGTGGGCAATGACTACAACCCACAAAAGCCAGATCCAAACCTCAGAAATGAGGTATCTGAGGAAAGTGGTTGAAGTAACAAGAAGAGACATGGTCCGCAACCAGACGATCCGTCAAGGCCTAAAATCCCATCCGCTGCAGACCCAAATAGAACAGTCCCAACTAAGATGGTTTGGCCATGTCTGCAGAATGGGAGAAGATCGGCTACCACGACAAGCATGGGAAACAAAGAGCCAGGGATCCAGACCTCCAGGACGACCCAGAGTCCGCTGGGAGGACAACATTAGACAATCTTTGAAGGACCGAGGACTAGAATGGAACCAGGCCAGGAAGAAGACAGCTGATAGAATGGTCTGGCGCTCTCTCTTCCAAACCTCTACACCTCACGGTAGAAGGGGAACGACTAAGTAAGTAAGTAAGTAGTGTAGGACCTGATTTCTCCAAATATTTCCCAGTCCAATGAAAGCTCCTCTTATTTTTTGTTAATGCATCCCTGTCTTACACCATGTTTTATTTTTTTTATATGCTCCTATTTTGTTGGTCGTTGTCTAATCTGATTAATAATAATAATAATAATAAATTCTTTAAGCACCAAACACGGCGCATAAGGCAGAAACCAGTGCTCTCCAGGTTGTTCGTTGTGACGCCACTCCTCTTAGCTCTTGCACATTATTTAGGCCCAACGTTCTTCCTTCTCTTATTATTGTTCTTCTGAGTGTTTCTTTTGGTCTTCCTTTTTTCCTCTTACCCTCAGGAACCCAAGTGAGCGCCTGTAGTGGTATGTTTACTGTCGAGCCTGGTTCTGTTTCGGTAACAATAGCTTGTTTTACGATAGTGAATTGTTAACTCACTGATCAACCCTCCGATCCAACCGACCGATTCGAGGGTTTCGAGGTCAGTTATAGGAAAATATCTACACCACTAGATACTCTGGTGTATCTTTTATTCTATAATCTGATTCCTGCACTCTATCCCTAGCATTTTTTTTTATATTTTAGACCTACAACTTTCTTCTACTTCAGGTAGCAACAGCACCAGTCCTGTCTGGAACTTTGTGAGAAATCTTATCAAGGCACCTACGGCTCGACAAGTTCAGTGTCATAGTCCCAAACCAATTTTATTGGACACGGGAGAGGTATGGTTCTTTCTGTTATACAGCATCTGATGTTGTGTGTTTCCAGTGAAGTTCAGTTGTGAGATTATTTTCACAAAGTGTTTATACAGTTGTGAGATTATTTTCACAAAGTGTTTATACAGTTGTGAGATTATTTTCACAAAGTGTTTATACAGTTGTGAGATTATTTTCTAAAAGTGTTTATACAGTTGTGAGATTATTTTCACAAAGTGTTTATACAGTTGTGAGATTATTTTCACAAAGTGTTTATACAGTTGTGAGATTATTTTCTAAAAGTGTTTATAAAAAAGGTAAAGGCAAAGGAACCCGTTACACGCCCATTGAGGCAGATTGGGAATATGGTGTTAGGCCCATATTATCTTGACCGTCGGCACACGAGGGGTGATGTGGTTGGCATCACGCCGGCCGCCTTAACCTTCCCAGAGTTGCTCTGGTACCCAGTTGGGGCTGGGTCAACCCCGGAGCCGTTTGCGGCCTAAATAAATCCCACCTCATCTGGGGATCGAACCATAGACCACTGAGCTAGGAAGACAGTGCACTATCCACTATGCTACTGCGGATTATTTTCTAAAAGTGTTTATGCAGTTGTGAGATTATTTTCTAAAAGTGTTTGTACAGTTAGATTATTTTCTAAAAGTGTTTATACAGTTGTTAGATTATTTTCTAAAAGTGTTTATACAGTTGTTAGATTATTTTCTAAAACTACAGGCCATGAATGACAGAAAAAACTACAGAGTGCTACAACAAGCACCATTTACAAGACTGACAAATCACTCAGGGAATGACAGGCTGAAAGGATAGTTGGATAAACTGTTGAGAAACTGTTGGATAAACTGTTGAGAAACTGCCTAGCACAGATAGCCTAAAGAACTTGCCCTCATTTTACCAACCATTATACAGACAAAAGTTACAGCCCCTAGAGATAAGCAGTACATTCTTATCACGGAGAAGAAGAAGATTCCCTAATTTGGTTGACAACAAAATAGAAGAGATAAAAAAAAGACAGCCAGCTGGATGCAGCAAAGAAGTGTTGAGTTATAGAATATATAAAAAAAGGACATACACAACCACATAGAAATAAGAGCTATAAAAATGGAGAAAGAGGCACATACTGAAAACTAAGGAACAGACAGGCAATACACTTCTCAAGGGTCACTGAAAAATCTTCAAAACGCTGTAAAACTGAGGCAGAAGCACAAATAGCTGCTCAGTAACCAGAGCAAAAAGAAACAGCAAAAATATTAAAGCCAAGACAGTGTCCATCACAGATTCCCTGTCTGTCATAACTGCCTAAGAACCATAAAAACAAGTAATTAGAAACACTATTGGAAATGCAAGATATTTGGAATTGAACAGGCAGATAAATTTACCAAAGAAGGATGAAATAAAATTCAAACTGGAAACAGGACATTATATGAAGAGATAAAAGCAATAGTCACAAATGTTTCAAAGAAAAATGGCACAAAAAATACCCAGGGTCAGAAATAACAGAATCATACTAGTTCTTACTGAGAAGAGGTCAAGTAATCATTCTCAAATTGACAGCTGACCACTACAGGCTCAGATGCCACCTGAAATTAAAAATCAGGAAGACAGACATGTTTCCTGTGGGAAACACAAACAAACAGTAGAACATGTCCTCCAAGAATGTCAGCTCCATGAGAGGAATGGAACAACAGCACGACCTTCACCAACCCCTTTGATGGAAACATTGTGACATGAGACAGGCTGCTAACTTTGAGAGAAACAGATGTGGTTATATGAGAGTAAACAATCAAGAAGAAAATTATGTTCATAGCTTGCATGAAAGTATATAATTAATATGTATCAAATGTTGGACTTATAAAAAGATATCTCTGTATAATTTCTGTCTGTCAATTATTAATCTCAAGAGAAATCGTCTTATTATAAAGTGTCAGTCTTATCAGCAACAGTATCTCAGTTTAACTCCTGTAATAAACAGTATTTCAGTTTAACTCCTGTAATAAACTGGCGTCTGTGGCCTAATGGATATGAACGCAGTTTCATAATCCAGATATACCAGGTTCGAAACCTGCTGCAGGCGGTTTGGTAGCAGATCGCTTTGTGTGGATTTTTAACAATGGTATAAGCGCCGTACCGTTCAGAAAGCAATGGCAAACTACTGAATGAAAAAATTGCCTAGAAAAATCACAAACAGCCAATAAAAGCTGGGGTTGATTGCCACGTCCTGTAAAGGATAAGCAACTAACTTAACTTAATAAACTGGCCCCTGTAGTTTCTGGGAGTCTCTGAGGAGGCAAGGATTACTGCTGTCACAGACATGTCATAAGAGAAGACTAATGTGACCTTGAACATGTGCAGGGCCAGCAACCTCATAATATAAAACACATTGCTACAGAAACCACAAGTACAAGAGTACTTGTTGAAGGCTTCCTACAAGCCTGCCAGTGATGACGGCATGCTCCACATGGAGCTCTAAACAAAGGGAAATGAATAAATGTGAAGTTATTTTAAAAAATCATTATCTCCCTTCAAGGTAAGTGTGTCAAGTTATTCATCTCGTATTTATGAGATTTAATAATGAATGAATGAAATTGTATGTTCTTATATCTATAATGTCTTACAATTCATGTTTATATTTGAGGAAAATAGAATGATAAATGTTACAGTTAAAGCTGCAGTGCTGATTTTTGTAGACATTTTTGTTTTTCATTCCTGGTGGAAGTAGTGGGGATCCATGTGATTTGTCTTCATCGCCTGAGAGGTCTTTGGCAGCAGCAGAAATAACAAAGTAATATTTACAAAGTTTATGTTTGACAGTATTGTTTCCACCTGGAAAAGATGTCAGTTCATCCATTGTGTCAGGTGTTGACCTGGATTTGTTAGTGTCAAAGTAAAGAAAACTTGTCATGTGACAGCAGTGAACTAACCAAAAATGACTTCATATCTCACAGTTGTAGCAGGAAAGACAAAAATCAGTAAGTGCTCAGCATGAAACTGGCATTTCTGTTATCACAGGTAGGGCCACGCTTCAGTCTACCCAGCTGTAAATAGGCACTATGTTTGTGTGGGAACAGTTGTGTGGAAGTATATGGTGGGAACAGTTGTGTGGCAGTGTGAGTGGAAGTATATGGTGGGAACAGTTGTGTGGTAGTACAAGTGGAAGTATATGGTGGGAACAGTTGTGTGGTAGTGTGAGTGGAAGTATGTGGTGGGAACAGTTGTGTGGTTGTACAAGTGGAAGTATATGGTGGGAACAGTTGTGTGGCAGTGTGAGTGGAAGTGTGTGGTGGGAACAGTTGTGTGGTAGTACAAGTGGAAGTATATGGTGGGAACAGTTGTGTGGCAGTGTGAGTGGAAGTATATGGTGGGAACAGTTGTGTGGTTGTACAAGTGGAAGTATATGGTGGGAACAGTTGTGTGGCAGTGTGAGTGGAAGTGTGTGGTGGGAACAGTTGTGTGGCAGTACAAGTGGAAGTATATGGTGGGAACAGTTGTGTGGCAGTATGAGTGGAAGTATGTGGTGGGAACAGTTGTGTGGTTGTACAAGTGGAAGTATATGATGGGAACAGTTGTGTGGCAGTGTGAGTGGAAGTATGTGGTGGGAATAGTTGTGTGGCAGTGTGAGTGGAAGTATGTGGTGGTAACAGTTGTGTGGTAGTACAAGTGGAAGTATATGGTGGGAGCAATTGTGTGGCAGTGTGAGTGGAAGTATATGTCTGATGGTTGATTTATTTTGACTGATTGAGACTGATTTTATTTGCCTCTGTACGGACTATTTTACACATAGCCTCAAAGCAGTGTGACAGTTAGATAGTAGCTGAACAGTTTCATCATAGATCATCTAAATAGAATTAATGGAAAGAACAACACAGATACCAGTGAGACAAGAGCTGAGAAAAGACTGACAACAGGTAAGACAAATATCGGGGAAACCAGCTGATAGAACCACAAGGCAATCCTTGTTCTGGAAACAACATCAAATGATATATACAGAGAAGTAGAATGGTAGAAGAGGAAACTACAGCAAGCAGAACTTCAAACCAGTATAAATACTTTCTTGGGTTTCACATTTTGGCTTCAAACAACAACAAAAATTATGTCTTTCTTTTCAGTACAGGTTGGTAACCAAGAATCCAAAATGCTTCAGGATGGCCGTGTTTTGGTTTTCAGATTTTTTTGGTTTTGGGATTGCGTCCAAAATAGCCCAAAAAGTAGTACCAAGTCGCCCAAGTATTGGTTCAAAAATCGCCCAATAGTCGGCTAAACAACTTTCGATTTTCAGAATATTTCGGGTTTCGAATGTTCGAATTCTTGATTGCTGACCTGTACAGTGTTAATGGTACAAATGTTCTTAAACTTGTTTGTTCAGTACAGTGCCAGTTTTGTGAATATTTTATACATTTATGTTGTAATTTTTTTAATCTGTGTACATTGTCAGTTTGGTGAATACTTTATACTTTTATTTTATGTTATATATTTTTTTTATTATAGTACAGTGTCAGTTTTGTAAATGTTATATAATTTTAATTTTTATTACATCACTTTTCTAAATGTTACATATTTGTAATTTTAGTACAATGTCAGTTTTGTAATTGTTACATATTTTTAATTTTAGTACAATGTCAGTTTTTGTAAAAGTTATATAATTTTTTATTTCAGTACAATGGCAGGTCGAAGAATGAGAAATACAGTGTACTCTGTAAGTCCTGTCCAGTGTTCTGTATTTTAGTTATTGATCATGTTGTTTTCAAATTTACTTGTTTCATCCTCATTGATTCTGCTTGTTTCTGATCCTTTTCAGTGGAGTGATTCATAATTTTGTTTTTGCACCATAGCTAATTGACTGACTAGATTATTTTTTGCATATTCATTACACCAGACACTTGTCCAGAAAGGATTTCCAGCCAATACCACAACAGTCATTGCAGGTCTGGCCAATGAATATTCTGACTACATCACAACATTTGAGGAATTCCAGGTGAAAATGGATTTTCTTTAGCTTTCTCATCTTCTACATCTCTCTGATTTGTCCACTGTGAAAGCTTTGATGTAATTTATTGTTAATGTTCACATCATCCAAAGCAGATAACTATTACAACTAATGAGCCATAAAACTATTGAAAACTGTGAGCCAGTTAACTTTGGGGGTCAGAGTGGCTAAGAGGTATGGCATCCACCTCGAATTCTAAAGGTACTGGGTTCGATTCCCAGTCGAGGGAATATAATTTATGAACAATATTTTTTTTTCAGAACCAGTGGCCCTAATAATATCTTACTACTCCCTGGTCTCCTGGGTAGTGAGATTGGATGCATAGCCTTCTCGAATAAGGACAAGGAAAAAGGAGATCCCGTGTGCAAGCTGTGCACATTAAAAATCCCACGGTAGTTAGAAATCATAAATAGTGGGCCATAATGCTGTTGCCATGGCAAAACTTAAAAATTGGAAACCTATCCACCACAAAAATATTTATAGAATGTGTGAATCCTATATACACACATTGAGATTCTTGCTGGTGCTATGGAGTTTGTGCACTGTGCTGAGATCCTCCTTGTGTGATCTAAGGGAAGAGACTGGAGCACTGATGGAAATTATATGTGTACAATGAAGATAGTCCTTAAAACCAAACTGACAACAATAGAGCCAAATAATTATTATAACAAGTCAGCCAGGTAACTGACAACAATAGAGCCAAATAATTATTACAAACACAACGGGCTGATCACCCGTTTGCCAGTCACTTCGATTACGGAAACAACAGCAAATGGGTTGATTTGCCATTGCCCTAAAGACGCCACTAGGCGTGATGGGAAACAATGGCAAAGAAAACCTATCTGCTGTTGCCCTAAGACGCCACTAGGCGTAATGGCCACTGACTGCTTTGACGGTTGGTGGCTAAGGACGGAAGAAGAAGAAGAATTATTACAACAAGTAGGCCAGGTAACTGACAACAATAGAGCCAAATAATTATTACAACAAGTCAGCCAGGTAACTGTAACAGCAACAAACATTGAGCAAGCCAGATAACTAGAATGTATTGTTTGTGCACAAGCTTCATATCAAAATGCTGTGATGATGCCCGGAACACTTGTGGCTGGTTGTGTCATTTTGGCTATGATAATACTAGGAACACTTGTAGCTGGTTGTGTGTCACATTTGGCTATGATAATACTAGGAACACTTGTGGCTGGTTGTGTGTCATATTTGGCTATGATAATACTAGGAACACTTGTGGCTGGTTGTGTGTCATATTTGGCTATAATAATACTAGGAACACTTGTAGCTAGTTGTGTGTCATATTTGGCTATGATAATACTAGGAACACTTGTAGCTAGTTGTGTGTCATATTTGGCTATGATAATACTAGGAACACTTGTAGCTAGTTGTGTGTCATATTTGGCTATGATAATACTAGGAACACTTGTGGCTGGTTGTGTGTCATATTTGGCTATGATAATACTAGGAACACTTGTGGCTGGTTGTGTCATTTTGGCTATGATAATACTAGGAACACTTGTAGCTAGTTGTGTGTCATATTTGGCTATGATAATACTAGGAACACTTGTAGCTAGTTGTGTGTCATATTTGGCTATGATAATACTAGGAACACTTGTGGCTGGTTGTGTCATTTTGGCTATGATAATACTAGGAACACTTGTAGCTAGTTGTGTGTCATATTTGGCTATGATAATACTAGGAACACTTGTAGCTAGTTGTGTGTCATATTTGGCTATGATAATACTAGGAACACTTGTAGCTAGTTGTGTGTCATATTTGGCTACAATTATATGTACATGATGACATCACAGAATCAGTGCCAGTCATGGTCATTTTGATCATACTGTAATCAAGGATGCTATAGCATTGTTTTGTACAATTAAAACTTAGAAAAATGTGTGGTTTAAACCTCCCAAACAAATTTCACAAAGAGAGAAACAAGTTTATTGTGTTCTCTCCTTAACCCCTGTGTCTAGTTTAGCTGTTTGTTTTGTTGGTGACTTCCTACATGGCTGTTCTGGCAAGCATATAGGTAATAACTTCTCTCTACAACCCTTGTTGCTTGTATTGCTTGTTCTATTGACAACTTGTTTTAGCATGATTTCAGTCCATCTGATATTTTCTCTGCCTTCCTGTATCCTTTGTTCCTCTTCCATCCCACTTTTGTTCAATTTTCCTCCTCCATCCTACTTTTGTTCAATTTTCCTTTTGTCTCAGAGCATGTCTATGATAATCTTTTCCTTATCTTTGCAATGAATTACTCTCTGTCTTTACCTGGGGATTTGAGAACACGGACTGCCTTGTAATGCTACCAACAGGTTTTCTCAACTAATAAAAGTGGCATTTACAATGCATTTATAAGAAGGGCAAGTGATTTGAATGTATCATTATTTTGTTTTTGCTAAGAAATTAATATAAGATGTTTGTCATGAGTTTAGATTCAGCGTTATGAAGGTGCCTCAACCATCTATGGGCCACACACACTGGAAGCTTATATAGAGTCATACAAGCAGCTGTCATCTCAGTTGGCAGAGGTAAAGAAACATTGATGTTATATCATCATCATCATTTTTGTTAGCAAACTGGTTTTTAGAGCAAATAATGAAGTTTCAGTCACAAGATCAAACTTTTGTGAACAAAATGGATGACTGAAACAAGCTTGATCATGTCTTCAATAATAGAGCTTCACTGTCATAAACTTGACCATGGTCTTATGTTTGAATGCCTTAGTCTCATCAGAGTAATAAGGTGTCAGTTTTTAATGCCTCACTAACAAACATGATCATACTATCAATCTGAGTACCTCAGAATCATAAACTGTACTATATTACCAATTTGAGTACTTAAGTACCTTTAACTGGATTGTGCAATCAATTTGAGTGCCTTCAACTGGATTGTACAATCAATTTGAGTGCCTTATTGTCTTAAACTTGGCCATACTGTCCGTCAGTTAGTATGTCTCACCGTCACAAACCCAACCATGCTGTCAACTCATATAGTTCAGTAACGTTGAATGTCCTCCGCTATGATTATTTATATAATATGGTTATTTCACATATTAAAGTTAGTCTTACCAAGTAAAAGTTGTTTACTGCACAAAAACGGTTCCTGTTACAGGGAAAGCCTTCGCCGCTAGGACCAGATCCACCAAGTTTTCTAGACAAGCAGCTATCCTTCATGCCTGGTGTTGTCTTTGACAATGCACCCCTAGGAAAAAGCTTTGGCTCTGTTTTAGTTGATGCACATCCTTCATACACACAGGTAAGAGCAGACTAGTTTAGCAGCTTCTCATAGCAAATAACTATTTTGAACAATCCAGAGCTGGTATACGTTAATTTAGACTTGAGTAAAATCTGTGATATTAGTAAGATTTAATTTGTAAACCTGAATTGTTTTAAGTCTGAGTTAGTCGTTGATGAAAAAAAAAACAGAAACTAAATCATGCTTCTAAAAAATAATAAATGTCATGATGACAGGACTTGCAGTGTTATGTAGAACCAATGCTACTGTATCAGTGTGAATCTTGGACAACAAACATAAACATCAGTGGGGTTCTGAGAAAAGTGCAGCGCATAACATGGACAGTCAAGAAAATGTTAGAGGAAAACATGGACAGTCTAGCAGCGGAGTGAGAAAATGTTGGAGGAAAACATGGACAGTCAAGACATGAAGTGAGAAAATGTTGGAGGAAAACATGGACAGTCTAGCAGCAGAGTGAGAAAATGTTAGAGGAAAACATGGACAGTTGAGCAGTGAATTGAGAAAATGTTGGAGGAAAACATGGACAGTGAAGTGAAAAAATGTTGGACAAAAACGTGGACAGTCTAGACATGAAGTGAGAAATGTTGGAGGAAAATGTGGACGGTCTGGGAATTAATGGAGAAAATGTTGAAGGAAAACATGGACAGTCTAGCAGCAGAGTGAGAAAATGTTGTAGGAAAACAAAATTACATTATTTATCATCATTATCCCTCAACTACCCATGGAGCATCATCATCATAACCCTCCACTCCCAAAGGAGCATAGGCCTTCAACAAACACATGCCAAGTCCTCCTGTCACGTGCCATCATCTCAAGTTCTTTCCATGTTCTCCTCAACATTTTCACCTCTGTTTCCAGCTCTCTTCTCCATGTGCTTCTTGGTCTACCTCTGCCTCTTTTGCCCTGGGGGTTCCAGAACAAGGACTGCCTTGTAATGCTATCAAAAGGTTTCCTCAGTGTGTGTCCTATCCATCGCCATCATCTTCTTCTCATCTCTTGTTCCACTGGCACTTGTCTAGTTCTTGTCATCAGTTCCACGTTGGTAACCTTGTCATACCATTTTAATCCCTCTATTCTACGCAAGCACCCATTTATGAAAGTCTGTAGCTTTTTGGTTGTTGTCTTTGTTGTTCTCCATGTCTCAGAGCCATACAATAGGACTGACTTCACATTTGAGTTGAAGATTCTTATTTTCGTGTTGGATCCGATTTCTTTTGATCTCCATATATTTCCCAATGCAATGAAAGCTCCTCTTGCCTTTTGTATTCTTATTTTGATATCGCTGTCTGTCCCTCCAACTTTGTCTATATTCTTCTTCTTCCGTCCTTAGCCACCGACCGTCAAAGCAGTCAGTGGCCATTACGCCTAGTGGCGTCTTAGGGCAACAGCAGATAGGTTTTCTTTGCCACTGTTTCCCATCACGCCTATTGGTGTCTTTAGGGCAATGGCAAATCAATCCATTTGCTGTTGTTTCCGTAATCGAAGTGACTGGCAAACGGGTGATCAGCCCGTTGGTTTTGTCTATATTACTGCCAAGATATGTGTACGATTCTACATCTTGTATTGGTGTTTCTTCAAGTTCAACCCTGTTATCATTACCTGCATTTATTCTCATTATTTTTGTCTTTTCCCTGTGTATTTTCAGACCCAGTTGCTGTGATCTCTCATCGAGTGTTTTCAATTTGTCCTGCATCTGATTACGGTTATGGGACAGAAGAGCCAAGTCATCAGCAAAATCTAGATCATCCAACTGCTTAGTCAGAGTCCACTGGATTCCATTTCTGTTGTGTGTTGTCGATGATCTCATAACCCAGTCTATTGCTAGTAAGAAAAGAAATGGAGACAAGAGGCATCCCTGTCACACTCCTGTTCTTATCCCAAACGGTTCTGTAAGCTGTCCTTCATGAAGAACTCTGCATGTCATGTCTTCATATGTTTTCTTTATTAAATTAATGATCTTCAGGGGAACTCCATAATGCCTCATCAATTTCCAAAGTGATTTTCTGTCTGCACTGTCAAATGCCTTTTTGTAGTCACAAATCCAATGTATAGTGGTGAATTACATTCCAGACTTTGTTCAACTATTATTCTCAAAGTGGCTCATGGAGCATAGGCCTTTGGAAAGGGATGATGGAAAGAATGAGAAAACAGCAAGTATCAGAAGTTGTGGAACATTTACAAGACAGCTGTGGTGGGAGTTCATTTACATTGTGACTTAGCTTAACCTATGATGTTTGAAATGTTGGTTCATTGTTGCTAGGATCTGATATGCTTGTACAAGAGTGATATATCTCGACAATCTGACCATATAGCATGTGACAAAATTGAAGACAAGACGCAGCTGATTTCAGACAACTAAAGACCATAGAAAACAGAGACACAGGGTTGCACACACCAAGCAGGATAGCAGTCAGAGAAAGAATGAATGATTGCTTATACAAAATTGAGTAGTTCTGATGGTGGCACGTCATTTAGAAAACAGCAGAGGATATTTGTTTCTGAATGTCTCTGCATTGCTGCATGTCAAGTGAAGTAGCAAAACATATAGTTCTGGACCAGCCATAAAATGTGGTAGAGAGAGAGTATTGTTGTCACATATGCTGACTCAAGATTGTATGTCGACTGTCTTGTGTTAGACCTGAGCTTCTAATAAATATTTGTTGCCACGTCTTCTTATTTGTGGTATTTTTTAGTTTTTTTTTCATACCCATCCAATGTATTTTCTGGAATTGTGGTGAATATTGATTTACAATAAGCTTATACCAGCACAAGGAAGCTTTGTGTTCTTTTTGGTAGATGGTGTGGTTCATTTTTAGAAAGCTGAAAGATTCATTGTAACAAAGTAACAAACAACAGAATATTTCAAATAAGATGTATGAAAGAAGCAGCTAATAAGACACAAACAGGCCCAGTGACAAAAAGATAGAAACACCAAAACTCTGGCGAAGCAGTACATTAATAGATAAAGGCCTCCTGGAAATGCATGCCAGTTAGCCAGCAACTAGTTCATACGCCTCAGAGTAGAATTGATCAATAATGGAGAATAATCCAACAGGGGACAGAAATCTTGAGAATCCTGAGCATGACAACATAAATGGCCACAGAACAAGCTTTATTATATAATCAACTCTTTTTATTTGTTTCTGTTTGTGATAGGGTGACAGTGAAACTCTGCCACCCACCCATTTAAGATAGGTGTTATCTATGACGTCATCAGGAATATAATATGATACCTCAAAGCCCATACACCAGAAGGGCATAGGTTTTAATTGGCAATGATGGTTACCAGAAGACGCAGCTTAAATAGATATGTAGTACTTACCGTTACCTGGCAACAAAACTTGCTAGCGAATAAATCATTTCTTGCCACCATCCCTGAGAGAGCAGAAGCTTTGCTGATTGAAAGAAAACATCTGTAAAGCAGACGGTTATAATTGTTGGTCTTTTGACTATGGGCAGAACAAAATTTCACGTGGAGAAGCCATGTAGTGCTAACTGCAATGAGCAATGAGAATTCTGACACCCGAAAGGCTTTGGACTAGGAACATTGTTTAAATTTTACACGTGAGTAGAGAGAAGAATTCTTTCACGTCTGCTACGGCAGCCATCATTTCAATAGAGATGGGAATGTTTATCTCGCTACTTACAATCTCAGTTACACAGGTTAGGTCATTGAGATAACATTATTAGCAATGATCCTTTAGAACTGACACAACCAACCACATATATCAGCTACGACAAATATTTAATTTTTATACTGTTGTTCATGTTTTCATGTATTGGTCAGAATGAATTGTGACGTTCGCTAATTTAATTTACATTAAATTGATGAAACATTTAATAATCCAAGGGAAAAGTAATAGACCACAAGAAAAATTAAATCTATCCAGAAACTCATTGAAAGTACATTTAATCAGAAAATGAACCTGTTGACCACAAATCACATTCCTTCGGTCCACAAGATTATCTGTTGACCACAAATCACGTTCCCAGGTACACGTGACAAGCATGCCTGGTAATGAAGGCATATTGACCTTGGCATCTGTCCTTTAAGACAGCGACTGGAGTATATCATCTCATTTGTTACTTGAACATTGAGGTGACGTAAACAAAAAAAGACTGTACTAGTGATCATTTGAACATTGCCAAATTTTTCAGAGCTCAACTGTGACAGTTAGATTTGTCAGTGCCAACCCAAGAAATAATCTGAAGGTAAGTGTTAGTTTACTTACATCTTCAGTCAACTTACATCTTCAGTTTACTTACACCTTCAGTTTACTCATACCTTCAGTCTACTTACACCTTCAGTTTACTTACACCTTCAGTTTACTTACATCTTCAGTTTACTTACATCTTCAGTCTACTTACACCTTCAGTTGACTTACACCTTCAGTTGACTTACACCTTCAGTTGACTTACATCTTCAGTTTACTTACACCAGTTTACTTACACCTTCAGTTTACTTACACCTTCAGTTTACTTACACCTTCTCATGTGCCCCTTAGCTCCCTGTAGATCACAAGTCTTTCATTTGTTCAGGCCAAGCCCTTGTGTCTTGTGCCAGCTGTTCAAGTATTTCCATTTCATATGAACACATTATTTAAGAATGACATTATAATAGGAATGGGGAGATGGTATAATGGAGTGGACATTTATTATAAACATTTGTAATGAGTATGAGTATTTTTGTGTGTCTGAAGCACAGTATTTCTGGTTATATAAATCTGAATGAACTAATGTTAGCTGAATGGGAAATGCAATTCGCATCATATATTATTTTGTTATTCATACGCGTCTATTAGCAACAACAAAATCTAATTTGCATATTAAACAATTCCAGTAGTTTGACTTCAAGATTGCTACATAATATTTAATTATGATGTCATGTGACTGTGCCTGTCTCTTATGTATGACTGGACAAACACAGCCGCACAAGTGCTAAATTCGGTTTGAAAAAAGAAACGCGTCTGAGAGAAAATAAATCTTGATAAACATTAAGAATAAGGACACTCAGTAGGCTTGGTAAAACTGCAGACAAAGGTGTTGTTCTGGTTTAGGAAGTACCACAGTGGGTTAGAGCAATTATCAGTATGTGTAATACTTGATGTGTACTGTGTTTGAACTGAGAGCCATAAGATGGGCAAAGGGGAAGTAGGGGCAGTTGTCTCAAAAGCCAAGAGTAAGGCATGATGAAATAGTCTTGTCTAAATTTGATGCCAGGAGGGGAAGGGACAGCGGATACATCTTACCCTGGGTGCCATAATGTATCTGATGGTCTGGTTGTGCACAGCCTGTTACCATTGTGTTTGACTGAAAACTGATTGAGGTTGGAATAATTCAGTTTTTTTTCATCTTTCTCATTTGTTCTCACATAATCGCATCTGTCTGTCATAAGGTCGATGGTCTGTCTCACACTTCTGTCACCAGTTACTACTTTAACGGGGGTTAGTGAAGGCCATACCATCTGTCTGTCATAAGGTCGATGGTCTGCCTCACACTTCTGTATCCAGTTTCTACCTTAAGAGGGTTAGTGAAAGCCATACCATATGTCTGCATCTTTCATGGAACCATTACTTTTCCATAAGTTGGCTTTTGCCGCCCACATGAGCACGTCTGTTTGTAGACTGGTATGATTCAGCTTGTTGTATTTGTGGCTAATTTTGTGTGTGCTGTGGTTGAATGATAGATTATTATTCACATCAGTATGCGTTTATTATTAACGTTTCAGACAAATGACACATATCTGACTGTTGAACAGAAAGATGGAAGTGGAAATTGGGTGGTAAAGTACACAGATGCACACTGGGAGACAAGGTAAGAGCACCGGCCAATCAGAGATCTTGACTATCTTGAACTTCAGGTATTTATGTGTCATCTTCACGATTTTTGCTACATCTGCTCTATCACTAGGCATGTCATCCATGCTTTAGTTCCTTCATAGTGTCCCTACTTTGTGTTGTTTGACCTTCACCTTTTGTCATGTGAGATCATGTCAGGTTGTGTTGTTAACGCTTATCATATTATTTCTTGACCATACCCACATTAAATTTCTTATCTACAGTTGGCAGTCTATAGTTTAGCTTCTTCTGTGCGCATGTCTTATTCAGATTGTCCCTACTACAAGTATTTATTCATATTTCTATTCATTGGTTCTCATCCACAAGTCTTCATTTTTCTCAGAATGTTTCCTCAAAATGAAATGTTTGTTCTTTTTTGTTTTGTTTAGTATTTGTTGTGATCCACATTTAAAAAAATCCTTCTTGGTTCCTGGCAGTCACTGAAGACTCTAAATGGGACCACGGCTCCCTTGACGCATGTTATCTTCTTCTTTGTTCCAACTCCCTCAGACTTCATGTTATCTTCTTCTTTGTTCCAACTCCCTCAGACTTCATGTTATCTTCTTCTTTGTTCCAACTCCCTCAGACTTCATGTTATCTTCTTCTTTGTTCCAACTCCCTCAGACTTCATGTTATCTTCTTCTTTGTTCCAACTCCCTCAGACTTCATGTTATCTTCTTCTTTGTTCCAACTCCCTCAGACTTCATGTTGAATATACTTGAAGAAAGTAGTGATCAGCTTCAGGTTGCTGACATCTCTATACAGCTTGTCCTGAATTGGTACTGACAACCACCATATGGTAAAGGTAAAGTTAAAGGATCCCGTTACACGTCCATTTAGACATTTTGGGAATATGGTGTTAGACCCATATTTTCTTGACCATCGGCACACTAGGGGTGATGTGGTCAGCATCACGCTGGCCACTTTAACCTTCCCAGAGTTGCTCTGGTACCCTATTCATGAGGCTGGGTCGACCCAGGAGTTGTTTGCGGTCTAAAAAATCCCACCTCAACTGGGGATCGAACCATGGACCACCGAGCTAGGAAACCAGTGCACTAACCACTGTGCTACCACATGGGTTGTCACTTTTCCTCATATGTTGGATACTCCTGCAGCAGGTGTTGGGCTGTCATTTTACCAGTTCCACATTTATCAGTAGCTCCTGTGTTTAGTAAATGTTTTTTTGTTGCGAACTCCTTCCGCATTCCACTGCAGAATGCTGAGTGTTTTGTGAGCTTTGTCAGCAATTCTAGCCTTTTGCCTCTGTGTAGCCCAACAGAACGCTACGGAGTTATTGACAATTTGCTTTCGGTGTAATGACCATCATGGAGCGGCGTACGTTGTACTGTTTCGTTAGGCCTGTGGCCCAGTACATCCGATTTCAACGGGCATTTATGTTGGGTTGCCTACCTTAGCCTTTGACTGTCCCCAGCCTACCTGCAAGGCAGCAGTGTGGTCTCACTGTCTGACTGGATTCTAAAAATACGTGTAAATTGAACTGATGGTATCTGTCTTTTGTGTCCTGTGTGGAGTCAAAACATCAGTCTAAAGAAGACAGAGGTCATGACACTCAATGTGGGCAGTCCTGAGTCCATAACAATAAGGAACCAGAAGTTAGAACAGACAGCACATTTACTTACCTAGAATGCATAGTAACACCAGACGGCAGAACAAGCAAAGACATCAAGAACAGAATGAATAAAGCGAGAACAGCCTTTGCTAGTCTAAACAACATCTGAAAGTCTTCCCAGTACAGCACAAACACCAAATTAAGATTATATGAGAGCTGTGTACTTTCTGTGCTTCTCTATGGTGCGGAATGCTGGAGAGTAACAGAGATGGAAATGTCGAAACTGTCCTCCTTCCACACAATCTGCCTACGGAAAATTCTCCAAATCTTTTAGCCGAAAACCATCACCAACCAAGAACTACTTACTCAGAGTAACCAAGAGGACATGCACACCATCATAGCTGGCAGATGCTGGAGCTGGGTTGGCCATGTCCTCAGAAGAGACCTCGATGCCATCACAAGAACAGCTATGCTATGGACCCCCGAAGGAAAGCTAAAGAGAGGCTGACCAAAAACGACTTGGCGGAGAACTGTGGAGGCTGAGATGCAAAGAATGAACCAGAGCTGGGGCACTGTATGAAGGATGGTCACCTACTGAACAAAATGGAAGCAGTTTGTTGCTGCCCTACAAGATGCCACAAGGCGTGATGGCCACTGACTGCTTTGACAGTCGGCTGCTAAGGATCAAAGAAGAAGAAGTGGAGTCAAAAGATTATTTTCTATAGTTATTTGTATGGTGGTCTGGATGCATTGTTTCCTACTTGTTTCCATATGTGCTCTTGAAAAGTCTTCAATGAATGTTAATGCTTATATTCGTTGAAGGTAGCTTTCCACAGTCCTGTGCCAGTCTGTTTATTTCCACAGATATGACAGTGTGATGGGATCCATTGTATCACAACATTTTTGAATTGCCGACAGTTTGCAGAATGTTGCTCTTAGAACATTTAGGTCTGTGTTTCAATAGTTATTGCAATCACTTCTGTCTCCTTTATGTACAGTGTTACAATCTTGGCGTCTGGCATGTCTTGAGGGATAGTTGTCTCTTCCCAGCACCATATGCAGGCGATGTAATGGTGTGCACTTACAGCATTTGATTAAATTGGGAGGAATCCCTTCACTTCCTGGTGCTTTTCCAGAGGCCAAGCTATCAATCAAATATGTATTTCTGTATATTTCCAGGTATTCCACCTCGTCTCCTTTATTATTATTTTTGGTTTATCCCTGTCTTTCAGAATAGCTGTTGGCATCACCAAGAGCAACACAGTGGAAGCAGTTTATTTTCCTGCTGACAAGTGATAGATCATTGTTTGAGGGGCCTCATAGGTTGAATATACGAATGTTTGCTTCTTTGATAGTCATGTCAACTCCAGTTATTTCTGCCTGATGTATCCATGCGACGTCAGTCTTTCTTTTATGGCGGTGTTGTTGATTCTTTTTGATTTCCACTGTAATATATTTTGATGTCATGGCTTTTAGTCACTAGCATTTGTCCTTTCTCACTGTGCCTTAGCTTCACAGAATAGAGGAGAATAAACATCAGTAACATTAGCTAGCTCCTCTTAAGCCAGGAGGTCTATCAGTGTTACCATCTGGTGGGACTCTATAAGATAACACCATTCAGTTGTCTTATCATTAGTAATGTATGTAATAAGTTGAATTATGTTGCACTGTTTTGTAGGGATTTTGGCCCTGTGCATCTGATTTCAATTGGCATTTTGTCAAGTTAGACTTCCTTAGTCCTTGCTTGTGTCCAGCCTGCCTGCCTGCAGGGCAACAAAGGATGTCTCTTAATCTGTCCCCAACCTTTCAGCCTGTTTGGTTTGGTTTGGGAGACCCTTGCTGGGTAGCTACAATACTGCCAGCATTGCTCTTGAGGCCATGGGAAGACACAAGTTCTGCGACCTTGACATCATTGAGATGCATCAGAAGAGAATCATGACATAAGGGAACTAATATGTGACATAAGGGAACTAATATGTGACATAAGGGAACTAAGATGCTAGTGACCATGTAAAACAAATTCTTACAATAACCAGCACTGTAAGAGCACTTCAAGTGCCGTGTTATAAGCTTCCTGCAAGAAGACCAACAGCAATGGTGGCCCAGTAATACTTCATGATTTTTAAAATAGAAATTTATTCATTCATGCATTTATATACTGCAGTTAGAAAACACTAGCATTCGTTTATGACTGCCTACAGACATATAGTTTATGACTGCTTACACACAAGATAGTTTCTGACTGCCTACACACACACACACATATTTTATGACTGATTACACACACATATTTTATGACTGCCTATACACAGATTATAGTTTCTGACTGCCTACACATAGATAATTTCTGACCACCTACACACAGATGACTCACAGGCTTGAGCTAGTCTCTTGTCCTCTTATTTGTAGATTCAAGTGGATCCGCACAAGTACCATCCTGGGTGAGAGTGAGGCTGAAATCACATGGGAAATCCCAGCCAATCAGGCATCAGGCGTATACAGGATACGACACTTTGGTACCTCAAAACCTTTAATAGGCCATTTAGCACCTTTTGTGGGTCAAAGCAGGGAGTTTTCAGTCAGTGGTGTTTCCCAGAGGAGACATTATTACAGTGTGCTACGTATGTGAAATGAGAAGCTTGACCATTCTGCCATGTACATGTGTGTTTATGTGTTTGCATATGTCCCCAACTGTTAACTTATATTTTTCTGTCTGGACATTAAGAATGAATATGTTATGTCTTAGTTGATGAAATTCAAGTGACAGAGTATTTAAAAACTTTGTCATTTGGATCTAGTGCAGTAAATATGTGTATGTACATACATATATACATAGTGATACATACATTGACACATAATACATGCCTACACATTTTTATATAAACACATTTAATACATGAGAAATGTTTATCATAAAGTATTTATGTGCTCAGACACACCCAACATTTTCTTGTTGTAATTGACTGTTTTTTTTTTTTTTTTCTTCTTATATGAAAATCAAAAGTCAGCTTTTCTACTATTCTTTTTTGAACATTTAACAATAAACTTTTCTTATATAGATTTTGTTAATACATCTTTGCATATTTTTGTACTGTAAACATTTTGATAGTAGACTTGATATGTCAATAGATTCAGTGCTCATGTTTTTATGTTTATTAAATTTTTTTATAGACTGTTGTTCTGACTGGTTGAAAAAAGACAAAGAATTTATTTCAAATGTTTTTATAATCACAGCTTTCCAATTCAAAACACGGGTATTAAATTATTTGCAGTGTTTTCTCACTATTGGCCCTGTGAAATGTTTATTCTTTCTGGAATACACTTCATGTTTCTTGACTTTATTAGATTACAAACTTTTTAATAGATGTACAATTTACAAACTTCTTAATAGATGTACATTTTTTTATTTTTATTTTTTTGTTGCTTTAATCAGATATTGAACCATTGAATGTTTCCTGTGTGTACATTTTATTGATTGATTTATTTGTATTTGTAACTGAACTAGCACTAATAAATTGTATTGTAAAATGTCATATCTGCTGTCACATATGAAATCAGATGTCAAATATTGTGTATTTCTGTGTGCTTGCTGGTATCAGTAGCAGCAAAGATTATTTTTTTCATCTTATTGGTTGTCAGAACATGAATGACTGTTTTCTATTGCATATATTGTGTTGTTCTAGTCTGTGAGTTTTATGATTCCATCTGGTTATGGTAGAATATGGTCAGTGTGAGTATTTTGATGTTACTATTGCTGTCAGCAGCTGCTGCTGACAATTAATGCTTAAAATATACACGAGAATGCTTGGATATAAAGTATACCAGATATAAAGTACACCAGATATAAAGTACACCAGATATAAAGTACACACTATGAGAGAAAAATATGCACAACCAGTTCTCATCCATATTAAAATTAATTGCTTTCTTTATTTTCATCTTATTTTATGACATAAAGTTAAAGTTTATTGACAAATTAACCACCATTCCTGTTTGGAAGTCTTATGATTGGTCAGTTACATTGATATGGTTTGTGTTTTTAATATAAGGCTTATAATATATTACACGAAAAACCTTGAAGGAAGTAAACCCGTCAACTTTATTATTTGCCATTAAGATTGACATCAGAATGATATGATTCAACAGTTATGAGAGTCGACAACCATCACTTCATCATAATTTATCAAAAACTACCCTATTGTTGATTCTCTCTGTCCTCTCACCACACCTCTTTCTTTTCCAGAGTCAGATTACTGTTTGAGATGTTTCCGACATTTTCTTGTGTGTTCTGTTTATTTCATATGACATCAGTGTCAGGTCAGTGTTTGCCACTATTTTGGCAGAACTCAGATAAATATCACTAACAGAAAAGCTTTGTCATACAAACCAAAAACATATTGATAGAAAACAAACACTGCTAAACAACAACACAAGCGCCCACAGAACATTTTTTTTACTTTTGTTTCCTTCTTGTCTGCTCTCACAAGCAACACAACAGCGACCAATTTGTCACAACAATGACAGTTTGTCACAACAGTGACAGTTTGTCACTGTCAATGCTCTGGCAGTTAGTTTCTGTATCACATGACTTCTAGGCTCAACAACATGACACAAACAAACACACTGACAATAATCAAAAAATCATAGTATAAAACTGTTAACAAGTTGCAGAAAATCAATATATAGCTACATAAGATTTTTTGGGCTGTATCCACATGAATAAAATAAAACAGAATAATTGATCAGAAGGAGAAAGAAAAATTTGTAAACACGTGCATTGATCCACAAAAGAAAAAAACTGCCTGAGCAGATGTGAGACAAGTTTGTAATAATAAGACTGAGACATTGATGATCACTAGGCCGGTCCTATATATAAATATAAATGTATATATATATAGTCATTAAACGTACAGGAACATTGGCTCCTAAATACCATCGCAATAAGGAAGCTGAAATTTTTCGGTCATATAAAAAGACATAATAGTCTGGGAAAAAACAGTGATGGAAGGCATGGTCCCTGGAAAAAGGGGAAGGGGTCGACCTAGACGACGGTGGACCCAGGACATCACAGAGAGTCTGAACTTGTCTTTGGCTGATGCAGGTCGACTTGCCCAGAATCGTGATGCGTTCAGAGCAGCTGTAATGGAGACAACGTTCTGGAAAGAATACATCACATGATGATGATATATAGTCATAGACTGGGTGATGCGCCAGACAACAGAGGGCAATCCAAGAGGAATAAGATGGACTACATTTTCTACATTGGAAGATCTGGAATATGCAGATGACATTGCACTGCTAGCACATTCACATCAACACATCCAGGAAAAAACGGATAGACTTAATAAGTATAGCCAGCAGGTGGGCTTGAACATCAACGTAAAGAAGACAGAGGTCATGACGCTCAATGTGAGCAACCCTGAGCCCTATCAGTAAGGAATCAGCAACTGGAACAGACAGATGCCTTCACATACCTAGGATGCATAGTAACACCAGACGGCGGAGCAAGCAGAGACATCAACAACAAAATGAACAAAGCAAGAACAGCCTTTTTTAGTCTAAACAACATCTGGAAGTCCTCTCAGTACAGCACAAGCACAAAATTAGGATTATATCAGAGCTGTGTGCTTTCTGTGCTTCTCTATGGCATGGAGAGCTGGAGAGTTACAGAGAAGGAAATGTCGAAATTGTCCTCTTTTCACACAACATGCCTAAGAAAAAGTCTCAGAATCTTTTGGCCGAATACCATCACCAACCAAGATCTGCTTACTCGGAGCAAGCAAGAGGACATGCACACCATCATAGCTAGCAGACACTGGAGCTGGGTTGGCCATGTCCTCAGAAGAGACCCCGATGCCATCACAAGAACAGCTATGCTATGGACCCCTGAAGGAAAACGAAAGAGAGGCCGACCAAAAACAACTTGGCGGAGGACTGTGGAGGCTGAGATGCAAAGAATGAACCAGAGTTGGGGCACTGTATGAAGGATGGCCGCCGACCGAGCAAAGTGGAATCAATTTGTTGTTGCTCTACAAGACGCCACCAGGCGTAATGGCCACTGACTTGTCCTGTACCATCCCTACCTATAGTTCACCAGCTCACTTCTCTGGTTCTGAGTGCACTATTTTCTGTCTATTCCTACCACGACTGTACCAGATACTACTTAAACTTCCATCTCGCTACACCAAGGTACTTTCATTTATAACATAATTCTGTTAGTCTGTTTTTTTAATTTAAAAAAAAAATTCTGTACGTTTCTATCTATTTTGTAAGTGTCTGCCTCGCTTACATTATTTATAGTTCACCAAAAAGATCTCTCTGAGCTACGTTCTGTATTACTCCAAGCAGGAAACACCCTTATGTTTCAAGGTCTGTGGGGAGGGGGGGGGGGCCTTATCATTCTGATGTATCGCCCCTCCCTTGGACAATTCATAGATCCACCAGTACCAAAAGTGGTGTAATTGCACTGGTAGACACGTGCTCCTGAAGAAGCTAAAGAAGTAGATTTTAGCACAAACTGAGAATCTGACAGTCTGTATTTTGTTAGTGTGTTTTTAACTTTCACTTTTGAATGTACAGGTCAGCTGCCATCTTCATATCAAAGGTTGGCTATAAATGATCTGCAGGGTCTTCTATCTTTTGTCTTGATGTTACACTCTAAACTTGATGTTACACTCTGAAGAACTCTTTCCTGTCCATCTCTTGATGTTATCTGTCCACTTAGGACTATAGTGTTGTCTTTCTCTTGCACGTCTGCCTTCAGCTCTTCCTTCCATTATGGTTGTCAGCATGGTTTTATGTCTTTTTTACATGGCCAACATATTTGATCTGATCTAATCCATTATTTCTCTTTTCATTCCTAGCATTTCATGAGCTCTTTATTTGTTTTCTTCTTAAATGAGATGCACTCCAATTTTATATATATACTGAAGCACATTAAAAACGCACCACTATTATATATACTGATGCGGAGAAGCTGAAAAAAAAAGTGTGGGAATTGGTTTTCCCCGTGTTTGTCATGAGGTAGAGAGCAAATAAGTTACACGTGCAACACGATTCTCAACAGCTATGACCCTGAAAATGTGTACGCGTTGTGGCAGTATACTCGGTATAAAAAGGCCGTTGAGACAAAACACCCAGTACATGTGCTTGAAATGCCACGACTATCTGAAAACGACCGCCAACGAGCCATGGTATGTTGGAGACCGGAATGAGCTCGCGGGCCATTGCCAGAAGGATGAATTGCCACCACAGCACTATTGTACGTCTCAATGAACGTTACGGAACCACTGGCAGTGCCCGGGATAGACTTCGAAGTGGCCAACCACGAGTTACTACCCCTGCGCAAGATCGTCATATTGTGCTGAGTCACCTAAGGAATTGACTCTCCCGGCAAGTCAAACAGCAAGAGCAATAGTGGGTAGACATGGGCAAGTCTCTCGAATGACAGTCATACGACGACTCAGAGATACAGGCCTTACTGCAAGACGACCTTATGTTGGGCCAAAACTTGACTCACCGACATCGTTAGCAGCGCCTGCAATGGGCAGAGCAACATATCAGATGGACTAGACTGCAGTGGAATGCTGTCCTATTCACAGACGAGAACAGATTCAACATATCCTTTGCAGATGGACGTATGCGGATTTAGCGACGGTGTGAAGAGCGCTTTGCAGATTGCTGTGTCAAACGATTTCGAGGTGGCAGTATTCACATTTGGGAAGGATTCAGTTTTCACCATCGCTTGCCTCTTCACGTCTTCCGTGGAAATGTTAATGCTGTGACATATCGAGATGAGGTTCTGGATGCACTGGTTGCACCTGCGTTTACAATTTATCCAGACTTGCAGCTTCTCCAGCAGGATAACGCACGTGCATTTTTTTTGTATTTTTGGTTTTCTCCCTTGCCTGCACAGAATGCAATGAATTTCATAACAATCAAATGTACAAATTAATGACCAGCATGGATTCATAGGAAAATGAATAAAGATTCCAAATATGTAAACTTGTACACACTTATATTTACATTTCACACTCTGTTCCTGGATTATACAGGTGGTGCGTTTTTAATGTGCTTCAGTATATATTCCTTGTACTGGGAGCAAACTCGGTACCTTTAGAATTAGAGATGGGCACCATACCTCTTGGCCACTCTGACCGCTGTAATTTTTACACCTTATTTTGAGCAGCTACCCCCATTTCCACCCTCTGTTGAGTAACTCCCCCTTCATCCATCATCTTATGAGTAACTACCCCTGCATCCACCATCTTTTGAGTAACTGCCCTTACATCCACAATCTTTTGAGTAACTACACCTATTCCCATCATCTTTTGAGTAACTACCCCTACATCCACCATCTTTTGAGCAACTGCCCCTACTCCCACCATTTGAGTAACTACCCCTACTCCCGCCATCTTTTGAGTAACTACCCCTACTCCCACCATCTTTTGAGTAACTACCCCTACATCCACCATCTTTTAAGTAATAATTTACTTCTGATATATATGTTCATAGAAAGAGAAAGTTTGCTATAATTGTCTATGCCTTGTTCTATTGCAAACATGTTAACTGTCTCAAGCTTATTTTGACTTTGACTACAACTGTTGTAGTTGTCTCTGCTTATTTTAACCTTGACAACAACTATTTTTAATTGCGTCTGCTTATTTTGACTTGACTACAACAGTTTTTAACTGTCTCAAGCTTATTTTCACATTGACTACAACTGTTGTTAACTGCCTCAAGCTTTTTTTGACATTGACGACAACTGTTGTTAACTGTCTCAAGCTTATTTAGACTTGACTACAACTGATGTTAACTGTCTCAAGCTTATATTGACAGTGACTACAACTGTTGTTAAATGTCTCTGCTTGTTTTGAACAAATCACAGTTACTGTTGTTAGCTGTCTCTGCTTATTTCAGCAGTTACAATACTTTTTCTTGTGATAGAAACTGTTTTTATCTGTCCTTACTTCGACACACTGCCATCAATGGTACCTATACCTTGTAGCAGTATGGCAGCTTGTGTACCCTGACAATCCCCAGAGCTATGCCAGTGGGAGTTTTACTCCTGGTAGGTTCAACCAAGCTGGACTGGTCTGCATGGGTAGGGGTCAGACAAAAGCTGGTACCCTGGTCCTCCAGGTTGGGGGTTTTAGCACAGGGTCAACACCCCTGTCTATGTAAAAAATCGCACATGTTACGGAAACGGCAACAAATGGAAAAAATTTGATGCGGGACGGACATCCGGAGTCTCAGGCTCGTATGACTGCCAGTGGTTAAAGCTGAAAGGAAGCCATTGGTATGAAAACGGATGCCCTGACCGCAAAACATGAAACCAGAATTGGATTTTGGAACGTCAGAACTATGAATGAGGCAGGAGAGCTGAGACAAATCACAGCAGAGATGAGGAACTACAAATTACATATACTGGGAATAAGCGAGAGCAGATTGACAGGGACGGACAGAATAAAAACAGCTACAGGGGAAACAGTACTTTATTCTGGTAGAGAGGATGGCCAGCACAACGAAGGTGTAGCCATTATCCTGAAGAAAGGAATGGAAAGGTCTTTACTGGAATGGAAACCCATCAACAACAGACTGATAAGAGCAAGACTGAGAGGGAGATTCACCAACACCACAATTATACAATGCTATGCACCAACAAACGACAGCGTTGAAGAGATCAAGGACGAGTTCTATCAACAGGTACAAAAGGAAATGGAAACTGCACCCAAGTACGATCTTATTATAGTAATGGGAGACATCAATGCGAAAGTTGGAACACACAATAATTATAACGAAAGAGTAATGGGGAAATGCGGCAGTGGAACAGTAAATGAGAATGGGGACAAATTAATAAGCTTCTGCAGTATTAACAACCTGGTCATTGGAGGAACACTTTTCCACACAAAGAAGTGCACAAGTTAACGTGGGAATCACCAAACGAATAGGACAAAAACCAGATAGATCACATAATGATCAATGGCAGATGGAGACATGCATTACAAGACGTGAAAGTAAGAAGAGGCGCATATGTGGGAAGTGATCATCACCTAGTAGTAGCAAGACTGAAGGTGAAACTCAGAGCTGCTTGACCAGTTGCATTCAAACAGAAAAGATGTAACATCACGAAACTTAAGGACCCCTCACCAGAAAAGCTTTCGTGGTCGACGTAAAGAGACGATATCAGATTACCAAAAGCCAGGACAGAACAGAGACTAATGATGTCGACCAGAATTTCAACACCATCTCAACAATATACAAGGAAAGCAGCAAGTCATGCTTGAGATTCCAGGAAAGAAAGAGCCAAGACTGGATAACTCCAGAAACGCTAAACACCATAGCGAAGAGAAAGGAAATGAAAAGAAAGAAAACAGAAGCTAAGTGTCCCAGGTTAAAGGCAATATATAGTGAACAGTACAGTCAGCTGGACAAGGAAGTAAATCGTCAAACCCGTGCTAACAAAAGGACATTTCTGGATGACCTTGCAAGACAGGCAGAAGAGGCAGCACTAAGAAATGAACAAAACAGTTTATAAAATAACTAAAGCTATCAGTGGAAAACGAGGTGCAAACAACATAACGTTAGTCTTCTTCTTCCTCGTTTGTCCTGAAAAGGACGTTGGTTGCGTTGTGTCTGTTTACAGCGGAGCTGCGATATCTGCGCCTTTTGGCAGGCACATCCCACTTCAGCACGGCGTTATTTGGGACCGGGTTTGCCTTCCCTCTTCGATCCCTACTCTCTCAGCCAGACTGCAGTGATGCAGCCTGTTTCCAGGACCACCACGTGGAGGTGGAGTAGGGTCTTGGTCAGCTCTGGTTCGCTGACCCTAACACAAGCAGTCAAGCTATGGGTCGCTGACTGCATTTTCTATTGCTGTGTCTTTGGGTCCCATAACGTTAGTAAGAGACAAGCAAGGAAATCTCTCATCACCACAGCACAGGGGCAGGCAACAAGATGGGCAGAGCACTTCAGAGAAACACTGAATAAGGAACCACCAGAGACTCAGCTGAATGTTCCTGGGGCTGAAAGTGACTAGACGTAAATACAGACATTCCACTAAAAGAAGAAATCATCACAGCTAACAATGGGTTTAAAAATGGAGAAGCTCCTGGTCACAACAATCTAAATGCTGAGTTATTCAAGGCAGACCCTGAACTAGCAGCAGAACTATTAGAACCAATATTTGCACAAGTCTGGGAAACTGAGACAACACCAACAGAGTGGAGTAAAGGAATAATTGTCTAATTAAATTTTTTTTTTTAAATTGCAGACTGCAACAACTGGAGAGGAATTACTCTCCTCTCAGTTCCCAGCAAAATGCTAGGCAGAATAATCATCCAGAGAATTTCAAAAGCAGTTGACCATAAACTGAGAAAAGAACAAGCGGGTTTTAGAAAGAACAGAAGATGTGCTGATCATATATTCACCCTCTGGAACATTATAGAGCAGTGCTCAGAATGGCAGAGACAGCTATACATTAACTTTGTTGATTTCGAAAAGGCTTTCAACAGCATTCACTGGGACAGCCTATGGAAAATACTGAGGGCTTATGGAATTCCCAGCTGCATTGTTTCCATCATAAAAAGCCTCTATTCTAACTTTACCTGCAGTGTTGGATTGAGTAATGTAACTTTTGAAGTGAAAACAGGAGTACGACAGGGATGCCCCTTATCAACAACATTATTTTTGACAGCCATAGATTGGGTGATGCGCCAGACAACAGTCCAAGAGGATTTAGATAGACAACGTTTTCTACACTGGAAGACCTGGAATATGCAGATGACATTGCACTACTCGCGCATTCACATCAACACATCCAAGAAAAAACTGATAGACTGAATAAGTATGGCCAGCAGGTTGGCCTGAACATCAGTCTGAAGAAGACAGAGGTCATGACACTAAATGTGGGCAATCCTGAGAGAATAACAGTAATGAACCAGAAGTTAGAACATTTACTTACCCAGGATGCATAGTAACACCTGATGTCGGAACAAGCAAGGACATTAACAACAGAATGAATAAAGCGAGAACAGCCTTTGCTAGTCTCAACAACATTTGGAAGTCTTCCCAGTACAGCACAAACACCAAATTAAGACTGTATGAGAGCTGTGTACTTTCTGTGCTTCTCTATGGTGCGGAAAACTGGAGAGTAACAGAGAAGGAAATGTCGAAACTGTCCTCCTTCCACACAATCTGCCTAAGGAAAATTCTCCGAATCTTTTGGCCAAGAACTCCGCCTATGCCGGTCCCAAGCCCGGATGAAGAAGAAGGAGGGCGGCCTGCATGGAGGCCGTAAGGAGGCAGCCCCTCCACCATGCAAAGGCACAACAGGCCAATCACCCGTTTGCTTTAAATCACGATTAAGCGAAATATAAGAGAGAAAACCGGACTGATTCTAAAGGCGACGAACTGGAACGGACTACGACTTATGGAACACAAGAAGTATAAATGGGAAAGAAGAGGAGCTGGTGGAAGAGATGAGGAAAGCAAAACTAGAAATCCTGGCTATAACTGAAATGAAGAAAAAGGGACAAGGAGTCATGGATCTCGATGGCGACAAGCTGCTCTACAGTGGTGTACCCATATCTGAAAGAGCTAAAGGGGGCGTGGGTTGCATTGTGGCCAAAAATCAAAAAGATAGTATCAAGGGATGAAATTTGTCACGGAGCGCATTATGGTTGTACAACTAAAAGAAGGAGAAACCATAGTCAACCTGGTCATAGTGTATGGGCCAAATGAGGATGAGAGAGCAGAGGTCAAGGAGGAATTCTTCGAGCTGCTTCAAAAGACAGTGGATGACTGCCTAGATGAAATTATCATGCTCGGAGATTTCAATGCCAGAGTTGGAAATGACCATGCTAGATGGGGTGGAGTAATCGGAAGATATGGAGAAGATACTCTCAATGACAATGGAAAGCGACTCCTTCGATTCTGCAGTGAGCAGAATCTGATCATTACAAACACAAAGTTCCCCCATAAGCGCATACATGCATACACTAGATGTGAACCAACAAAGAATGAGAAGTCAGTGATCGACTATGCCATAGTTAGGAGGAGCTCATTCAAATATGTCCGGGTTGCTAAAGTCTGGAGGGGGCCAGAGATTGGAAGTGATCACTACTTGCTTACAATCAAAAGAACAACTGAAAGAGTTGCACAGCCTAGGAACTGCCCAACATCATGCAAGAAACCAAGTAAACAAACGGGAGAAATGAGCATAAAGACCTACAAGCTGAGAGAGCCAGAAATTAAGACCAGATATCAGGGGCTTATTGCTAAAGCGGTGAGAAACACAGAAGAACAACCTGATGACTTGGAAACCCTCTGGCTTAAATTCAAGGACATCATAAAGACAGCTGCTGCAGAAGCATGTGGTGAAGTCCGACATGGGAACAAGAGAAAGAGGACACCTTGGTGGACAGAGGAAGTCAAAGAGAAAATAAGAGAGAAGAAAATGGCATGGAAACAATACTTAGGAGCTAAAAACACAACAGGACAAATAGAGAATATGTGACACTCAGAACAGAAGCAAAGAACAAGGTGCTAGCAGCAAAACAGAAGTCCTGGGAAGAATTTGGAGAAAGCTAGAAAAAGATGCGCAAGAAAACCAGAAATTGTTCTATAAGACCCTAAAGAACATGAGGAAGGAAAAACAATGCCCTCTCAAATTTATAAAGGACAAGCAATGCAAATTGCTTACTGCCCCGAAGGAAGTAATGGAAAGAATATTTCTCAGAACTCCTTGATGGTGAGCAAGGTCAAGCATCAGAAATGATAACCACTAGCACAGAAGAGAAAACCAATGGTGGTGAAGATGACATAAAGATGGAAGAACTGAATGCAGCACTGGAGAAAATCAAGATGGGCAAAGCAGCAGGGCATGATGGTATAACACCAGAATTGGTTAAGTACATGGGAGCATCAGACGACCTACTACTCATAAGTGTCCTACAGGCAGCGTGGTGCAACAAGACCATACCAAAGGATTGGGAGATTGCCATCATAACACCGATTTTCAAAAAGGGTGACAATCGACAATGTGGAAACCACAGAGGCATATCCCTTCTCAGTGTCCCTGGTAAAATCTACTCTAGAATCCAAGAGCAGAGACTCCGATGCCTAGCTGAGCCACAATTGGATGAAGTCCAGTGCGGATTCCGAGCAAACCGAAGTACTCAAGACCTAATCTTCACACTCAGGCAGCTGAGTGAAAAGGCCCTTGAGTATAAGAGTGGGATCCATCTTTGTTTCATAGATCTGGAAAAGGCGTTTGACAGGGTCCCCTGGAGCAAACTTTGGCAAGGAAGAACATTCCAGCACCTCTGATTCATGCTATACAGAGTTTCTACAAGTCTTGCAGAAATTATGTGAGGACAGCAAACTATAAGTCAGAAGAGTTCAGGACCACCACTGGTGTAAGACAAGGCAATATCCTGTCACCTTATCTTTTCATACTCCTCATGGACGATGTCATCAAGGCATGTAAGGAGAGAACAAGAAAGTATTCACTGGGGTACTGGAAGATGAGAAGAAAGAGTACATCAGATTAAGCTGGGGGAACAGGTCCTGGAGCAGGTCGACCACTTTAAATACCTCGGAGCTATTATAGAC
Organism: Oreohelix idahoensis; assembly: GCA_024509875.1. Taxonomy (NCBI): domain Eukaryota; kingdom Metazoa; phylum Mollusca; class Gastropoda; order Stylommatophora; family Oreohelicidae; genus Oreohelix; species Oreohelix idahoensis. The sequence continues at coordinate 252,061 of JAMPIV010015900.1, forward strand.
CGAAAGGGAGGCATCAGAGAAGAGTTGGCCACTCGAAAAGCAGCAGCTGGGAGACTTTTTCAGGCCATAAATCGAGGATTCCTCAGCAAGAGAGAGGTTGGTAAGAAAACGAAGATGGCTGTATACCGCTCCACCTATGTCCCAGTCTTGACATATGGATGCGAGTCATGGGCAATGACCACAATCCACAAAAGCCAGATCCAAACTTCAGAAATGAGGTATCTGAGGAAGGTGGTTAAAGTAACATGAAAAGACATGGTCCGCAACCAGATGATACATCAAGGCCTAAAATGCCACCCCCTGCAGACCCAAGTAGAACAGTCCCAACTAAGATGGTTTGGTCATGTCTGCAGAATGGGAGAAGATCGGCTACCACGACAAGCATGGGAAACAAAGAGCCAAGGATCCAGACCCCCAGGACGACCCAGAGTCCGCTGGGAGGACAACATTAGACAGTCTTTGAAGGACCGAGGACTAGAATGGAACCAGGCCAGGAGGAAGACAGCCGATAGGATAGTCTGGCGCTCTCTCTTCCAAACCTCTACACCTCACGGTAGAAGGGGAACGACTAAGTAAGTAAGTAAGTATATTTTGGCCAAACACCATCAGCAACCAAGAACTACTTATTCGGAGTAACCAGAGGACATGCACACCATCATAGCTGGCAGACGCTGGAGTTGGGTTGGCCATGTCTTCAGAAGGGACCCTGATACCATCACAAGAACAGCTATGCTATGAACCCCCGAGGGAAAGCGAGAGGCCGACCAAAAACAACTTGGCGGAGAACTGTGGAAGCCGAGGTGCAAAGAATGAACCAGAGTTGGGGCACTGTACGAAGGATGGCCGCCGACCAAGCAAAATGGAATCTATTTGTTGCTGCCCTACAGGACGCCACCAGGCGTGATGGCCACTGACTGCTTTGATGGTTGGCGGTTATGGATTAAAGAAGAACTTTGACACAGACTACACTTAGTGTTATTCATTACAGAAATTCTTGTTAATTTCTGTACCTTTTTTTATAGAAACTATAATAGCTTTTTCTCCAAACAGAAATTGTAGTTTAACTGTTTGTGCTTATTTTTAAGGTGCCACAATCATTGTTTATCCTAACAGAAACTGTTGTTAACTTTCTCTACTGATTGTGACAGAAGCTTGTTGTTAACTTTCTCTACTGATTGTGACAGAAGCTTGTTGTTAACTTTCTCTACTGATTGTGACAGAAGCTAATCATTGCTTCTCCAGATAAAAACTGTCATTAACTATCTGTGCTTACTCTAACAGAAAATACAATATTTTTTTTTTATTGTGAAATAACTTTCAGTTGTCCCTGATTACTCAGATTTCATTTCAGCAACATTAAATAGCTGTTGCTGTAGATACTGTTAATTCAATTTCAGCTCCGAGGTGTGAGAAACAGGTCAGCTGCACTAAAGTGTTGGAAAACATAGAAGAACACTCTGCAAATCACTGCCATGGTAAGGTTGACAACTACTGGAGATATCACGACCCTCACCCCTGGAAGCCTTCTAGTCTGATGCCAGCTGAATGTCGGGTTCATGATAGCAACTGGTTTAGTAAGATTATTAGTCTTTGTTGTTGTCATGATCTCTGTTACCACAACATCATGAACATCAATCACACATACAATCTCTTCAGTGTCATCATTATTTGAAATGTTATCATCAGTTTTCATGGTCTTTGGCACTTCTCCAACCTTTGTCCACTTGTCCACACTGCAACCTTTGTCCACACTGCAACCTTTGTCCACTTGTCCACACTGCAACCTTTGTCCACTTGTCCATACTGCAACCTATGTCCACTTGTCCATACTGCAACCTTTGTCCACTTGTCCATACTGCAACCTTTGTCCACTTGTCCATACTGCAACCTATGTCCACTTGTCCACACTGCAACCTTTGTCCACTTGTCCACACTGCAACCTTTGTCCACTTGTCCATACTGCAACCTTTGTCCACTTGTCCATACTGCAACCTTTGTCCACTTGTCCACACTGCAACCTTTGTCCACACTGCAACCTTTGTCCACACTGCAACCTTTGTCCACTTGTCCATACTGCAACCTTTGTCCACACTGCAACCTTTGTCCACTTGTCCACACTGCAACCTTTGTCCACTTGTCCATACTGCAACCTTTGTCCACTTCTCCATACTGCAACCTATGTCCACTTGTCCACACTGCAACCTTTGTCCACTTGTCCATACTGCAACCTTTGTCCACTTGTCCACACTGCAACCTTTGTCCACTTCTCCATACTGCAACCTATGTCCACTTGTCCACACTGCAACCTTTGTCCACTTGTCCATACTGCAACCTTTGTCCACTTGTCCATACTGCAACCTATGTCCACTTGTCCATACTGCAACCTTTGTCCACTTGTCCATACTGCAACCTTTGTCCACTTCTCCACACTGCAACCTTTGTCCACTTCTCCATACTGCAACCTATGTCCACTTGTCCACACTGCAACCTTTGTCCACTTGTCCATACTGCAACCTTTGTCCACTTCTCCATACTGCAACCTATGTCCACTTGTCCACACTGCAACCTTTGTCCACTTGTCCACACTGCAACCTTTGTCCACTTCTCCATACTGCAACCTATGTCCACTTGTCCACACTGCAACCTATGTCCACTTGTCCATACTGCAACCTTTGTCCACTTCTCCATACTGCAACCTATGTCCACTTCTCCATACTGCAACCTATGTCCACACTGCAACCTTTGTCCACTTGTCCACACTGCAACCTTTGTCCACTTCTCCATACTGCAACCTATGTCCACTTGTCCACACTGCAACCTATGTCCACTTGTCCACACTGCAACCTTTGTCCACTTCCCCATACTGCAGCCTTTGTCCACACTGCAACCTTTGTCCACTTGTCCATACTGCAACCTAACCTTTGTCCACTTCTCCATACTGCAACCTTTGTCCACACTGCAACCTTTGTCCACTTGTCCATACTGCAACCTTTGTCCACTTGTCCATACTGCAACCTTTGTCCACTTGTCCACACTGCAACCTTTGTCCACTTCTCCATACTGCAACCTTTGTCCACTTCTCCACACTGCAACCTTTGTCCACTTCTCCACACTGCAACCTTTGTCCACTTGTCCATTCTCCAACCTTTGTCCACTTCTCCACACTGCAACCTTTGTCCACTTCTCCACACTGCAACCTTTGTCCACTTGTCCACACTGCAACCTTTGTCCACTTCTCCACACTGCAACCTTTGTCCACTTCTCCACACTGCAACCTTTGTCCACTTGTCCATACTGCAACCTATGTCCACTTCTCCACACTGCAACCTTTGTCCACTTGTCCACACTGCAACCTTTGTCCACACTGCAACCTTTGTCCACTTCTCCACACTGCAACCTTTGTCCACACTGCAACCTTTGTCCACTTCTCCACACTGCAACCTTTGTCCACACTGCAACCTTTGTCCACTTCTCCACACTGCAACCTTTGTCCACTTGTCCACACTGCAACCTTTGTCCACTTGTCCACACTGCAACCTTTGTCCACTTGTCCACACTGCAACCTTTGTCCACTTGTCCATACTGCAACCTATGTCCACTTGTCCATACTGCAACCTATGTCCACTTGTCCACACTGCAACCTTTGTCCACTTGTCCACACTGCAACCTTTGTCCACTTGTCCACACTGCAACCTTTGTCCACTTCTCCACACTGCAACCTATGTCCACTTGTCCACACTGCAACCTTTGTCCACTTGTCCATACTGCAACCTTTGTCCACTTGTCCATACTGCAACCTTTGTCCACACTGCAACCTTTGTCCACACTGCAACCTTTGTCCACTTGTCCATACTGCAACCTTTGTCCACTTCTCCACACTGCAACCTATGTCCACTTGTCCACACTGCAACCTTTGTCCACTTGTCCATACTGCAACCTTTGTCCACTTGTCCACACTGCAACCTTTGTCCACTTCTCCATACTGCAACCTATGTCCACTTGTCCACACTGCAACCTTTGTCCACTTGTCCATACTGCAACCTATGTCCACTTGTCCATACTGCAACCTTTGTCCACTTGTCCATACTGCAACCTTTGTCCACTTCTCCACACTGCAACCTTTGTCCACTTCTCCATACTGCAACCTATGTCCACACTGCAACCTATGTCCACTTGTCCATACTGCAACCTTTGTCCACTTCTCCATACTGCAACCTATGTCCACTTGTCCACACTGCAACCTTTGTCCACTTGTCCACACTGCAACCTTTGTCCACTTCTCCATACTGCAACCTATGTCCACACTGCAACCTATGTCCACACTGCAACCTTTGTCCACTTCTCCATACTGCAGCCTTTGTCCACACTGCAACCTTTGTCCACTTGTCCATACTGCAACCTATGTCCACTTCTCCATACTGCAACCTTTGTCCACTTGTCCATACTGCAACCTTTGTCCACTTGTCCATACTGCAACCTTTGTCCACTTGTCCATACTGCAGCCTTTGTCCACACTGCAACCTTTGTCCACTTCTCCATACTGCAACCTTTGTCCACTTCTCCACACTGCAACCTTTGTCCACTTCTCCACACTGCAACCTTTGTCCACTTGTCCATACTGCAACCTATGTCCACTTCTCCACACTGCAACCTTTGTCCACTTCTCCATACTGCAACCTTTGTCCACTTCTCCACACTGCAACCTTTGTCCACTTCTCCATACTGCAACCTTTGTCCACTTCTCCACACTGCAACCTTTGTCCACTTCTCCATACTGCAACCTTTGTCCACTTGTCCATACTGCAACCTATGTCCACTTCTCCACACTGCAACCTTTGTCCACCTGTCCACACTGCAACCTTTGTCCACTTCTCCACACTGCAATCTTTGTCCTCTTCTCCACACTGCAACCTTTGTCCACTTGTCCATACTGCAACCTTTGTCCACTTATCCACACTGCAACCTTTGTCCACTTCTCCATACTGCAACCTTTGTCCACTTCTCCATACTGCAACCTTTGTCCACTTCTCCACACTGCAACCTTTGTCCACTTCTCCATACTGCAACCTTTGTCCACTTGTCCATACTGCAACCTTTGTCCACTTGTCCACACTGCAACCTTTGTCCACTTGTCCACACTGCAACCTTTGTCCACTTGTCCACACTGCAACCTTTGTCCACTTGTCCATACTGCAACCTTTGTCCACTTGTCCATACTGCAACCTTTGTCCACACTGCAACCTTTGTCCACTTCTCCACACTGCAACCTTTGTCCACTTGTCCATACTGCAACCTTTGTCCACTTCTCCATACTGCAACCTTTGTCCACACTGCAACCTTTGTCCACTTGTCCATACTGCAACCTTTGTCCACACTGCAACCTTTGTCCACACTGCAACCTTTGTCCACACTGCAACCTTTGTCCACTTCTCCACACTGCAACCTTTGTCCACTTGTCCATACTGCAACCTATGTCCACTTCTCCATACTGCAACCTTTGTCCACTTCTCCACACTGCAACCTATGTCCGCTTCTCCATACTGCAACCTTTGTCCACACTGCAACCTTTGTCCACTTCTCCACACTGCAACCTTTGTCCACTTGTCCACACTGCAACCTTTGTCCACTTGTCCACACTGCAACCTTTGTCCACTTGTCCACACTGCAACCTTTGTCCACTTCTCCACACTGCAACCTTTGTCCACACTGCAACCTTTGTCCACTTCTCCACACTGCAACCTATGTCCACTTGTCCATACTGCAACCTTTGTCCACACTGCAACCTTTGTCCACTTCCCCACACTGCAACCTTTGTCCACTTGTCCACACTGCAACCTTTGTCCACTTCTCCACACTGCAACCTTTGTCCACTTCTCCACACTGCAACCTTTGTCCGCTTGTCCATACTGCAACCTATGTCCACTTGTCCATACTGCAACCTTTGTCCACTTGTCCATACTGCAACCTTTGTCCACTTGTCCACACTGCAACCTTTGTCCACTTGTCCATACTGCAACCTATGTCCACTTCTCCACACTGCAACCTTTGTCCACTTGTCCACACTGCAACCTTTGTCCACTTGTCCATACTGCAACCTATGTCCACTTGTCCATACTGCAACCTATGTCCACTTGTCCATACTGCAACCTTTGTCCACACTGCAACCTATGTCCACTTCTCCACACTGCAACCTTTGTCCATACTGCAACCTTTGTCCACACTGCAACCTTTGTCCACTTGTCCATACTGGTGCAGTAGTTTTTTATTTCTGAAATAACTTAACTCTTAGTATACGAGCGGCCTTTTAGAAAGGCCGATGATCGATCTGCACTAAATAATTTATTTATAAAGATAACATAAAGTGTTATATATCAAAATGTGAAGAAATGAAACCCCTATATCATGCATGTAACTAAATTGTTCAGTGGTTTTAAACATGCATTCACCTATACATTTTCGGTGTTGAAGGGGATCGATCATCGGCCTCTCTAAGAGGCCGCTCATATACTAAGAGTTAACAATTGCAATGGTTAAACAATATAGCATTGCTGTGGCATCAAGTTTAGTATTTAATGGTTTCATATTCAAGCTTGACTTTCACTGTTCAAAGTTGTTTAGTATTTAATGGTTTCATATTCAAGCTTGACTTTCACTGTTCAAAGTTAATTCAAATTATAATTGATTGTTTGTCTTTCATTATTCCTGTTTCGTGTCATCTGTTCAGTGTCTTCTTTATCCTATTTTAAGATGGTCACCAGTTCTTGTCTCTATAATTTTATGTCTCCCTCTATTTGTTTGTGTGGGTTCCAGACCAAAGCCTGCCTTGTAATGATTTTGTATTTATTGTGAGAGAAAAAAAAATTTTCACACATGGATAATGACATTTTTACGTTATAATGTTTTTTATTTGGACACTTTTTTTCCTTTCGTTTCAGAAATTTTCACTGCAGTGTTGGATACCATCCTACCTACAGTTAATTTTGAATTAATACACCTTTTTTTTCTTCTTTTCAGAACATCAAATAGACTTTGATAACAAATACAAGGAAGATAAGAAATGGTATCAGAAGTGTCAACAACAGTTACAGTTAGTTAAGAACAATAGTAAGACTAAGGATGTCAGTGAGAATCAGAGAAAGTTTTGCCAACAACAAGCCAGGATTTCAGTCACTAAGGTGCCACAGTTAGTAGATAATGTCTCTGAGTTACAGAAACCAAACTCACTTCCAAAGTTGTCCAAAGAGGCACCTGTCAATGAGCAGTATTTAGACATGTGATATCGTGTATACAGATATTTGAAGTCATGTATAGGTGAAGACATCACATACAGATGTGTGAGGATGTCACATGTAAATGTGAAAACATCACATGCTTATGTGTGAAGTTGTCACATTCAGGTGTGTTAAGATATTATATGCAATTGTAAATACATCACATACAAATGTTTGAAGATATGTATAGATGTGAAGACATCACATGTAGGTGTGTGAAGATATGTGAAAGCATCACATGCAGATGTGGGAAGATATGAATAGATGTGAAGACAGCACATGCAGATGTGTGAAGATATGTATAGATGTGAAGACATCACATACAGGTGTGTGAAGATATGTAAATACATCACATACAGATGTGTGAAGATATGTATAGATGTGAAGACATCACATAAGGTGTGTGATGATATGTGAAGGCATCACATGCAGATGTGTCAAGATATGTGCAGATATGCCTCAAGCAAATATGTCAAGATATCACTTGTAGTGTCTGAAGAAATCAGCTAAAGAACAAGTAGGCTAGCACTTAATTCAGCATGTCAAACAAAAACTTAAGAGAGAGCACCAAGCTTGTGAACTTGTAACATGATATGAACAACTCAGAATGAATACTAAAACATACCATCCAATCAAATCACTGTTGAAAACATCTGACAATAAAGGCAGGCAATGTTGTGCTGTTAAATAACTTCTTGAACTTGGCGTTTGTTTGATCTTGTATGCTGAGGTCATTCTGAAATATCATTGTTATTTCTGTGTCATGGAACCACATGCCAGACACTCGTCTGCTTTAGCAGCAGTTTGTTTTTATCACTATCATTACCTTTCAGCTCCACAGGGAGCACAGACCTCCAACAAACTTGTACCAGGTCTTCCTGTCCCGTGCCATCAGGTCAAGGTCTTTCATTATCTTCTTCATGTCTGTCTCCAGTTCTCTTCTCCATGTGTTCTTCGGTCTTCCACTCTCTCTCTTACCCTGGGGACTCCAGAACAAGGACTGCCTGGTAGAGTTTTCTATAGTGTGTGTCATATCCATCTCTAGCAGTTTGTTGTGTGTCATATCCATCTCTAGCAGTTTGTTGTGTGTCATATCCATCTCTAGCAGTTTGTTGTGTGTCATATCCATCTCTAGCAGTTTGTTGTGTGTCATATCCATCTCTAGCAGTTTGTTGTGTGTCATATCCATCTCTAGCAGTTTGTTGTGTCATATCCATCTCTAGCACACCTTTGGAAGCACGACCCAATTCTGTCATTATAAGACCTACACGGGGCAAGTCAAACACATCTGTTGATCTTCTATAATGACACAGCTTTTGCTGTCCCATGTTACAGGTACAAACATGATTATTGTTCCCAGGTAGCTGTCCCATGTTAGAGGTAGAAACATGATCAGTGTTCCCCCTGTGCCTCTCAGGAAACTAGGCCAAGCTGTCTGGGAGACAAAGGAAGAACAGGCCCAGTGTTTCCATCAGTCAGGCCATCAGAGGTTGACTGAGGTCAGATTACACAAGAGGTTAACAACCTCATCCCTCCTCATTTTTATTCATATTTCTACTTTCTCCACTTCTGGTTTAGTGATTTTTGGTGTTCACCAGTGGAATTTCAGCCCAGGATTTACCAGAATCTTCTTTGTTTGCTCTCATATAACTACACCCATTTCTCTTATGAAAATGACAGTTTGTGTCAAACTTGTGTCATCCCCATACAGTTTCTCCCCTGGGTTGATGATCAGCTCTTCTCGTGGAACCAACAGCCTTGGACAGCATGTTCTACAGTTAACTTGTCTTCTCCACATGGAAATATGTCTGGTTCTGTCATATTTTTTACAAGATGAACAGACGGTATTTGGATTGACAGTGGCCATTCTCCTACTTACAATGATCACTTGATCTCCTCTTGGGAAGGAGTAATATACTTCTGTTATATCTGACTCTGTGTGGTCTCTATACCAATTTTTTTTTTCTTTTTTGGGAAGGTTATTTTTGATGATTGCTTTTATCTCCTCATACATTGCCCTGTCTTCAGTTTGACTTTTGGTTCCCTCTTTTTTTTTTTTATAGCAAATCTATCTGCCTTTTCAATTCCCATGTACTATGTAGTAGTCAGGAATCCAGTTGTTCCTATTATTACTTCAGACAGGCTTTCAAAATTCACTGTTTTCTTGCACAAAATAGGAAAATTGAGAGGACCAATATCTTGTGTCTAGCAGTATCCATATTGTCAGTAATTGTTATTACAGGTGTTATGGTAGATAGGAAAATTGAGAGGACCAATATCTTGTGTCTAGCACAGGTGTTATGGTAGATAGGAAAATTGAGAGGACCAATATCTTGTGTCTAGCAGTATCCATATTGTCAGTAATTGTTATTACAGGTGTTATGGTAGATAGGAAAATTGAGAGGACCAATATCTTGTGTCTAGCAGTATCCACATTGTCAGTAATTGTTATTACAGGTGTTATGGTACTTCTACCTCAGATTTCAAGGTGTTAAAAATTGTTCCGATGGCCGCTGAGATACAGGTTTCCTGTCAATTCTTGAGTGCTATGTATATGTGTCGTAATGTGATCCTATTCTTTCATTGTCTTTACGTCATTATTCTCATCATTATTCTCATAATTCACTTTTTCTTCTTTCCTGTCTTTGTGCTTTCATTTAATTTCAACATTATGGCTTGCAATCACACCCTGTTTTTATTTCATTTTAATATTGTGGCGGTTAGGTATAATTTTAGCAATGTCAGCCTGATACGAGAAAACGTAATCCCTTGTATAAATAAATAGTGTATTCCACACTTGATTGTAACATTAGGACATCTTGGCAAAACTCTCCAGACAAAGGACGTTCCAAGGAAAGGCGATGATGTCAGTTTAAGCATACCAAGAGCCGTTTATCTTACACAGGTGTCTGTGATTTGATAGGCGTGACCACACCTTAATCTCTTTTGTCAGGTGACAATGGGAATAAAGGGAGCAGCAACAGGTGCACACAAAAAAACATGATAATGTTGCCAATAAGGTTGGATAATTCTCTAAGCTTGACACTTATCTACAAAGGGGAGTTAATTCTCATGACTTTACACATATTTACAAAGGATAAATTTACTACGTCACAAAAGAAATGTTCATTCAGGCTGCATGGACAATGGCATCACGCCCTTTCGCCCTGCAATAATAATAATAGCCCCTTCAGTCATATCTGACTATGGGTATGCACCCCTGAGGTTACAGCCCTCAGCTGCTGATTTTCCTGTTGACGTTTTCTCCTCTCTTCTGCTTGTTGTGTGAGCTTCTTTTCGCCCATTCTGAGGTGGCGCCGCAGATAGCATCGCCACTTGGTGTGATCGGCAGCTTCATCCTCCCAAGTTTCTGGATTTATGTCCAGTGCCCTCATGTCTCTCTTGCACACATCTTTGAATCTCAGCTGCGGTCACCCAACTGTTCTTTTGCCATCTGCCAGTTGTCCATAGAAGATATCTTTCAGGATGCGACCATCTTCCATGCAGCGGACATGGCCAAGCCAGCGTAGTCTGCGCTGTCTAAGCATGTATACATGCTTTGAAGGACAGCACGTGACAACACCTCGACATTTGTCACTTTTTCTTTCCACGAAATGCCGAGGATGTGGCGTAGACACCATAGATGGAAGGTACTGAGCCTTCTTTCTTGCTTAGCATAGGTTGTCCATGGCTCACTGCCATACAGAAGTGTGGTGACGCAGTCATTATATACCGCAGCTTTGGTCTTCATTGTGAGTTTGGAGTTTCCCCAAACACGTGATGTGAGGCAAGCAAAGGTAGCTGCAGCTTTGCCAATGCGGCTGTCAATTTCTATGTCCAGAGAGAGTTTGTCATTGATGGTAGACCCCAGGTATGTGAGGGAAGACAAGGAAATAATCAGTCAGATCTATTGCATGGAAGGAAGATAACACCCAGTAAATCGCGTGACTGGCAAGGATCGCATAGTTACATAGCTGGGAAAAATGAAGAAAACTATTGACTGAGTAGGTGAAACTGGGAGGTCTCCAGGAAGTCCGCCAGTATGGAAACGCAAAATTATGTACTAGAGGAAAATTTGAATTTGGTATGATTTTACACGTTTTATGGTGCGGTGGTAGATTCCCAGGGTAATAGCTTTGTGCACAGTTTAAATTCCTACTGCTGGATAATTTATATTTGTGTTTCAAGAAGGATCCGCTGGGAAAGCCCTGCACATTTAGTGTGTAGTGTCTATCAGAAAAAAGCTAGAAATCCTACATCCAGATAGCAGGATTTGCAGTCAGGACATAATAACTTGCCAGTTTAGAAGGAAGCATATCACATGTGTACTAATCAGGGGTGCCAGCCTTTTGTATTTATTTATTTATAAAAAAATTCATTTACACCAACATTCATTGTACGCACTTAAATCCACATGAAGTCTAATTCAGACCATTTCATGCTTAAGTCAAGTCCTAAAAGTAATATCATATGCTGCCAGCAAATCAGGGAATCAGTGTAATCTTCAAGACTGGACAGCAGTCTGTTACGTGAGGCAATTGCCCACAGTCCACCTACTCTATAAAGATTCTAAATTGTTTATGGACACTACATCTAACAAGTCCTATCAACTGCTACATGTCTATTAAAAACAGTAATTGCTTATCTGTGAGATAAACCTCATTTGAAAAGACTACTACAGTGAACAGTCACTGCTCATAACATTGTAAGATCATACAGCAGCAGAACATTATCAGGCAATAGACTCATTTCTTGTCATTTTTTCATGAAACGTAGGGTTACAGTTATTATATCATTTCTTGTCATTTTTTGATGGAACAAAGGGCTACAGATGTATAATTTCTTGTCATTTTTTGTGTGGAACATAGGGCTACAGTTGTATCATTTCTTGTCATTTTTTGTGTGGAACATAGGGCTACAGTTATTGTATAATAGCCCCTTCAGTCATAACTGACTATGAGAATTCGCCCCTGAGGTGACAGCCCTGAGCTGCTTATTTTCCTGGTGTTCCTTTTGACGTTTTCTCCTGTCTTGCTTGCTGTGAGAGCTTCTTTTCGTAATCCCCATCAACTTGTACGGCTTTATGCCAGCGCAAAACAAGTGCATGTATTCCTAGCCCATACCAGATTTTGTCTTGATCATGTAGCCATTTCTTCGCTGCATGAATCACTCCATCATCTTCAAACCTTGTCTCACGGAGTGCATCTTTAAGTGGACCAAATAGATGAAAATCAGAGGGTGCCAAATCAGGACTGTAGGGTGGATGGGGAAGTACAGTCCAACCCAATTTGGTGATTGCTTCCCGTGTTGCCAGACTTGTGTGAGGTCACGCATTGTCGTGAAGGAGAAGCAGGTCTGCTGGATTCTTGTGCGGCCGAACTCTACGAAAACGTTGATTGAGTTTTTTCAATGTCTTAATGTAAGCTTGCGAATTGATTGTCTCTCCTCTTGGCATAACGTCCACAAGAATCACACCTTCAATGTCCCAAAAGACAGTGATCATGACCTTTCCAGCTGAAGGAATTGTCTTGAATTTCTTTCTTCGTGGTGATTGCGGATGATGCCACGCCATTGACTGTCTTTTTGTCTCAGGTTCAAAATGATGTGCCCAGGTTTCGTCACCTGTAACGATCTTAGCCAAAAAGTTCTCTCCATCAGCATTGAAACGCTCCAACAATTCAGAAGACATTGCTTTCCTTTGCAATCGGTGCTCATTTGTGAGACTTCGGGGAACCCATCTTGCGCAAACCTTAGAAAATCTGAGAGTTTTTATAACTGCATTTGCACTACCAATGCTGACTGACAGCTGTAAGGCCAATTGTTGAGTAGTGATTTGCCTATCAGTAAGAATAATGCCCTCAGCGCATTTCAACATTTCTGCGTTGGTGGCTGTGGCAGGACGTCCACAGCGCGGCCGATCAAGCAACTCCATATCTCCACTTCCTGATTCTTTGATTCTCTGAACCCAGCGACTGACTGTACTCCTGTCGACTGCAAAACTTCCATACACATCACATAGACGCTTGTGAATGTTCACAACAGTTTCCTTCTCTGCAACGAGAAATTCTATCACAATTCGCAGCTTATAACGCAAGTTGCTAACACGCTCCATTTCAACAGTTTAGGGCAGCCGCATTATTTGGCCGGTTGCGGTGCAATTTGATGCACACAATTGGCACATGCCATTTTTAAAGTGTGCAAAATTTCATGCTTCTATCTTCATTATTAGCTGAGAAAAACGATGTGGTGCATTACTTTCTGAATGCCCCTCGTACTATTATTGTATCAGCTCTTGTCACTTGTCATAGAACATAAGAGCTACGAGGGACGGTCAAAAAGTAATGCCTCGTAATTTTTAATTTCATTCAATAGGCAAGAAAACAGATAAAATTTACATTGAAATGTAGCCCCAAGTCTGAACTTCAAAAATGTATTTCTCAATGTAGTTTCCGTTATTTGTTACAGTCTTTGTCCATCTTCTCACAAGGGCATGTATCCCCGCACGGTAAAAATTTGTGTCCTTTTTCCTAAACCACTGGCGTACGGCGCGTTTAAGGGTCTCGGTGTCCTCAAAGTGATGTCCGCGAAGATCTTCTTTCAGTGGTGCAAACAGATGGAAGTCAGAAGGTGCAAGATCGGGACTGTAAGGGGGAATGTGGTAATAATGTCCAGCAAAATTCTGCAATCGCATCAATGGTGCGTTTAGCGGTGTGTGGCGTGGCATTATTGTGCAACAGTAGTGCAGTTCTCTGATATTTTAATGGGTAAAGTCACCGAAGACGACCTCTAAGCTTCTTCAAAGTTTCAATGTAACGGTCTGCATTCACCGTGTTCCCCTGTTCCAAGAAGTCGAGAAGAATCACACCCTTCTCATCCCAAAACACGGAGGCCATAACTTTCCCTACAGATGGTGAACTTTTGAACTTCTTTCTTGTCGGCGATGTTGTGTGATGCCATTCCATTGACTGCCTCTAGGATTCTGGTTCAATAAAATGAACCCAAGTCTCATCACCTGTCACAATATTTGATAAAAACTCTTCTCCTTCAGTTTCGGAACGGTGCAGGAGGTTGATGGCTATGGTTTTCCTTGTTTCTTTATGTCTGTCTGTCAATATTCTGGGTACCCACCGTGCACAAACTTTTGAATAACCCAGGTCTTTAATGATGTTCTGGACACTGCCTTTACTAATGGACAACATGGAAGAAAGTTCATCCAGTGTTACCTGATGGTCACCACGAATGATGCCATCAACTCGATGAATGTTGTGTGGAGTCACTGCGGTAGACGGACGGCCAGTCCGCTTTGCGTCAGCCATTGAGGATTGACCTACTTCAGCGTCGTCACAACGATATACCCAACGTCGGACAGTGCTAACATCCACTGTTGAATCTCCATAAACATTCTTCAAACGTTCGTGGATACGAATTGGGGTCTTGCCTTCAGCATTGAGGAATTCTATGATATAACGTTGTTTTAACCGAACGTCTTTGGCAGCCATTTTTAAACTGTTACAGTGGTGCCACCTGTTACTGAAACAGGTTGGTAATGCTATACAGTGCAGAAGAGTGTTTGAGGAATCCTGCTAAATTTACAAATTGCACACCGATGCAGTATTTACATACATAAAAAATGGGAGGCATTACTTTTTTACCTTCCCTCGTACAATTGCTCTCTGACAGTTTCTCTTTCAGTTTGGCATCTTCAGCTCTTCCCTGAGGCTTTTGCTTTCTCTCTTATCTCTAACTGACCTTCCTGTCCACTTTAATCCTCGAGAATCCTGGACCTGACGTTGGGCAGCTAAAGTAGGACATATGCAAATTGGCAACCCAGAAGGGTTGTACACAAGGCTAGCAACCTCATCATGTAAATTAAACTGCTACAGAAACCACAACCAGGTAAGCACATCAGGTAAATACAAAGTAGCAATCTTGTAACAGTTAATACATAGTAGCATTCTTGTTGTAACAGTTAATACAAGGTAGCCATCTTGTAACAGTTAATACAAGGTAGCAATCTTGTTGTAACAGTTAATACAAAGTAGCAATCTTGTTGTAACAGTTAAAACAAGGTAGCAATCTTGTTGTAACAGTTAATACAAAATGTAGCAATCTTGTAACAGTTAATACAAGGTAGCCATCTTGTTGTAACAGTTAATACAAAGTAGCAATCTTGTCGTAACAGTTAATACAAGGTAGCCATTTTGTTGTAACAGTTAATACGAAGTAGCACTCTTGTTGTAACAGTTAATACAAAGTAGCAATCTTGTTGTAACAGTTAATACAAAGTAGCAATCTTGTTGTAACAGTTAATACAAAGTAGCAATCTTCTTGTAACAGTTAATACAAAGTAGCAATCTTGTTGTAACAGTTAATACAGTAGCAATCTTGTAACAGTTAATACAAGGTAGCAATCTTGTTGTAACAGTTAATACAAGGTAGCCATCTTGTTGTAACAGTTAATACAAGGTAGCCATCTTGTTGTAACAGTTAATACAAGGTAGCCATCTTGTTGTAACAGTGAATACAAGGTAGCCATCTTCTTGTAACAGTGAATACAAGGTAGCCATCTTGTTGTAACAGACTAAAACAAATCCAAACTAAACAGTAATGGCCACTGACTGCTTTGACGGTCGGTGGCTAAGGACGGAAGAAGAAGAAGAAGAAACTAAAAATTATACTGTAAAAAGATTGTTGTAACAAGATTTATTTGAATAAATAATTTTTAACTTGAACAGATGAGCACAGTCTGAACATTGTGTACAGATAAAACTGAACAAACACTGAAGCCCTGGCAGTATTCATGTAAAAAGTATTAAACAGATTACTGTGATGTACCTATGGTGACAATACTGATTACAATAATTCTCCAGTTTCAACAATAAGGTCAAGGTAGTCCCATAACAGAAACTGCCATAGGGGAGGGAAGTGTTAGAGACTTGACCATACTAGGTTCAGCTTAATGAGGTGGGTGCCCAGTTCCCGTCCTCACTGCCTTTGCCTTCCCTAACTCAAGATCAGAGTCAGGTATCCATTAACAGCTAGAATCTCGATCCTGGAACTCAGTGAATGTGCCACAAGAGGAAAGCACTCAAACCACTTAGTCAATCGGACGTTCATTATCCAGTACAAATATTATTAGCTGCTTGTAAACTACCAGCCTTATGGTGCTCTATGATACGGTACCTAATTCTCTAAAGAGCTGGATGGTGTGCCCGTTTGGCTATATTAAAATTTCCTCACATCTGTACTTTACTTGAGGTAAAACAATTGTTGAATTTAACACTTACAATGCCTCAAAACATTCTTCAACTCCTGTGGGAACTAACTAACATCCATTTGTATGCCTCGGTAGAACCTACAAACTGCCAGGTAGAGAAGAAGTTCAACGGGTTCAATGCAATCAGAATAAATTGGCAACAGTAAATGTGAATATAATCACTGCAGAATTAATTTTTTGTCAGAATAATACTGAACACAATCATTTCCTCCATCAGCATTCATCAAAAATGAATGTTGAAACAAATCATTAATACTGAATGAAAATAGGATGACACATCTCCAATCCAACCTGCAAGTCTGGAAGGAAGAGCTGGAGAAGAGAGGGATGGTCATAAGCAGCTCTAAAACAAAATCCATGGTGATATCACGAGAAGAAAGAAAACATCAGATTAAGTTGGGAGAACAGGTCCTGGAGCAGGTCGACCACTTTAAATATCTCGGAGCTATTATAGACCGAAAGGGGGGCATCAAAGAAGAGTTGGCCACTCGAAAAGCAGCGGCTGGGAGACTTTATCAGGCCATAAATCGAGGATTCCTCAGCAAGAAAGAGGTTGGTAAGAAAACGAAGATGGCTGTATACCGCTCCACCTATGTCCCAGTCTTGACATATGGATGCGAGTCATGGGCAATGACTACAACCCACAAAAGCCAGATCCAAACCTCAGAAATGAGGTATCTGAGGAAGGTGGTTGAAGTAACAAGAAGAGACATGGTCCGCAACCAGACGATACGTCAAGGCCTAAAATCCCACCCGCTG
The DNA here is from genome assembly GCA_024509875.1 of Oreohelix idahoensis. Classification (NCBI taxonomy): domain Eukaryota; kingdom Metazoa; phylum Mollusca; class Gastropoda; order Stylommatophora; family Oreohelicidae; genus Oreohelix; species Oreohelix idahoensis. The sequence goes on from JAMPIV010015900.1 coordinate 269,368, forward strand.
CAGACCCAAATAGAACAGTCCCAACTAAGATGGTTTGGCCATGTCTGCAGAATGGGAGAAGATCGGCTACCACGACAAGCATGGGAAACAAAGAGCCAGGGATCCAGACCTCCAGGACGACCCAGAATCCGCTGGGAGGACAACATTAGACAATCTTTGAAGGACCGAGGACTAGAATGGAACCAGGCCAGGAAGAAGACAGCTGATAGAATAGTCTGGCGCTCTCTCTTCCAAACCTCTACACCTCACGGTAGAAGAGGAACGACTAAGTAAGTAAGTAAGAAAATAGGATGCAGAGCATCTAGGCCACACACAAAATGATGCATATTATCAACTCAGCAGAAGTGAACAAGTGGTAATCTTCAGATTCTGCATGGACCACAACAGATTGGGATATCATCTATTCAACAAGTTAAAGATAGGGACTACCGATGAGTGTAAATGCAGCACTGATAAAATGACTGCTGAACATCTGCTTCAAAGATGCCCAACATATGAGGAACAGAGATAACACATATGGCCAACTCCAGTACCATTCCTGGAAAAATTCTGTGGAAATGCAAATAGGCTCAAGTTGACCTTTGCTTTCTTTGAAAATATTCAAGTGGACGTCTGAGAGTGTAAGAAGAGGAAGAATAAAAATAACATTAACTAGATTCGCTGCACTTTTCATGTTATACACAGAATCACCTAACAGACATTTGTCACACATGGCTGTAAGCTTCCACTGTTGCACATTTGTTAAGCCTCGTGAGAAGATAACAATAGTGTTTCTGAGTACTTCTGCTGGGGATGCATGATATACATTTCCACTTTCTCCAAGTTTATGACTGTCCCTCCATCCATCATTTTCCTGATTTACCATCTACCTTACTGTTTATTTTCAGCATTCACTGAAAGTAGGATAGATTACATTCAGTGACAAAAATGTACTGAAACAATATGCCTGTACATAAAGTGACAAAAATGTACTGAACACAAAACTGTAAATGCAAGGTGTGTGAGTCAGTGTTTAGAGAAAACATACAAATTTTTTTAACCAGCGGCACTTGGGCTTTCAGCCCTTCAGCCCAATGACATGTCATTGCGAGGCTGGGGAGCCTGTGGGCTTTCCTTCCAACTCGGTCAGGAGCTTTGCTCCTTCCCATCCACAGAGGGTTTATCTCAGGAGCCATTCAGGTTATTCAGTCAAAAGCCCAGTGTTACAGTGTTATTTTAAATGACGGCATCTGCTGAGGTTAGCAGTGCGCAAATTTTGAGGTCAATAACATTAATAGAATATGTCGATATTTTACGGACTACTGAACGCGAAATATATGCTAAGATTATGACGTATTCGCGTTGGGAAGGTCACGCTTGGTGACTTGGTTACATTACCCTTTTTATGCTGTCCGTCAAGCAGAGAAGTCGTGTCTTGTACTCCTTCGAAGGAGAGGCTTAGTATATAATCTATGTATGAATTCAATATAGAACTCAGGGTCCGTTCAGATATTAAGATAAAGTATGAGATTTATTATGTAAAATAAATGAGGGAAGGAGAATTGAATTATGATTCAATTTTGTAGCTGTCAAGAACTCATGCGCTCATTTCTGGCTGTCTGACTACAGCAGCGCATGTACATAGCCATGACGTTCATCCGACACATTATATTGACACGGACGTCCACAGCTGTTTAATGTTTATATTTCTCAGCACGATAACTCTCTCACAAGAAAGATCAATTATTGTAAATATGCAAATAAGAACGTCGAAGGGACTTTCTTTATGGTCAGAGCTAACCAACAAAATAACAAACATTGAACAAGTCAAGAGAGTGATTAATAGTCAACCAACAGTAATGACAACTGAAGGAATCACCCGTTTCAAGTGGTGAGCCAGTGTTGGTCCTGAAAGTTTTCAAAAGAGCGAACCTCAAGATTAGAACATTTTTCCTTACGAGCCAAAATGGACATTGTTATACGAAACACCGGTGACGTCACGCCCTTGGTAACGGTCTGATTCGTTTGCAATGCCGGCGTAAATCAATGCCCTTCAGAAATACGTTTGCAGTTCCAAAACAACGAAGGAAACGAATTGCTAGCGTCTTCCTTATTACAAACAAGCTTACGAGTCCGTTGGCGAAGCAGATAATGTACTGAATTGCTGCTAAAAAGATAAGTAACTTATTTGAACGTTACAATAGTTCGTCCTATTTGTCCGACTTCACGCCATGTTCATTTTTACCATGCTAAATGTTAAATGTTGTTTCTGTCTTTTTACATGTAGTGGGAGGTTGGTGCGGCGATTCTGAATCAATAATATGGCTCTGAGGATGCCGATATTGATTCTGAATGTTCTTTAAGGCAGTTAAATATTTACATTTTTGCAGAGAACCCTATTGAAGATTTTACCGATTGGACTATCCGTCTGCAATTGTAATTATTTGACTTCAGTATTTTAGCTGTGAAGTCGTGTTAATAACTGTTGTATTCTATTGTATTCAGTTGTTATTTTATTCAGTTTTGTAAAATAATGTTCGTAATCTATAGTGTTATTCTGATCTTGCTATCTTTTTATTTTCATGAATAATGTTAACCGTTAATGAGTCCTGTGACGTCATTATTCGTAGTGCCCATATTTTTTATCTGGCCTTAGTTAACCTTCACCTTTCTATATTTCCTGTTGGTATACTTAGTTTATAAAATCATTTAGTTTTGTGAAAATGTCACTTTTGTATTGTACTACTGTACTGTAAAGCCTTGGTTAATCATTTGTATTGTCTTCATTAATGTCATGTTCTAATAATATTTCTATGAATTAATTTTAATAATATATTTAATTAATGTGATTAAATTTTATGAACTTTGATGATGACTTAGGGGATTGCATCAAGCTGCAGTAGTAGTCCAAGACTTTAATAAAGCACTTTGTAGATGATGAATACGGCATAAAGTCATAACTTGATAATTATAAGTAAATATTAAATTAAAATAATTTATTGAATTATTTTCTGGTATTCACACCATGGATAGGTGTTGAATTGAAAAACTATATCTATAATATAGTAATTTGTACACTTTCAAAGTACTACAGTGTTGACTTAGCACATATCTTTGGTTGATTACTATAATTCTGGAGGGATAATGCCCATAATTATTTAATAGTGATATTAGGTGCATGATATAAATCCAACATCTTGAATAACTAAATATCATAACTATTTATGATATATATTATTGATTACATATAATATTATGATACAATATTGAATAGTTGTTGAATTTACAACAATTATTAAGAGGATATTACAGTTGGTTATACTGAGTATTCATATTTTGAGCTGTTACAAATAAGTACATAGATTTTATTGTTGATTATTATAGATCTGTAATTACTTACAAGATAAAAGTCAAGATGCTTACCTTGGATCATTTTATCAAAAATGGGAAAGATTTTGGTAAAAAGGGAGAAGCTTTAGAAGCATACTCATTGGCAGAATTTGAAAAATATAAACGAGAAGAAGCAGAACGGATAGCAATTTTAAAAAAAGAAGAGGCAGACCGTGAAATGAAAGAAATAGAAAAAGAAAATAGACAAAGAGAAATTGCTAGACAGGAAAGGGAGGAACGTTGACAAGAAGAAGAAAAAAAAAGGACAGAAGAAGAAAAAAAAGGAGAGACGAATTGGAATTGGCACGTCTTCAGAATGAAACAGCAAGATTTCAGGCACAAAGTGCTGCTACAAACCAGAATGATAACGCTCAAAATGGGTCTTCATCCAACCAAAACAAACATTTTTACAACTTTAAATTACCCCATTTTAAATTAAATTTTGACGATTTATCATCATTTTTATCAAGATTTGAACAGACATGCAAAACAAATCACTTGCATAAGGATGCATGGGTAGGACGAAGAAAATTGTAGGTTAAAATTTAAAAATATCCTACCAGAATCTACTAAAGACTTTGCAGGATTTATTGCGAACATACGCAATACATTTAATAGATGGCTTGAATTAGCAGATGTCAACAAATCATATGACAAATTAGTTGATTTGTTGCTACGGGATAAGGTATTATCCTCTGTCAGCCCACCGTTCTTCGCATATTTGCAAGAACGAAAGCCAGCTACCATTGAAGAGTTAGAAAAATTTTCATTGAACTATTGTACTGCGCATCCGAATGCGAACATTTCTCACTCTTTGATAAGAGAACCTCTACCTGTGGCTTCCAATATGGCATACTACAACCATAATAAACCAAGAACCCACAGCGTAGACAGAAGTAGGTTCAAGGGAAATTACAATGTTAATTTTCAGAAAGGACATAATAATAATTTCAACAATAAAAATGATTTGAACAGAGGTAGATCACGGAATAGGAATTATTCACCTCAGTCAAGCTACAACAACAGTCAACATAACACTAATTATAATAGATCAAATAACCACAATAATAACAGCAATTGGAATGGTAATAATCGTGGCTCGAGACATCGAGATAACAATTACTACAGGGGACAACGAGATAATTCTAACGATTATTCTCGTAATCGATCTCATTCTCGTGGATCGTCACATTATAACCATAATACTGGGGCAGCATTTACAAATGATACAACCCCTAGGGTTCAGGTCCCACCTAACGATAATGCAATACAGTCTTCTGCTGCATGTTTTGCTATAAATTATAACGTGGCAAATAGTTGCCCACAATGCAATCTTGTTTTTCAGAAGGCGAAGGAGACAGTGCTAAACTGTGGACACATTCCACCAGAAGTAGGTCTTGCAGCCAATGATGGAACAGGCTCTCTGATTTTTAACAGAGGGATAGTTAATGGTTCCATAGTTTCTGTATTGAGAGATTCAGGGTCCACCACAATTGGAGTGCGGCAGTCTCTGGTACATCCTAGCTGTGCAACAGGGGAATATGTCCGTTGCATGACTTTCAGGGGAACTATTGAGTTCTACCCCACAGCTATTATCCATGTCAAAACACCTTTTTTCACAGGTAACGTGAAAGTATGCATGTTGAAAAAGCCTATTGCAGATCTTATGGTGGGTCGCATTCACGGCAGCAAGGATTGTACACCAGAAGAGATTATTGAATGGGAGAAACTCAATCTATGCACTGGAAACGCCGTGACGATTAGAGCTCAGACTCAGCTCATGGAGAATGTCAATGATAATAATATGGTTGCAGACAAACAGGAGGATATTGAGGTCAATTCACCTATTGACAGGGAATCGTTTGCAAACAAACAAAATGATGACAAATCTTTAAAAAAAATTTTTAAACTGGTTAATAAGGTTGATAATCTAACCTCAGGTAATAAGAACAAACATTGGTTTATTATTAGTAATGATATATTGATTAGATGTTTTAGTGATAAATCACAGGTAAAACATCAAGTTATGGTACCGTGTGCTTTTAGACGGTACATTCTTCAACACGCGCATGATTCGCAGTGTGCAGGACATATGGGATATACTCGAACACGATCTCGAGTATTGTCTTCATTCTTTTGGCCAGGAGTGTCACGGGATATTTCGCAGTATGTACGTTCCTGTACTACATGCCAGGAAGTGAAAGCACGTGGAGCTTTTCACACGGCGCCTATTCAGGCTTGCGATATCTCAGTACGACCTTTTGACAAGATGGCCATAGATATAATTGGTCCACTTCTACCATCTGCCAGAGGACATAGATTTGTTCTCACGTGCATTGATTTATGCACACGATGGCCAGAAGCCATTCCATTGAAGACCACCACTACCACAGATGTAGCTGATGCACTACATCTTATTTTTTCTAGAATAGGGTTTCCTAGAAAATTATTATCCGACCATGGGTCGCAGTTTATATCCGATACCATGAAGGAGGTAATGAAAACCTGGAACATTGATAGGAATTTAAGTAGCATTTATCATCCCATGAGTAATGGTGCAGTTGAAAGACTTAACCGTACTCTTAAACAACTGTTACATAAGGTTACGGTTAAGCACCCTCAGGACTGGGACAGAGCACTCCCAGCTGTCCTGTTTGCTTACCGAGAGGTGCCGCATGAACAAACCGGCTTCTCTCCCTTTGAGTTAGTTTTTGGTGCTCCTCCGAGAGGTCCTATGGGACTAATAAAAGACTTATTAATTGATGCAGAGATGACTCAGGACACTCAGTCATCTTACGAGTATGTGATTAATCTTCGGAATAATATTATTGAGTCTTGCCAGTTGGCTACAGCTTCTTCTGAGGCTGCAAAAGCTAAGGCTCGATCTATACAAAATAGGTCTAGACGATTACGTCAATTATTCCCAGGCGATGAGGCTTATGTATTACTTCCTCACAATAACAATAAGTTACTGATCTCATGGAGTGGTCCTTATAAGGTTATTGATAAAATTTCCGACGTTGATTACGTCGTAGATATCAAGGGACACAGAAAGATATTCCATATTAATATGCTCAAGCAATTTCATACACGTCCTGAACACTTACAGTCAATTTTTCATGAACTAGATGACAATACGGTATCTACTTGTCATTATTCTAATTTATCTGTTATAAAGGAAGAAGAATCTTCTTTTCCTGAAGTGCAGATGCCTTTACCTGTACTTATAGTACAACCTACTGAATCTTGGCGTGATGTGACCATTTCTTCTACGGTTACACCGCAACAGCATCAACGCATTGCTGATCTTCTACAATCATTCCCAGATGTGTTAACTGATGTACCAGGTTGCACATCTGTAATTAGTCACGATATTATTCTTAACGATGATACACCAATACGTGTTCATCCTTATTCTGTACCACTACATTTTCTGAGTAAGACATCTCAGGAACTTGAACAGATGGTATCTTTAGGTATTATTGAGACTAGTACATCTCCATTTTCTTCACCTTTAGTCATTGTCCGGAAAAAGGACAACAACATACGTTTATGCGTTGACTATAGGAAACTTAACGCACAGACAGTACCTGATAGCGAACCACATCCTATCCTTGACGATTTACTTCCTCGTCTATCCAATGCTACACTTTTCACTAAGATTGACTTAACCAAAGGTTATTGGCAGATTCCACTAACCGAAAGAGCCAAATACTACACAGCATTCTCAACTCCACAAGGTCTTTACCAGTGGAACGTGATGCCTTTTGGGCTAATGAATGCTCCAGCTACCTTTATTCGCATGATGAGGAAAATTTTATCAGGTAGATCAGATATAATTACCTACATTGACGACATATGCTTATTTAATTCATCATTTGAGGAACATTTTTTGGGTCTTAAATCTGTTTTGGAAATATTGCAGGAAAACCATTTAACCGCTAAACCGACTAAAATTCAAATAGCGTGTCATGAGATAACATTCCTGGGACATATTATTGGGTCGGGACGTATCCAAACAATTCCCAGTACGGTTTCTAAAATATTAAATTTATCTGTTCCTCAAACGAAGAAACAGGTTAGGAGTCTGTTAGGGTTAGTCCAATACTATAGCAGATTTGTACCTCACTTGTCATCCATCACGGCTGTCTTGTCATCTTTGCTAAAGAAGAACATGCCGTTAAGGATAAATTGGACAGATGAATGTGACAGAACCTTTCGAAGTATATTAAGAATTTTTTCATGCCCACCAGTTTTAAGATTACCAGATGCTTCTAAAAAGTTTGTCCTTCGTACAGATGCGAGTAATTACGGACTCGGGGCTTGTCTACTCCAATATCACGATGATATCCTTCATCCTGTATTATACATCTCACGCAAGCTAAAAACTCCAGAAACTAAATATTCGACAGTGGACAGAGAGTTACTGGCAGTGATCTGGGCAATTACCAAACTTGAAAAGTTCCTACTTGGATCACCATTTCTAATACAGACGGATCAAAAGTCTGTTGCGTCATTGCGGCGTTCAAACCATAAAAGTCCAAAACTTGCACGATTTGCAATTGCACTGCAACCCTATGATTTCGAAATAGAATCTATACCAGGAACTGAGAACATAATGGCCGATACTTTATCAAGACATCCTACGGATTCTGAATGACTATTAGTATTTCAAGAAAATTTACAGACTAATCAAGCATTACATTTGAAATGAACATTATTAATGCTACGTAAGAATATATAATACTTCATATGGACATCCTACTTCGATGAAGAAATTTCAAAACGAACTGTTGTTATCGAAGTATCAAGTTTTACAGATCGGTTGAAAATTTGGACTTCACTTGGACTTTGCGTATCACTCATTTCTATTGCAAAGTAGTAAAAAGGAACAATTGCTGATACAGACTGGACAGATACTGTGATGATACATAAACTGCAATGACTTATTCAAATTACGTTCAAAATTTCAATAAAGGAATTAACGACGGTTGGATCATCGTATCAGAATTGGATAATATGAACGTTGTTTCTTAAAGAACTTTCATACAAGTCAATAGGATGTAACAACGATTGGATCTTCATGTCCGATATTGTTAAATTTGATAGTTATTAAATTAATATATAATAAAATAAAGTTGAAGTGTGATGAAATAAAAAAATAAAATATACTAAGAAAAGATGAAACAAAAGAATATCACACCAATTAAACCTTTTAAATAGTTTAATTATTAAGGTGATAGATATTAGATTATGATATTTCATATGTCTACTTAATATGTATGAATTTTTCTGTTCTTTTCTTTCTGATTGCGTTAATTTAATTAGGTATCTATCCTTATACTTCATTTTAACACACAGTACTAATTTCATGTATACTTTAATATTTAGTTTTAATTGTCCGTACTTCTCAATTTTTTACTGATACTACTTCTCATTTTCTTTAATTAGATATTAATTAGTTAATACCATACGTACATATTATAATTAATTATTTTTAATTTTACTTAGTTAGAATAATTTTAATAACACCTCACATTATTAGTTAGTCAATACAGACATCACATTAATTAGTTAATTAATTAATGACAGTGACATTTCTTTAGTTAATTTATGATATGACGTTGATTTTATTATAAGATATTACTGACATGACCGCGACACTGTTCTAGATAGAACATCGTAGGCCATACGTCGGGTTTTGTTAAATTTTTGATAATTTGATTAAAATAGTTTTTTTTTAAAATCTATCTAATAGATTTTTTTTTCCCCCGTCGGACAGGAAATCTGTTACGGTGTTATTTTAAATGACGGCGTCTGCTGGGGTTAGCAGTGCGCAAATTTTGGGGTCAATAACATTAATAGAATATGTCGATATTTTACGGACTACTGAACGTGAAATATATGCTAAGATTATGATGTATTCGCGTTGGGAAGGTCACGCTTGGTGACTTGGTTACATTACCCTTTTTATGCTGTCCGTCAAGCAGAGAAGTCGTGTCTTGTACTCCTTCCAAGGAGAGGCTTAGTATATAATCTATATATGAATTCAATATAGAACTCAGGGTCAGTTCAGATATTAAGATAAAGTATGAGATTTATTATGTAAAATAAATGAGGGAAGGAGAATCGAATTATGATTCAATTTTGTAGCTGTCAAGAACTCATGCGCTCATTTCTGGCTGTCTGACTACAGCAGCGCATGTACATAGCCATGACGTTCATCTGACACATTATATTGACACGGACGGATATACTTACTTGTATTGCTTGGAATTATCATTATGCTGAACTGTATATGAAGTTTGTGAATGTTGGAATTTATCTATGTGAAAACGTCAATACATGTGGACTCTAACTGAAGGCTTGATATCTTCATTACGTTACGGGTTTGGTTCCACAGCTGTTTAATGTTTATATTTCTCAGCACGATAACTCTCTCACAAGAAAGATCAATTATTGTAAATATGCAAATAAGAACGTCAAAGGGACTTTCTTTATGGTCAGAGCTAACCAACAAAATAACAAACATTGAACAAGTCAAGAGAGTGATTAATAGTCAAATTACACCAGTGCGGCTCTCAAAACATACATTTATATGGAAAAAAAAAAGAAAAAATATATATGCCCCATATGTTCAGTAATCAGTGACTACAGTATACTGAACACATCACTAAATTCATTCTTGTGCAAGTCGTGTTGGTCAACAACAAAAAATTACTGAACATATCAGAACCATCAGGCAGAATTGAACCACAAACGGTGGAACAACAATAATACAATAATGATCACAGAGATGTGGACTCGATGTATTTTCAATACTGAGCAAAAATAATACAAGATTTATGTAATAATAATATAAAGTGAATTTAAAAAACTAATATATTCACAGCAATCGTAAACATGAAAGCACTTAATGTTTGATTATACTTATTAGAGAAAAAAATTACATAGATTAGACTAATCTGGTGGAATGAATTTTTAAAAAGTTGTAAGGCAAATCAAGGTCATTTGAAAACACATACTTAATTCACTTCAGGCTAAATTAATCATTATGAAAGAATACATTTGCTCAGTCAGAGAAACCTGCATGTGACTGATGACTGGCACAATATGCTCATAATTTGTATTCTTAAATAAAAACAACAATAACTGATCCTCGGTGACCTTGACTGGTTGCAGATTTGGAGATAGCTCAAAACAAATCAGTGGCAGGCAGAAGATACAATTTGGTTTCACTGAAAGCGAAATAGACAAACCATAATGCATCCATTTTTTTACTGCCATTAATAAACCCAAAAAGGAGGCAGTAATGTCAAGAAATTCCAACTCTTATCAATTTTGCTCTTTGTGTACACTCTCACGTCAGACTGCTGATGTGAACATGACAAATCAGTAACTATTTGTATGAGTGACAGAAAAAGGAAGAACTAGGTCTTGATGTAAAGAAAGACTGTAAAAAACATGTGAGATAAGTTCAAATAAATGCAAACGGTTGGTGAATATCAAAGTGATATTCAGATTAAAAAAAGTTGATAATACTGTGTATTTTCTCCAGTTATAATATTTAGTCCACAACATTTAATATCAGTGCATTTTGATCAAAATGTACATGTTGTATTAATCCTTACACCATTACATTTGATCATAATGTGAGTATTTTAAAACTGCATGACAATTGATCATAATGTGAATATTTTAAAACTGGTACAGTTACAATTGAACAAAATGTGAATGTTTTAATCCTGATACCAATATACTTGATCAAAATGTGAATGTGTTAATCCTGATACCAATACACTTGATCAAAATGTCAGTATTTTAAAACTGGTACCATTATACTTGATCAAAATGTGAATTTTTTAACACTGGTAATATTATACTTGATCAAATTTGTGAATGTTTTACTGGAACTGTTAACATGATCAAATGTGATATGAACCTTTGACAACATTACCAGCAAACAAATATATATATATATATCATTGTGAATAACAATATAAATTACCGACAGCCAACATGTAGGTAAAATAAAAATGCCACTGCTTGTTATATTTTTGCAAAACAAATGCACTACTATCCAAAATTGTTGCGATGGACAAAGTATTTTGTTTACACTAGCAAGATTCTAGAACATTCTGCTGACAGATACAGCTGCATGTAATGTAACACTGTATACATATCTATGAGTTCTCTCCCACTGAAGTCATAGCAGAAAAATATATAAAGGTCTAAAAACTGTATTTATATGTGTTTTATAGATTACAAGAAGGCTTTTGACTTAATCCATTGTGATAAACTAATTGAATGCCTTGAAGAAAGACAACTTAATAACCTTTACCGGGAACAAACTGTGACAGTAAGATCTGGCAAAAATCACTCACCTTATAGTGACACAGAAAGAAGAGTGAGACAGTTCAGCATAATATCTATACACAAAACAATATCTATACAGAAAACAATTGAACAGAGGATGGCATATGTGAAACAGACACTGAGAAGAGAGTAGGAATGACCAACAATTCAACGACATGAAATGGATATTTAATATTCAAAAACCATAATAACTTAAATATGAGAGTCATCAAATGTTATATATAATCTTGTCATTACTGTATGGCACAGAAACATGACAAATGAACAAACAAGCAGTTAGAACAAAAAAACTGAGACCCTTGAAATGTGAAGATATGGGACATTTCTGTGTGCTTAAACGAAAAGAAGAAGAAATAAAGAAGTCATTAAAAAACTAGGAACAAAAAGAGAATTAATGAATAAGATCAAAACTCGATAAATTATTTTAGACAAATACAGGGAGATAATAACACAGTGTTCATAATGATAACTGAAGGGAGAGTTGAAGGACAAATACAGGGAGATAACAACACATTGTTCATAATGATAACTGAAGGGAGAGTTGAAGGACAAATACAGGGAGATAATAACACATTGTTCATAATGATAACTGAAGGGAGATAACAACACATTGTTCATAATGATAACTGAAGGGAGAGTTGAAGGACAAATACAGGGAGATAATAACACATAGTTCATAATGATAACTGAAGGGAGAGTTGAAGGACAAATACAGGGAGATAATAACACATTGTTCATAATGATAACTGAAGGGAGAGTTGAAGGACAAATACAGGGAGATAATAACACATTGTTCATAATGATAACTGAAGGGAGAGTTGAAGGACAAATACAGGGAGATAATAACACATTGTTCATAATGATAACTGAAGGGAGAGTTGAAGGACAAATACAGGAAGATAATAACACATTGTTCATAATAATAACTGAAGGGAGAGTTGAACACATTGTTCATAATGATAACTGAAGGGAGAGTTGAAGGACAAATACATGGAGATAACAACACATTGTTCATAATGATAACTGAAGGGAGAGTTGAAGGACAAATACAGGAGACAACAACACATTGTTCATAATCATAACTGAAGGGAGAGTTGAAGGACAAATACAGGGAGATAATAACACATTGTTCATAATGATAACTGAAGGGAGAGTTGAAGGACAAATACAGGGAGATAATAACACATTGTTCATAATGATAACTGAAGGGAGAGTTGAAGGACAAATACAGGGAGATAATAACACATTGTTCATAATGATAACTGAAGGGAGAGTTGAAGGACAAATACAGGGAGATAACAACACATTGTTCATAATGATAACTGAAGGGAGAGTTGAAGGACAAATACAGGAGACAACAACACATTGTTCATAATGATAACTGAAGGGAGAGTTGAAGGACAAATACAGGGAGATAATAACACATTGTTCATAATGATAACTGAAGGGAGAGTTGAAGGACACATACAGGGAGAAAATAACACATTGTTCATAGTCATAACTGAAGGGAGAGTGGAAGGACAAATACAGGGAGATAACAACACATTGTTCATAATCATAACTGAAGGGAGAGTTGAAGGACAAATACAGGAGACAACAACACATTGTTCATAATCATAACTGAAGGGAGAGTTGAAGGACAAATACAGGAGACAATAAGACATTGTTCATAATCATAACTGAAGGGAGAGTTGAAGGACAAATACAGGAGACAACAACACATTGTTCATAATCATAACTGAAGGGAGAGTTATAGGACAAATACAGGAGACAACAACACATTGTTCATAATCATAACTGAAGGGAGAGTTGAAGGACAAATACAGGAGACAACAACACATTGTTCATAATCATAACTGAAGGGAGAGTTGAAGGACAAATACAGGAGACAACAACACATTGTTCATAATCATAACTGAAGGGAGAGTTGAAGGACAAATACAGAGACAACACATTGTTCAAAATCAAAATTGAAGGGAGAGTTGAAGGACAAATACAGGAGACAACAACACATTGTTCATAATCATAACTGAAGGGAGAGTTGAAGGACAAATACAGGAGACAACAACACATTTTTCATAATCATAACTGAAGGGAGAGTTGAAGGACAAATACAGAGACAACACATTGTTCATAATCATAACTGAAGGGAGAGTTGAAGGACAAATACAGGAGACAACAACACATTGTTCATAATCATAACTGAAGGGAGAGTTGAAGGACAAATACAGGAGACAACAACACATTGTTCATAATCATAACTGAAGGGAGAGTTGAAGGACAAATACAGGAGACAACAACACATTGTTCATAATCATAACTGAAGGGAGAGTTGAAGGACAAATACAGGAGACAACAACACATTGTTCAAAATCATAACTGAAGGGAGAGTTGAAGGACAAATACAGAGACAACAACACATTGTTCATAATCATAACTGAAGGGAGAGTTGAAGGACAAATACAGAGACAACAACACATTGTTCAAAATCATAACTGAAGGGAGAGTTGAAGGACAAATACAGAGACAACAACACATTGTTCAAAATCATAACTGAAGGGAGAGTTGAAGGACAAATACAGAGACAACACATTGTTCAAAATCATAACTGAAGGGAGAGTTGAAGGACAAATACAGAGACAACACATTGTTCAAAATCATAACTGAAGGGAGAGTTGAAGGACAAATACAGGAGACAACAACACATTGTTCATAATCATAACTGAAGGGAGAGTTGAAGGACAAATACAGAGACATTAACACATTGTTCATAATCATAACTGAAGGGAGAGTTGAAGGACAAATACAGGAGACAACAACACATTGTTCATAATCATAACTGAAGGGAGAGTTGAAGGACAAATACAGGAGACAACAACACATTGTTCAAAATCATAATTGAAGGGAGAGTTGAAGGACAAATACAGGAGACAACAACACATTGTTCAAAATCATAACTGAAGGGAGAGTTGAAGGACAAATACAGAGACAACACATTGTTCAAAATCATAACTGAAGAGAGAGTTGAAGGACAAATACAGAGACAACACATTGTTCAAAATCATAACTGAAGGGAGAGTTGAAGGACAAATACAGAGACAACACATTGTTCAAAATCATAACTGAAGGGAGAGTTGAAGGACAAATACAGGAGACAACAACACATTGTTCATAATCATAACTGAAGGGAGAGTTGAAGGACAAATACAGGAGACAACAACACATTGTTCATAATCATAACTGAAGGGAGAGTTGAAGGACAAATACAGAGACAACACATTGTTCAAAATCATAATTGAAGGGAGAGTTGAAGGACAAATACAGGAGACAACAACACATTGTTCATAATCATAACTGAAGGGAGAGTTGAAGGACAAATACAGGGAGATAACAACACATTGTTCATAATGATAACTGAAGGGAGAGTTGAAGGACAAATACAGAGACAACACATTGTTCAAAATCATAATTGAAGGGAGAGTTGAAGGACAAATACAGGAGACAACAACACATTGTTCATAATGATAACTGAAGGGAGAGTTGAAGGACAAATACAGGAGACAACAACACATTGTTCATAATCATAACTGAAGGGAGAGTTGAAGGACAAATACAGGAGACAACAACACATTGTTCATAATCATAACTGAAGGGAGAGTTGAAGGACAAATACAGGAGACAACAACACATTGTTCATAATCATAACTGAAGGGAGAGTTGAAGGACAAATACAGGAGACAACAACACATTGTTCATAATCATAACTGAAGGGAGAGTTGAAGGACAAATACAGAGACAACACATTGTTCATAATCATAACTGAAGGGAGAGTTGAAGGACAAATACAGGAGACAACAACACATTGTTCATAATCATAACTGAAGGGAGAGTTGAAGGACAAATACAGGAGACAACAACACATTGTTCATAGTCATAACTGAAGGGAGAGTTGAAGGACAAATACAGGAGACAACAACACATTGTTCATAATCATAACTGAAGGGAGAGTTGAAGGACAAATACAGGAGACAACAACACATTGTTCAAAATCATAATTGAAGGGAGAGTTGAAGGACAAATACAGAGACAACAACACATTGTTCAAAATCATAACTGAAGGGAGAGTTGAAGGACAAATACAGAGACAACAACACATTTTTCATAATCATAACTGAAGAAAGAGTTGAAGGACAAATACAGAGACATCAACACATTGTTCATAATCATAACTGAAGGGAGAGTTGAAGGACAAATACAGAGACAACAACACATTGTTCATAATCATAACTGAAGGGAGAGTTGGAGGACAAATACAGGAGACAACAACACATTGTTCAAAATCATAATTGAAGGGAGAGTTGAAGGACAAATACAGAGACAACAACACATTGTTCATAATCATAACTGAAGGGAGAGTTGAAGGACAAATACAGAGACAACAACACATTGTTCATAATCATAACTGAAGAAAGAGTTGAAGGACAAATACAGAGACATCAACACATTGTTCATAATCATAACTGAAGGGAGAGTTGAAGGACAAATACAGAGACAACAACACATTGTTCATAATCATAACTGAAGGGAGAGTTGAAGGACAAATACAGGAGACAATAACACATTGTTCATAATCATAACTGAAGGGAGAGTTGAAGGACAAATACAGAGATAACAACACATTGTTCATAATCATAACTGAAGGGAGAGTTGAAGGACAAATACAGAGACAATAACACATTGTTCATAATCATAACTGAAGGGAGAGTTGAAGGACAAATACAGAGACAACAACACATTGTTCATAATCATAACTGAAGGGAGAGTTGAAGGACAAATACAGAGACAATAACACATTGTTCATAATCATAACTGAAGGGAGAGTTGAAGGACAAATACAGAGACAATAACACATTGTTCATAATCATAACTGACGGGAGAGTTGAAGGACAAATACAGAGACAACAACACATTGTTCATAATCATAACTGAAGGGAGAGTTGAAGGACAAATACAGGAGACAACAACACATTGTTCAAAATCATAACTGAAGGGAGAGTTGAAGGACAAATACAGAGACAACACATTGTTCAAAATCATAACTGAAGGGAGAGTTGAAGGACAAATAGAGACAACAACACATTGTTCAAAACCATAACTGAAGGGAGAGTTGAATGACAAATACAGAGACAACAACACATTGTTCAAAATCATAACTGAAGGGAGAGTTGAAGGACAAATACAGAGACAACAACACATTGTTCAAAATCATAACTGAAGGGAGAGTTGAAGGACAAATACAGAGGCAACACATTGTTCAAAATTATAACTGAAGGGAGAGTTGAAGGACAAATACAGAGACAACAACACATTGTTCAAAATCATAACTGAAGGGAGAGTTGAAGGACAAATACAGAGACAACAACACATTGTTCAAAATCATAACTGAAGGGAGAGTTGAAGGACAAATACAGAGGCAACACATTGTTCAAAATTATAACTGAAGGGAGAGTTGAAGGACAAATACAGAGATAACACATTGTTCAAAATCATAACTGAAGGGAGAGTTGAAGGACAAATACAGAGACAACACATTGTTCAAAATCATAACTGAAGGGAGAGTTGAAGGACAAATACAGAGATAACACATTGTTCAAAATCATAACTAAAGGGAGAGTTGAAGGCAAATGTGCAAGAGGAAAACAATGTTATGAGTGGGAAGATAACATTAAACAGAAAATGGCATATCAGAGTGTACCACAGATTAATTGTGATTGAAGTTATTAATATTTTAATTTGTAAAAACATTGAGAATTGTATAGCAGGGCAGAAATGTAATAAGGCAATTATGCCTATTTCTTTACCCTGATGACATAAAGATTTTGTTCATACCACCATGGCAAGAGATAGAAAACAGAGATCCATTGCTGCTGACCTTTGATGTGGAGATGGCAGCTGATCCATCCATCCACCTGCTGAAGTCATCTTATTACCCACAAAACACCAGGTCGTTATTCTAGATCTAGCATGAATGCCACTTGTTCATGACACTCACAGGTGATAACCATATCTACACTCAACAACAGACAGTCTTCTGTCTGACAAGTTTTAGGTCACAATGATAGCATTGTCAAATACCATCCTCCACCTGGATTGATAAAACCCTTCGGGATGTGACGCAACAAACTCAACAAGCCCAAGACCTGTTCTGAGAAGCACACAACTGTTTCATGTTTCCATAGTGTCATTATATAACAGGACTGACCAGCAGAAAAATATATTTCAGTGCCAATATATAAAAATGTTTACCTTTTTTTTTTTTTTAAGAAAAAAAAGCATGACCATTAATTTTTTATGTTTACAATCTTACAAAACAAAAATGTGTGGTTTTGTCATACATATTGTGAATCAATGCAGCAAGCACAAACAGAAAACATCATTTTTGTTACACTTGTTGTATGAAAGCTGCAGCAGGAATAGACAGATAACAACTATTTTTTTCCATCTCCTGAAAATTTTGCCACCCACGCTTTCCTCCATTTTTGTTCTTTGACATTTTGCTCTCCCCAGACACCTGTGAATAACAAAACAGATGCAGGTCTTGGCTGCTTCAGGACACAAGATGTTACAGTGTTGGAAAGTGTGTGAGAATACAGTACAGTGTGAGAATACAGTACAGATCCATGTAGACTGGTTTGAGAATGTATGGCTATTTGTGAGAATATAGGACTGGTGTAAGAGTGTAGGACACTGTTACTGCATCTTCTTCGTTCACCCTCAGATGTCAACTTGAATAAGTTCTAAGAAAGCAGTGGTCAGCCTGAGGCTGTTGATATCTCCGGAGATTTTTTCCAGGAATGGTACTGGTGATGGCCATATGCGTTTTCTCTGTTCCTCATATGTTGGGCACCTTTGAAGCAGATGTTCGGCAGTCATTTTATCAGTGCCACAGTTACACTCATCAGTAGTTCCTATCTTTAATTTGTTGAATAGATGATATCCCAATCTGTTGTGGTCCATGCAGAATCTGAAGATTACCACTTGTTCACTTCTGCTAAGCTGGTAATATGGATCCTTTTTTTGATGGCCTGGATGCTCTTCTTCCCGCTTGTGCCTGTATCTGCGCTTGATAAAACTCTTGGCCTCCTCATAAGTTATATTTGTGTCAAGTTGAGGAAGCTTTCCCCCTTCCTTTGCCAATCTGTCAGCCTCTTCACTTCCAGGGATGTTGCAGTGAGAAGGGATCCACTGTATCACGACTCTTTTGTATTGCTGACATAGTCTGTGAAGTGTTACTCTTAGGTCATCCAGTTCAGCATTACTTTGACTTTTCAGCGTTGTAATCACTGACAGCGCATCTGAGAAGATAGCTACTGGTCTCTCTGAGCTTTCTTCTGTCATTAGGATGGACACTGTTTGAAAATAGAGCACTGTGTGTGAGAGTGTAGGACTGTGTGATGTCGGACTGTAAGATTTAGGACACTGTAAGAACTGAGGACTGTGTGAGACTGTAGGACTGTGTGATGTCGGACTGTAAGATTTAGGACACTGTAAGAACTGAGGACTATGTGTGAGACTGTAGGACTGTGTGATGTCGGACTGTAAGATTTAGGACACTGTAAGAACTGAGGACTATGTGTGAGACTGTAGGACTGTGTGATGTCGGACTGTAAGATTTAGGACACTGTAAGAACTGAGCACTATGTGTGAGACTGTAGGACTGTGTGATGTCGGACTGTAAGATTTAGGACACTGTAAGAACTGAGCACTATGTGTGAGACTGTAGGACTGTGTGATGTAATAAAGAACAGTGTGTGAGAATATAAAAAAAAAGGATCCCGTTACACGCCCATTGAGGCATATTGGGATTATGGTGTTAGGCCCATATTTTCTTGACCATCGGCACACTAGGGGTGATGTGGTCAGCATCACGCCGGCCACCTTAACCTTCCCAGAAGGTGCTCTGGTACCCACTTGGGGCTGGGTCGACTGTGATGAGTTACTGTTATTTTTATTTTTCAACTCGTCCCATTTTTCTTTTCCATGTAATTATTTGCATTCTTTAATTATTATTAGGCGGTCGAGTTCATGAGTTATTAATTCTGGGTTATTTTTTTCTTGGACGTTAGGATTAATCAGACCACCTTCACCAACCCCTTTTATTTGTAGGGATGGGGGAAAGCACGACCCAGGTTAACGCAGAACCAGTAAAATTATTCTGGTAGATAGAAGGTCAGAGGGTTACGGAATATTACGTATTATTTCGGCGCGCGGGAGCAGGAATAATTTTGTGATTTGCTCGGTAAACACTGAGTCATAGGTTAGCTTATGATATGATTGGGTGGTTTAGATTTAATTTATGGGCAGGCATGATAGTAGGTCAAAGGTTGGTTAAAAGCGGTTCCTGATAGATAATGTCTGACGTGATGACTCACTGCATCTGAAATTGCATCAGCCCATTCATAATATAAATAGTGAGCGTCAAAAGTATTTATCGCTCACTAGTATGTTCATGACTAAATAGCTGTGTAGGAAGTTTTTGTTTCTATAAGATTTTAGCATGTTAGAGTAAGCTTTCTTCTGGGTTTAAATTTAATTTTATTAGTCAGGAGTGCCATCAATTGCTGACTTATACAAAACTAGAACCAGTATAGTGTAAGTTTTGTCTATAATTTTATTATGTATAAGCTAGCAGTATCAATGATTGTGTAGCGGGTTTTGAGATAATTTACTGTAGGAGGTTAGGTGCTAAGTGAAACGGGAGCTCTGTGTAATGTAAATATGAGGTGCGTGTAACCACATTTGATTATTGATAATATGTAGTGAATTTACGCGGGTGTGGTTTGTGTATTAATTAGTTGTGCTATTTGGTCATGTAGTCAGAAGACAAGGGGTGAAGGGGATTTAATATTACATAGATGGTGTATGTATATGTGTGTTAAATAAATTTGTTAAATTGATAACCTTCCCGGGTAGTCCTTAAGAATAGGGCTGGGAAATTATTCAGTTATGGGGATTTTAGCTTCAGTGAAGCTATTTTGTAACGCCGACCGGCGAGACGAGCACACAAAAGATTCAAGTCAGCCCACGTCTGGGTAACGTAACAGACAGTGAGTAAATTGGGTAGGAGATAGGAGGGAGCTGTAATTTAATCTGACCCTCGGGCAGACATATCTGTTTTATTTCTTGTGCGTAGCTTGTGTGTAGGGGAGATTTATTAATTTAGGGGACATCAGGGTGTAGATGAATTTCGGGTGTTAATGTGTTAGGTATTAGGAAATGTTGAATTGTTGTATAGATGTTATTTTTTTGTTTCTACAGCAGTCACGGCGTGGAGGTTATAGATAGCCCTAAGCCTACCATGGACTTTGCCTTCTCAGGAGAAGGAGGCACGAGACATCGCCGTAATTGAAGAAAACTGGGTACATGCTTGTACCGGTCACCCAGTTACGTCGGAAACACTGAAAGGAAGGAGAAGTTCTCTTGCAGTGAGGACACATACCTCAGCGGGAACTGGTCTCTAAATAAGGAGCTTTTAGCTCGTTAAAGCCCACACCAAACAGGCTACATTGCCTGGTGTTTACAATACTGCCATAATAATACAGTAGGCCTTAACCCGAAGCGGGTTAAATCGGCGGTTTGCAGAATTGAGTGTCATCAGCAGTGATAACATCTACAGCCTTAGGCAATTAAATTTATATCAAAGTATCAAGGCCCTCTTCATCAGTATTCGGGAAAGGAGAGAGGGAAAACATACCTTTCTAAATGCTAACGAGAGGAGGTGCGTGATGAATAAGCAACTCATCAGAGCCTCAGACGAAGCCGGTAGCGTCAGAGAGGCACTGAATCGAGACAGAGGAGAAAGGAAGGAGTTTATAGAGGAATAGTAGGGTTAGATAGAATTTCTTAGAGGACAGCCTCTGAGTTAGCGCTGAAGAGTCAATTAGTGTAGCATTTCTGGTGGTGTATTTGTTAGTTGTGCAGGATCGCCTAGAGCGCCTTTATGACAGAGGAAGTGGAGGGGAACTGCGGTAAGACGTGGAATACAATGGATGGGTTTGAAAAAAAATCGAAAAAGGTGATTCGTCTTACGAGGACAAAAGACAAAGAAAATAGTCTACGTTACGGCCACAAGGCCTTCGTCAGGAAAGGAAAGAAAGTGAAGGCTAGATAGGACACATAAAAACTAAAAAAAAATAAAAAATAAAAAAAAAATAAATAAAAACTGGGTACTTCCCTGAAGGCAAGAACCAAAATTCTATCAAAATCGCTGTCTGTTGATGAGCGCGTGGCTGAACAGAAAGTGACTTCCGCCGCCGGATGTACACAATGCATACTAAGAAACTAAAAAAACGAAACCGGACAATAAACTACCCAACGTGATAAAAGTGGGGACTGGAAATAGAAGAGGACAGAATGAGTGGGAGATAAATAAATATGAAATAAAAAAATGTATATGGCATACAAATAGAAGAATAGGATAAGAGTGGAAAGAGTAAAATAGAGCAAGAGAGGAGAGGGTGACCTCAGACAAAGGTGTGAAAAGTGTTGAGACCGGCTGGTTTTAGACACCCCATGCGGTGGATAAGACGGTTCTCAAGCTGTTCTCGGCTGGCAGTGTCAGAGGAGCAGGATCGGATCGCTGTGACCTGGATGTCGATGGGACCATGGTGGTCAGGACCATTGAAGTGTATAGCAACTGGTGTGGACTTTTGCTGAGCGATGTCATTTAAGTGCTGGCTGAATCTGTCCCCAAATTAGTGGTGTTGCCATGGGAACGAAGATGGGTCCCAGCTATGCCTGTCTATTCATGGGCCACTTGGAGCATCAGATATGGCAACAATACTCCGGTCCTTTCCCTGGGTTTTACCGCAGATATATCGATGATGGCATAGGTCTCACAGATATGTCTGAGACTGATTTACACCGCTTCATCGACTTTGTGAACCACTTTCACCCCACCATCAAGTTCACCTCCCTCGTCTCCACAGTATCTGTCAACTTCCTTGACATTACTATTTCTATCACGCCCTCCGGCCTTAATACCTCAGTATACTACAAGCCGACAGATGCCCACAGCTACCTCCTGTATACCTCTTCTCATCCTCGGGCCTGTCGTGACTCCCTTCCTTTTTCACAACTTCTCCGCCTCCGCCGTTTATGCCAAGACGACGATGACTTCTACTTACGAGCAAATGAGATGTTGGATTTCTTCCGTAACAGACTTTATCCAGAACATGTTCTCACCTCTGCTCTCCAACGTGTGCTCCCCATCTCTCGTCTGGAGGCCCTCAAACCTCACCATAAATCCACTTCGGATAGAGTCAAATTAATCTTGACCCATCACCCTCACAGTACTACTGTCAAACAGATCCTTTTCCGCCACCTCCCTATCCTCCAAGCAGAGCCTCTGACCCAAAAAGTATTCAGTGAAGCACCTTTGGTGGCATATAGACGTGACAAGAACTTGAAGGATCTTCTTGTTCACAGCCGTCTCCCAAAGGAGAATGCCACTCACTTTGGCACACTACCCTGTGGTCGGACACGATGCAACACGTGCAAGTATGTCATCTCAACCCAGAAGGTGTCCTTTCCTAAGGCTACGTACACCATCACTAGTAGCTTCACGTGTGAATCGCGCAATGTCATTTATACGATCATATGTAAACGTTGCTGCAAAAACCTATATTGGCCAAACAGGCAAACGACTTGGGGACAGATTCAGCCAGCACTTAAATGACATCGCTCAGCAAAAGTCCACACCAGTTGCTATACACTTCAATGGTCCTGACCACCATGGTCCCATCGACATCCAGGTCACAGCGATCCGATCCTGCTCCTCTGACACTGCCAGCCGAGAACAGCTTGAGAACCGTCTTATCCACCGCATGGGGTGTCTAAAACCAGCCGGTCTCAACACTTTTCACACCTTTGTCTGAGGTCACCCTCCTCCTCTCTTGCTCTATTTTACTCTTTCCACTCTTATCCTATTCTTCTATTTGTATGCCATATACATTTTTTTATTTCATATTTATTTATCTCCCACTCATTCTGTCCTCTTCTATTTCCAGTCCCCACTTTTATCACCTTGGGTAGTTTATTGTCCGGTTTCGTTTTTTTAGTTTCTTAGTATGCATTGTGTACATCCGGCGGCGGAAGTCACTTTCTGTTCAGCCACGCGCTCATCAACAGACAGCGATTTTGATAGAATTTCGGTTCTTGCCTTCAGGGAAGTACCCAGTTTTTATTTATTTTTTTTATTTAGTTTTTATGTGTCCTATCTAGCCTTCACTTTCTTTCCTTTCCTGACGAAGGCCTTGTGGCCGTAACGTAGACTATTTTCTTTGTCTTTTGTCCTCGTAAGACGAATCACCTTTTTTCGATTTTTTTTCAAACACATTCTTTATGACAGAGGAGTCATTTAGTTTATACATCTTCAGCGGGATAGTGTGTTAGTTAGTAACAATAGTGTAGTCAGGAGTGGTGGCTCTTACTTAAAGACCCCCACCTAGTATATTTCTTTATCCTTAGTTTTTTTCATGCAGGTGTGAAAGAGTGGGAAGTTTTATATTGTGTCTTTCATTGGAATTGTTCTTTTTTTCCAGGTTGTGCGAACTCGCACTTTTATTTGTTTGCTATGGTATTGATTTGTTGTTTAATAAACTATAAAATGTACACTGGATCAGTTTATCTTTAACTATACTGTACTTATATGCTTTGTCTGTATAGTGGTGTCTGTGGAATTTAGTGAAACCTTATCTCCTTTCTGGTAGTCAGAGGTGGTGAGACAGTAGCTCACAAATAAGTCACAAGTGGTGAGGGAGAGTCAATCTAGGTTCTCACCCTTGAAGTTATAAATCTCATACTTCCACATTCACTGTCATTCTCATCTAAATCTATCTTCTCAGACTTTCTCATAACTAGGGTCTTGTCTCTGTACTCAGACAGACTCTAACAAATTAAAGCTACTTCGTGACATCGACCCAGGAGCCGTTTGCAGCCTAAAAAAATCCCACCTAATCTGGGGATCGAACCATAGACCACTGAGCTAGGAAGCCAGTGCACTAACCACTATGCTACCGCGACTCCAGAGAATATAAGACATAATAATAATTACAGTAGCACCTTCAGTCATAACTGACTATGGGAATGTGCCCCTGAGGTGACAGCCCTTCAGTCATAACTAACTATGGGAATGTCCCCCTGAGGTGATAGCCCTCAGCTGCTTTTTTCTTCTGATGTTCCTTTTGACGTTTTCTTGTCTCTTCAACTTGTGAGAGCTTCTTTTCGCCCAATCTGAGGTGGCACCGTAGAGAGCATTGCCATTTGGTGCAACTGGCAGCTTCACCCTCCCAGGTTGCAGGATTTATGTCCAGTGCCCTCATGTCTCTCTTGCACACATCTTTGAACCTCAGCTGTGGTCAGCCAACTGTTCTTTTGCCATATTCCAGTTGTCTGTAAAAGGTATCTTTCAGGATGCAACCATCTTCCATGCGGTGGACATGGCCAAACCAGCATAGTCTGCACTGTCTAAGCAGTGTATACATGCTTTCAAGGTCAGCACGTGACAGCACCTCGACATTTGTCACATGTTGTCCTTCCACGAAATACCGAGGATGTGGCACTGTGGATGGAAGGAAGGTATTGAGCATTCTTTCTTGTTTAGCATAGGTTGTCCATGTCTCACTGCCATATAGAAATGTGGGAATATATGATAGTGCATGGGACTATAGAAGAATGACTGAGAATATAGGACAGTGTGTGGGAATATAGGACAGTGGGAATATAGGACAGTGTGTGGGAATATAGGATAGGGTGTGAGAATATAGGACAGTGAGTGGGAATATAAGACAGTGTGAGAATATAGGACAAGGTGTGAGAATATAGGACAGTGAGTGGGAATATAAGACAGTGTGAGAATATAGGACAGTGAGTGGGAATATAAGACAGTGTGAGAATATAGGATAGGGTGTGAGAATATAGGACAGTGTGTGGGGATATAGGACAGTGTGTGAGAAAATAGGACTGTGTATGAGAATTTATGAGTCTGTGGGAATGCTGGACAGAATGCAAAAGTGTAGGAAGGGGGGAGATAAGACGGTGTCTAGCCAAATGCTGAACTTTTCAGGATCGTATCCCCTTCTCACAGCTGGCGAGAGATACTTGTTATATACAAGTATAAAAGCAACCAAAATTGTCATAGTTTCTGCAATACTGATTACATGTGATTACGTTTAATCTATTTTTTTTATTAATAAAAAAAAATCTCCTATTTAACTGCTGATGGGTTATAATTAGGATGTATAGTGTTTATAATTTTAGATACGGTAGTATATTCAATTGCCCATACCTTCGTACAATGTACGGATTTTTGATACTTTTAGCAGTGTACGGCCGTACAGACTTGTACGGATTCTTCCCCCCCCCCAATTTTTTTTTTTTTTTTAATTCTAAAAATATTTTTCAACCCAAGTTTTTTTAAATTTTAAATCAGAAAATATTTTCTAGCCCAGGTTTTTTTTTTGGACCAATTTTTTTTATTTTTAATTGCGGGAATCTCGGCGTCCGTTTTTAAACTGAGGTCTCTCCCAGCAACCAATCAAATTCTTTTATACCCAACAATTCGGCAAAAACTTCGAATTCAGCCTCAAACGCTTTCGGTTTACAGCGTGACATGACGTATTTTTAAAGTTACCTGTTATCAGCCACGCTTGCCAAGACACTTCGACGCCATTTTGTTTAAAAAAGCTAAGTACTTATAACTTGGTTAAATATTGCTGTTGTTTTGCTTTGTTGCAATTTAATCGCTGTCTTAATCTTTCCAGTTATATCTTGCCCTTCAATATATTTCCGATAAATTGTCATAATATTCTTTGTAGGCCCTACATAACTAGCAAAAAAGTTTGTTTGCGTTAAGTAGGCCTACTTTATTCCAGTGCTCGAGATTCGCTGCTTTATTTTTTAATAAAGTGGCAATCTGTTATCACTGGTCTAGGCTACCAACTCTTAAATAATAATTTTGTAAATTTTTGGTGGTACGTTTTTTCTTCCTAGATTTGATATTCTGTTCATAATTTTGTTTATTTTATTTTTTTTGCTGTTAGCCGTTTGCTTTGTTCGTTGTATTTTTTAATCATTCTCTTCGTCTACAAAGATTATTAGTTGAAATATTTCATCCACTGAATGATGGCTGAGCCTAATTCAAAGAAACAAAAGCTTGCAGGTCATGGTAAGTTTCAGGTCAAAACCCACACAGACTGCAGGAGGTCCATGAATGCAGACACACTCACTTCTATTTTACAGTGTAAGATTAACATTGATACATGCTGTGCAGACTTTAAGCCCACAAATGCAATTCTGCAAAGTGCTAAAAGTGCATGTGTTGATTATAATACAAAACACTGTACATTGAAAGAATAGTGTACCTCATGATCACTAAGTTTTTTATATGTAAAGAACAGCATGAGACTATTAGCATGTTTTATATCACAATAATTCAAATGCTAATAGATTTGTATATGTCATTTCTCATTTTAAAACTGTATTGCGTATAATTTATTAATATATTTTTTGCGTAAGGATTTTTGGGTGTTTGTAAGGATTTTTTTGGTCCAGCGTACAGATTTTTGTCTCAGGAGATTGACAGGTATGATTGCCGCTATTTGTTTAAGCATTATTGCTCATCATTAATAACTGTACAAAGTAAATGAGCATTTCTAATTCTGAGTGTTTATTTTTCTCTGCTTAAAATACCTGATTCTTCATATCATTTGTGTTGTTTATGTCTGGTATTTTTTTAAAGTGGTGGTGGATGTTAAGAAAGCTGTGGTGGATGTTAAGAAAGCTGTGGTGGATGTTAAGAAAGCTGTGGTGGATGTTAAGAAAGCTGTGGTGGATGTTAAGAAAGCTGTGGTGGATGTTAAGAAAGCTGTGGTGGATGTTAAGAAAGCTGTGGTGGATGTTAAGAAAGCTGTGGGTATATTTATTTTATCAATAATTTTTGATAGACTGAAGATGAGTATAATTATGCTGCTGGTGGTTCCCAGAGGTACTTTGAGGAGACAAAATAAAATGACCTCCACTCCAACCAATCCTGTCATTGCAGGCAACCAAATCGTTCACGTTATAATGTTTGTAAGGGGGCCCCAGTTCCAGGGGCCTCTCAAGAGACAAAGATGGAATAGGACTACTGCTTATGCAGGCATTTCGTAAGAGGTGACTCGTAAGAGGTGACTGACTCATAAGAAGTGACTTGTAAGAGGTGACTGACTCGTAAGAGGTGACTCATAAGAGGTGACTTGT
Source organism: Oreohelix idahoensis (assembly GCA_024509875.1). Lineage (NCBI taxonomy): Eukaryota > Metazoa > Mollusca > Gastropoda > Stylommatophora > Oreohelicidae > Oreohelix > Oreohelix idahoensis. Next base: position 297,412 of record JAMPIV010015900.1, read on the forward strand.
AAGAGGTGACTGGTAAGAGGTGACTTGTAAGAGGTGACTGGTAACAGGTGACTGGTAACAGGTGACTCGCAAGAGGTGACTGACTCATAAGAAATGACTCGTAAGAGATGACTGACTCGTAAGAGGTGACGACTAGTAAGAGGTGACTGGTAAGAGGTGACTGGTAAGAGGTGACTCGTAAGAGGTGACTCGTAAGAGGTGACTCATAAGAGGTTGTCAATGAGGCAACCTCATCACGAAAAACAAACTGCGACATGAATTACCACAGCTTGAGCACATTAATACTGGGGAGCAAGTTTCCTGTTTGAGAATCATCTGCAGCGGTGGCTCTATGCTTCATAAAATTGAGAAATCGGGGGATGATGATTTATGTAAAAGCATGTTTAAAACAAAAACATCATGTCTTCTGTCAAATAGTGAACTCAATTATAAAGCTGTCACTCACTCAGCCAGTCTTGTTTCAACTTGTATAACTGCCTGTCCTGATCCTTCCTGTTGTTCCAGACAGCCATATTGTGAGTATCGCGGTACTCACTGACCGTATCATTTCTGCTATAGCCAGGCATCGTTGACGTTCTTAAGAAGAGAGAAAGCTGAGAGTAATCATCTTTTGGCTGACAGATGTTTGGTACATCAAGCATGCAGGAAGGACGGGCACGTGCTCGCATTGTTTTCTTGCTCTCCTTGACCTGTCAAGAAATATCTATTATAGGGATGTTCAGTTAACTTCAAGATGCTTTTTTTGCGTTTGGTTATACAGTATTAGTTATTATTATTCTGCTTTCACGTTTGACCCTGTTGACTGTTGTTTCAGGCAAGTACAAGACAGAAAAATACATTTTAAAGCCAGGTTTTTTGGTATGGCAATTTACTTTAAAGCACACTCAAAACATAAAGATTATTTTTTCTGAAATTTTAAAAACTGATGAGAAACTGCCCATATTAATCAATTTAAATTTTATATATATATGAGCAGGTTAGACAACAACATTGATAATTAAAGTTAAAGAAATCAAAAATGAAAAGTGAATTCCGTATAACATGTCTAAATATTAATCAGTGCCGACTGTATCAAAATTGTCTTGTTCCACAGGTTTTTTTTAGCACCTGTCATTTATTATTAGCAACATAACTGAAATCATAAAATTTGAAAGCTGTTTCATCGTTTACAATGTCACCTGTTATCATCATCTGCTCCCTTTATTCCCCAGAGAACCTAGTTTTACCATTTTGCTCTCCCCTTGTTTTCTATGTTAGGATATCCTGTTTAGTCTGCCCGTGAGGTTCTAGTTACTTCGGCTGCTCCTCCTCCTGTTTTTGTCCATATAAGTGTGGGTTTCAGTCAAGCATGTCTGGCTATAATGGGGTTGGTGAGGGTACAATGATTCACCAAAGTTTGAATGAAAGTAAGGTCAAGGTCAAGGTAGTCCTATAGCAGATACTGACATAGGGGAGTGAAGTGTTAGAGACTTCACCATACTAGGTCCAGCATCAAGAGGTGGGGTGACAAGTTCCTTTCCTTGCTGCCTTTTCCTTCCCTAACTCAAAGAGAAGAGTCAGGTATCCATTTACAGCTGGGTAGACGAGCGTGTCTGTACCGTGATTAAAACATGGCACCTTAGCCCCGAGAGACCAACACTCTAACCACTCTGCCAATTGGATGGTCTGAATGAAAGTAGAGTATACGAATATAAAAAATTATATATGAAAGAAGACACACAAATATTTGTAAATTATTTGGCAAACAGTTTCATTAATGTGTGAATACCTTCAGCTGACTTAAATCAATCAGAGGATATGGTGCAACAGTAGCTGTGCCACTGGCTTTTTCCTTGGGTTTATACCAAGATGGCAGTCTCTTTTCTTCCTCTTCAAACTGTGTCATTCCCATCTGCTTCCTCTCACTGGCCAGGAATGCCTTCCTTTCTGTTTCCTTCTGCTGCTGGACTGCATGCTCAATGCGCTGTCGATGAAAATCTGCTTCCTTTTCTATTTCTGGCCTGTAGTATACAACTTCAGGCCGAGTACTGTACGGGCAGTGAGTGTTTAAGCAAAAGCCAGGTTTACAACCACCAGGACAAACGTTTAACTTTGGTGGACACAAGCTTTTCTCTTCCCGTGGAACACAAACACGGGCGGTGCTCAGTGCCATTTCAGAAGATGGTACTCCTCATGCCTAAAACAACAAGAGAACAAATAAGACCATGACAGTTAAAGAACAGAAAAGTACTAAATCTGTGACATTTTCAAATACTTAGCCCATATTAAGTGTGAACAAAATGAATTATCACAAGAATGGAGCCAATAAATTATCACTATGTGCCTGCAACACTAAAAGATCTTGTTTCAGAACACAGGGAAGACCAAGGGTCAGATAGACAACATAATATAAATCCTGCAATAACATGAGCTCACAGCAGGCACTGCTGACTTAATTTTTCTGTCTCTTGCTGTGAAGTGTGATGGGAAGTTAAAGTTTGCATTCTTTAATCTAGTGTCATGAAATAGCTGCTGTGAAGTGTTATGGGAAGTTGAAGTTTGCATTCGTGAACGAAGTGTCTTGAAATAGCTGCTGTGAAGTGTTATGGGAAGTTGAAGTTTGCATTCTTTAATCTAGTGTCTTGAAATAGCTGCTGTGAAGTGTTATGGGAAGTTGAAGTTTGCATTCTTGAATCTGGTGTCATGAAATAGCTGCTGTGAAGTGTTATGGGAAATTGAAGTTTGCATTCTTGAATCTAGTGTCATGAAATAGCTGCTGTGAAGTGTTATGGGAAGTTGAAGTTTGCATTCTTGAATCTAGTGTCATGAAATAGCTGCTGTGAAGTGTTATGGGAAGTTAAAGTTTGCATTCTTGAATCTAGTGTCATGAAATAGCTGCTGTGAAGTGTTATGGGAAGTTGAAGTTTGCATTCGTGAACGAAGTGTCTTGAAATAGCTGCTGTGAAGTGTTATGGGAAGTTGAAGTTTGCATTCTTTAATCTAGTGTCTTGAAATAGCTGCTGTGAAGTGTTATGGGAAGTTGAAGTTTGCATTCTTGAATCTGGTGTCATGAAATAGCTGCTGTGAAGTGTTATGGGAAATTGAAGTTTGCATTCTTGAATCTAGTGTCATGAAATAGCTGCTGTGAAGTGTTATGGGAAGTTGAAGTTTGCATTCTTGAATCTAGTGTCATGAAATAGCAGCTGTGAAGTGTTATGGGAAGTTGAAGTTTGCATTCTTGAATCTAGTGTCATGAAATAGCTGCTGTGAAGTGTGATGAGTCTTAATGTTTGCATTCTTGAATCTAGTGTCATGAAATAGCTGCTGTGAAGTGTTATGGGAAGTTGAAGTTTGCATTCTTGAATCTAGTGTCATGAAATAGCTGCTGTGAAGTGTGATGGGTGTTAAAGTTTGCATTCTTGAATCTAGTGTCATGAAATAGCTGCTGTGAAGTGTTATGGGAAGTTGAAGTTTGCGTTCGTGAACGAAGTGTCTTGAAATAGCTGCTGTGAAATGTTATGGGAAGTTGAAGTTTGCATTCGGGAATCTAGTGTCATGAAATAGCTGCTGTGAAGTGTTATGGGAAGTTGAAGTTTGCATTCTTGAATCTAGTGTCATGAAATAGCTTCTGTGAAGTGTTATGGGAAGTTAAAGTTTGCATTCGTGAACGAAGTGTCTTGAAATAGCTGCTGTGAAGTGTTATGGGAAGTTGAAGTTTGCATTCGTGAATCTAGTGTCATGAAATAGCTGCTGTGAAGTGTTATGGGAAGTTGAAGTTTGCATTCTTGAATCTAGTGTCATGAAATAGCTGCTGTGAAGTGTTATGGGAAGTTAAAGTTTGCATTCTTGAATCTAGTGTCATGAAATAGCTGCTGTGAAGTGTTATGGGAAGTTGAAGTTTGCATTCGTGAACGAAGTGTCTTGAAATAGCTGCTGTGAAGTGTTATGGGAAGTTGAAGTTTGCATTCTGGAATCTAGTGTCATGAAATAGCTGCTGTGAAGTGTTATGGGAAGTTGAAGTTTGCATTCGTGAACGAAGTGTCTTGAAATAGCTGCTGTGAAGTGTTATGGGAAGTTGAAGTTTGCATTCTTTAATCTAGTGTCTTGAAATAGCTGCTGTGAAGTGTTATGGGAAGTTGAAGTTTGCATTCTTGAATCTGGTGTCATGAAATAGCTGCTGTGAAGTGTTATGGGAAGTTGAAGTTTGCATTCTTGAATCTAGTGTCATGAAATAGCTGCTGTGAAGTGTTATGGGAAGTTGAAGTTTGCATTCTTGAATCTAGTGTCATGAAATAGCTGCTGTGAAGTGTTATGGGAGCTGCTGTGAAGTGTTATGGGAAGTTGAAGTTTGCATTCTTGAATCTAGTGTCATGAAATAGCTGCTGTGAAGTGTTATGGGAAATTGAAGTTTGCATTCTTGAATCTAGTGTCATGAAATAGCAGCTGTGAAGTGTTATGGGAAGCTGAAGTTTGCATTCTTGAATCTAGTATCATGAAATAGCTGCTGTGAGCCTGTGTTGTTGTAGGATTTATGTAATGTTGTCTATCTGCCTCTTGGTCTTTCCTATGCTCTGAACCCAGATCTTCTACTGTTGTAGGCACATCGTGGTAATTTTTTTTATTGTGCTCCATTCTCATGATATGGCCAAACCACTTAATTTTCTGTCTCTCTATATACTTGATGCAGGAAGTAGTTTCTCCAATTTTTTCTGATGTCATCATTACGTATCCTGCCTCTGCTGGTAACATTAATGGCTTTTCTGAAGCATCTCATCTTACAGGATGTGATTTTCATCTCCTGTGTTTTGATTAGGGACCTTGTTTGACATTGACAGAAAAGAGCTGGTAAGAATATACTATTTATCAGCTGTTGTTTAGTTTCAGTACTGATACTTGGGTGTTTGACGAGTGTTGACAGTTGGTATTTGATGAGTGTTGACAGTTGGTGTTTGAATAGTGTTGACAGTTAGTAAGTAAATGTAAAATGATATTCATACCAAAAGAACAAGTTTTACACACACAAAAAAACAACCAACAATGTTTCAGAGAAAAAAAACTTTATCCACAATGACAAACAAGAGACATCATATGGCAAATGTATGTAGGGCAAGGAAGCGACTAAGGAGGCTGAGGCATAAGGCCAGCAACTCCAAACTAAAATAACTGCAATAACATGAACAAATTATCCAGACCATGTAATTTAACCCAGCCATCAAAGACAAAAGAAGGTCCTTTAATATGGAAGATTCTGATGCAGAGAAAACGGAAAGGAGTCTGGATTGCTTGCTCACTATCTTTCTTCTAGGAAAATCTCCAGAATGAAATGGTAAAACGTGAAATAAACTCTGAAAAATATCACAGGTGACAGCAGTATAAAACTGACAACATGGGACTGGGCAAAACAAGATGGAAGGGAAAAGAAAGGAAGAAACAGCACACACACAAAAATAGTGCAATCCTCTGGACATGAGGAAGAAAGTGCTTCTCACAGTGAACATCGGCTCTACTGCTATAAAAAAAAAGTACAGAAAGAACTTACAGAATCTGAAGCAATGGGACCAAGAATGATAACAGTGGCATTGAAAATTGATATAAGGAAAATAAAATTAAACATTAGTTGATTTAATGCATCAACCAATGACAAAGAAGCACACGCAAAAGAAGAATTTTAAACCAGACTTCAAACATCATGGATAAAAAGTGAAGAAAAATATAAACGTCTTGATGGGTGACCTAAATACAAAAGTAGGAACAAACAGTAACGGCTTGGAATTTCTGGAATGTTTAGGACATGTCAACAGACAACAACAAAATTTTATTGAAAGCCATAAGGGACATTAAAGGTGAAACAAAAGAGGGCCGATGGGAATGACAGCTGCCTTAATGGAAAGATCAGTTGCATTTTGCTTGGGAATATGGACATCAGAACCAATGCACATTTGCCCGGGACTACCCCAGGGTTCTCCACTGTCACCAGTGCTATTTGTTCTCCACTGTCATCTGTGCTATTTAACACCTATACAGCAAAAATAGCTGCAATTCAACCAATGGGTTTGGGATGAACATTCATTTTTGCTGATCACTTGCTCATTTACAGGACTGGCTCAGACAAAAAATGGTCAAACGCATACATGAGACTCTTCAGGCAGTTTCTAAATGGTGTAAGGAAGCCAGCTCGTAGATCAATCCCAAAAAAGCCTGTATGCTTCATGTTGAAAGCAGATCTTCCAGACATTACTCTCAGTGGACAGATTATTGAAAGGCAAGACAAGCTGACATACCTTGGAGTAATATTCGATTGCGGGCTATAGTATAAGCACCATGTTGATTACATCATACAGAGTGCAAGAGAGGTCTGGCAGCCCTAAAACAATGGCTGCAGTGCACCTGGAGCAGAGACTATGTTTCTCCTGTATCATCAGCTGGTCATGTCTGTAACCGAGTATGGCCTGGGAATACTCACGCTGTCAATATCACAATGTGAGCGACTGGAACACATTCAAAATCAAGGGATATGTATAGTCTTGGGCTGTACGTGAGATACCCCAATTGTGATGATGCAGCACATGCTTGGATTGCTGTCAATTAGATCCAGATATGTGATGGCCCAGGCAAAAGCTTATATGTGAGTAAACAACAGGCAGAAGGCATCCTCTGCATGGGAACATAGCTGACATCACAGCAGCAAGAATAAAGAAGGGCATTTCACGGATGGTGCAGGCAGAGGCAACTATTCGACAGGTGACCACAGTTGAAAATATATTCAAGGAAGAAGAGTGAAGAACGTCATGTGAGAAGTGGACGAACTACCAACAAGTCATCATCAGCCTTTGTAGAGACTGCAGAACTTGGACCAATGGGATTGCGCAGCTGGAAATTGATCAGCTGATAAATGATCATGCTGGGGATGAAGACATCATTGTGTACACTGATGGGTCTGTAATCCATAATAATAAATCAGGGTGGGGCTTCTCTGCTAGAATAAAGAGCAGAATCGTCACTGAACATAGCAGGGCTTACATGATAACAACTCCAGCATGAGAATGGAGGTAGAGGCAGCTACTGCAGCCTTAAGGTGACTGTCTGAAACTTCATTAACAAGGGCAGTTATTGTATCAGACTCACAATCCATGCTTCGGAAGGTCCAAAGTGGATGGCTCCAACATGAATGGAAAACCTCCATAGAAGCCTCAAATCTTCAGGAACTGGTGTGGATCTACTGTCCTGGTCATGAAGGGCACGCGACAATGAAAGAGCTGACAGACTAGCTTCAAGAGCATCCATAGAAGGTGCACTGGATATGGATAAGGGAGAGATACTGAGGACAATTAATGATCGCCTATTAGAGAATGACACTGCAATCGATGAATCATCAAGGCTAAGATTGCTGGAATTTGGCATCAAACGTAAGACCAGCAGGGATGGACGTATGAGAGGATGCATCCGGCGTGTATACAACCAGCACGCAACAGGAACAATTAGCATTCATACCTTTCAACATTTGCTGAGGGAGACTGGGTTACGTATGGGTTTGCCCAGAGTGCAATGATGTTTATTCGGATCCACTATAATAATGTTTGGTGTTAACGACCTGCCGCAGTACACTGATATTGCAAACACTGTTCTCAAACTGAAGTGATAAGACATCGTAATTAACAGAGTTTGTCAACGCCCAATTAACACGATTGTCGTCCGTGTTACTGATGGCATTTTCATACATAACACAACATTTAAACCCTTCACATTATTCAAATGCCATTCTGGACTACTTTTATAACATCTTAAATGGAATAGTTTTCTTTAATTCTCTCAAATAAATGATGGTATTAATCATGTCTGCTATTCTCTGAAAATCCGATAAGCTATGGATTAAACTGACGTTGCGTGATTCTCATCATTATGCACTGCAGGCCAATTGGAATTTGCAAATTTGAAACGCTTTGTACCATAATACTGTGCTTTATCTCATACAATATAGTTAGACGGCGTGCACTACATGAACAGAAAGGTCTAAAAGCGTGTGTAAAATAGCAGAAAGTTGAAAGCTCAACTTGCCTTTGGCGCGCACAAGGATTAGCTGTCACCGCTTATGTTGGCTATCGGTAACTTAGCAATGTCGGACATTTTGTTATTTTACAATTCCTGTTCCGGATTTCGGACTGCCCACTGCAAGATATATTAAAATCAGAAGGCAGATATTTTTGTCAAAGAAGCAGGATGCCAAAATTCATACTAGATGCGAAAACATGCAGAGATAAACGCAATGAAAAAAAACATAGCTTCAAAGAAATATGGCATAGAAAACAACCAGTCAGATAAAACAAAAGCATACAACTCCATAACAAAAAAGAGTAAATTAATATTAGACAAACATAAAGGTATGTTTTCAGGCACTCGTAAGAAATAAAGAAGTAGAACACTTGGACAACAGAAAAACAACAGACGTGAGTGGCTTACCCAGGGTTCGAACCCCGTACCTTCCGTACGACAACTCCGCCTAGCTATCAAGCGAATCACACTGACCCCACGGCCACAAGATAACTTCCGGTGTTATCTTGTGTGCTTGATAGCTAGGCGGAGTTGTCGTACGGAAGGTACGGGGTTCGAACCCTGGGTAAGCCACTCACGTCTGTTGTTTTTCTGTTGTCCAAGTGTTCTACTTCTTTATTTCTTACGAGTGCCTGAAAACATACCTTTATGTTTGTCTAACAAAAAAGAGACTTGAGTTATCATTTCTGTATTTCAGAGCTGGCATTTGCTGATGATGTTGCCCTGATTGCTAAATCAGAGGCACATCTCCAATCCAACTTGCAAGTCTGGAAGAAGAGCTGGAGAAGAGAGGGATGGTCATAAGCAGCTCTAAAACAAAATCCATGGTGATATCACGAGAAGAAAGAAGACATCAGATTAAGCTGGGAGAACAGGTCCTGGAACAGGTCGACCACTTTAAATATCTCGAAGCCATTATAGACCGAAAGGGAGGCATCAAAGAAGAGTTAGCCACTCGAAAAGCAGCAGCTGGGAGACTTTTTCAGGCCATAAATCGAGGATTCCTCAGCAAGAGAGAGGTTGGTAAGAAAACGAAGATGGCTGTATACCGCTCCACCTATGTCCCAGTCTTGACATATGGATGCGGGTCATGGGCAATGACTACAACCCACAAAAGCCAGATCCAAACCTCAGAAATTGGGTATCTGAGGAAGGTGGTTGAAGTATCAAGAAGAGACATGGTCCGCAACCAGTCGATACGTCAAGGCCTAAAATCCCACCCCTTGCAGACCCAAGTAGAACAGTCCCAACTAAGATGGTTTGGCCATGTCTGCAAAATGGGAGAAGATCGGCTACCACGACAAGCATGGGAAACAAAGAGCCAGAGATCTAGACCCCCAGGACGACCCAGAGTGCGCTGGGAGGACAACATTAGACAATCGTTGAAGGACCGAGGACTAGAATGGAACCAGGCCAGGAGGAAGACAGCCGATAGGGTAGTCTGGCGCTCTCTCTTCCAAACCTCTACACCTCACGGTAGAAGGGGAACGACTAAGTAAGTAAGTAAGTTATCATTTTCTGACTGTGGAACCCATCACTGCAGACTCGCATACCATATGTTCAACAAATTAATAATCTGGCAGTCAGGTATGTATCCACGTGGGAAAGGCATGCAGACCTAGAATATGTCCTCAGAGAATGTCAGCTCCGCGAAAGAGGTAGATTGACGGTATAGCCTTCACCAACCCCTTTGAGGGAGAAACTGTATGACGTTGACAGAAGTCTGAGACAGACCATCTGAATGAGAGAAACTGTATGACGTTGACAGAAGTCTGAGACAGACCATCTGAATGAGAGAAACTGTATGACGTTGACAGAAGTCTGAGACAGACCATCTGAATGAGAGAAACAGATGTTATTATATTAAAGTGAACGACGAAGAAGGAGAAGGCTGGTTGTAGTGGTGATATCTGGTTTATTATCATAAGCTTTACAGTTAAGCAACAAGGAAAATAAAAGAAAAGATAGTGTACCTTTATTTCCAATTCACTACCCCATCTCTAGCACACCAACATCAAATCAAATCTACTGTATTTATATTTCATTGTTCGTGTACCATTGTCCCTAGTTGATGGCGCTGGTGCTAGCTTCTTTTTCTTATTCGTTCGCTCTTATCTGGTCATATCTATTTCTCGCATAAAGTTGGCTGTCTGTCTCAGGCTTCTGACATCACAATACAGTATATCCCTCAAATGGGTTAGTGAATGTCATGCTGTCAATCTACTTATCTTGAGGAAAATAAATAAATATTACATACATTTACACTTGTCAACGCTTTCGCTCTTTTACCTTTTTTCGCATACGCTCGATTGTTAAGCTAAGTTCTTTGATGAGATCGAATCGTGTTAATTTGTTCTCGACAGGGATAAGAAGGAAGACTATCGTCTATCATTTTTCTCTGATCTGTTCGCCTATAGTTAATTATTCTCGGTGAAAGATTTGAGATGAAAGACATTGATCGCTGGGAATGGCCATATGAAGCAGAATGTGAGAAACGCACACTGGAAGTTTTATTGCCAATGTCTGATCAGATCGAGAGAAGTTACTGTAGGTGTTAAGTCTGGTTTCGGTAAGGGTGTGTAGAATTCGTTTCATTCGTAGAATGAGCAAGGGAATATGTAAATCTGGACGTAGGTGCCAACATCTGGCAAATGAGTCGGTTCGGGTTATAGACGTAGCCTTCCCTTGATTTCGGAGAGATATATACCCGAGAAATCTAACTAAATTCATCCAGTAAAGCCAGAAAGACTAGAACCATCTAGCTGTCGATTCCTAAGATCTCTGTTAATAGAAGTATCATTTAGTTGGTCGATTGGAGATAGTTTATTTCTGCGCTAGTGGTAAATATATATATCTAGTGTTGAGTGATTTAAGTGGTAGATCGCCTATTTCATTTTCACTAGTTTATTTCAGTGCAGAGTGATTAAATGATAAGTCAGTTATATTTCTCTAGTTTACTGTGTTACAGTGGATAGCAAAATAAATTATAATTTCTAGCTAAAACTCATTCAGCTATAAATAAATTTAATTAAATTGCTAGTAACCAGTCGGTGAATATTTTAACTAAGTAAATGCACTGATTCATCATTGAGTATTGACGAGATACGTATGTATTTCTAAATCATGATGATTGATTCTCTTAATGACTAGAATTTATTTCACGGAGTTTTAAACGATGAGACAAGCTCTAAGCTTATAGTTTCTGATTTAAGTTAAATAACCGAAGTGATATTATATTCTTCGCGAGGGTAGGATAGGATGTGTATAATATTATGATTTAGTATTCTGTATGTTTCTTTTTCTTTATACAGCGTCTGGGTCAGCCCAAAATCTACCAGCGGTTTTTTTTTCAGTATGTGAGAATAACCTAGAAGAAACATTTTTGTAATTTAAATAAGTGAGTTTCCAAGTTACAACCTGTCTGGCATTGTGTTTGCATCCAGAAAGAGACAGAGTACTCATCTCACGAACTTTAATACTAAATGCAATAACTGGGCCTATCGAGCCAGATTATAATTCTTCCCAACAATCTCATTGTATATTCAGCCCCTGTGGCGAGAGAAATTACAAACAGTAACATTTCCGACGTTTTGACTAATTGTGGTGTGACCAAGAATTTTACATTTGAGAGAAGTTACCAACCTGTCATTTTTCCTAAGTAGTGGAAACCTCGTGATTCTGACACTGTGAGCCCGTTTAAAATTTCTTACCTAAACTGATTCAAGCGACATTAACAGTAATCTGAAAATATAGTTATAAAGTGAACGCTCCCCGGAACATTGGAAGAAACCTGTATCTGCAGAGCTGGGATTCTCTTTATCAAAAGAATACAGATTCACTGTAGAGGTGTGTCCTGAAGTTTGCGCCAGAAGGCGAAAAACATCACGTTTGTTGGTAAGAAAGTACGTCAGGGGCCCCTGTGAATGAACAGAGAGAAAGCAGAACGAGTGATTCTTTAATTTTTTTTATTCATGCACCCACTTTGAAATTTCTTTATGCAATTTTTGTTGCTAAATGCTGATTTCCTCTTAGGATAGATTAATATATCAACTCTGTTCTTAACTATAGAGGGTAATCCTAGACCATAGTGTATAAATCTATGACTCTTTGGGGCTATAACTTTTCTGCTAACGGGATCGTGGGCTCAACCGAGGGGGAAAGGATTACACCTATGGGGGAGGCTATTATTCTTTTAGTAATTCTTTGACCTATGTGTAATTATATGTGCTTGATATTCTAATTTATTGTTGTGTTGAATTTTCTTATGATAAATAAAATTTACATAAACTTATTCAAGTGTGTCGGTCAGCTCGTCCCAAAATATCTATATTCCATTGTTATAGTTTTCACGTCTGTGCGTCTAACTGTCGTCACTTATGTGTGTGTATGTGAGTGGTATATATATATATATATATATATATATATATATATATATATATATATATATATATATATATATATATATATATATATATATATATATATATATATATATATATGTGTGTTCTAATAGACTGTCTGACACATCTAGTTCTGTTGTAGAGATAGGCTGAAGGAGAGAAAAACTTCTCAAATTCAGGGACAGACTTGTGACAGCCCGTGGTTGTATTATGAATCATATATGACAATGTCCGTCCAGGTTCGCTTACCTCTGTGGTTAGCTATAATATGCTGTATACCACACAGTCACACACACACAGCACGTGATGCGATAACGCCATGGTAATTTGAATAGTGTTTATTTACATATGAAAGGATCATTGCTGTCTGCTCTGACCTCCACATTTGGTCCATCATAGAATATACAATGTAAGTTCATTCTTTCACCACTCTCTCTCGCCCGGTATCGAATCCACACCTTCTGACCTTTAAACCATCAGTGATCATTCAGGTGCTATAGTCTCCATTTCTTAGATTATTGTTATTCATATTCTCTCAGTGTTCAGGTTATCTTGATGGGACCGGGCATCTCCGGGGGTGTTAATTTCCCTTGCCTCACTGAAGAATATGACTACTGTCTATATGTATTGTAAAACACTCTACGTACCTTTTCCTTTCTGAATAATAACTAACTCACACCGTTTCTCCTTCTGAACAAGAATTCTCACTGTTCAATAATTCGGGTTAATCATTACCCAAAGTATTTCTTGTCCATGAAATATTTATCATCTAAACTACTTGAATACTGCCATTATCATGGCTGCCCGCGTATATGCGGCTTCCCTCTCTGCCTCACGCTTCTGGACTGCCCGCGGAGAAAAGCGTGCATTCACTGGATTACCCTTCACCTCTCTCATGCGCAACATTGTTCGCGCATCTCCTTTTTGTACTCTATCTGAACCTACCCATTCATAATTCTCTTTATTCCTTCCCTTTGACTGTAAGTCGTTCCCTAACTGCCACAGACTCTATTATTTTCCACCATCTCGCTCGTGAAAATATGTCCGTCCCCCAGATCGCAAGTGTAGAACTGTAGAACCAGACAATATCAGTGGAACATGAGATAAGAAAACTCGTTGACATAAGAGAAGTCAAACGCTGAGGAAATCTGTTGATAGCATTACAAGGCAGTCATTGTTCTGAAATATCAAGGGAAAGATAATAAAAAAAGGGAGGCCAAATGGAACTTGTGTGGATCTACTGTTCTGGTCATAAATACTGTAAACTTGGCAAGTGAATATAAATCATAGAAATCTATATAAATAAACGGGTCTTGAGATAGGAGCACTGGATACAGTAAACCTAGGGTCAGTTTGAATCTGCTATAATACTTACTCTCCCGGTTCCAGTTTAGCGAGAGGAGCATCTCCAGGTACATATTTTCCGAAGGGTGTGCGCGCGCATGGGGAGAATAAGATACATGAACGCAACATGTCAACGTAGACAGTTTAAAAAATAGTAAAGGTTTTTAAGAATTGGTTAGTGACAGATTCTTTTGTTTTTAAAAAGTGGCCAGGAAAAACCCTGTTTAGGAATTCCAAGTGTCTATCATCATCATTACTATCGCTCATCACTATCACTCATTACTATCGCTCATCACTATCACTCATTACTCATTATCACCATCTTCATCTCGTGGCTGTCTCCAGCTCTTTACTTCGTGTATTTTCTTGTCTCCCTCTATTTGTCTTCCCTTGGGATTCCACCAGAAAGACTGCCTTGTAATGCTATTAGCTGGTTTCTTCAATGTATGCCTTATCCAACGCCAAATTCTTTTCCTCGCCTTATGTTCCACTGATATTAGCCTGAATTGTTCAATCAGTTCCCCTTTGGTGATCTGGTCATACTATCTCAATGTTTCTGTTCTGTGCAAACATCCATATTGTGAAAGTTTTAAAATCGTTGGAAATCTGCTTGCTTAATCAATAGTTATTATTATTAAAAGGTATATATTATCATAGGAAAGCATTACTGTATAAACAAACGGATCCAAGGGAGAGGATGGCAAATTGACTATAGGAATATACATTCTGGTATTGAAAATGGCAAAAGAGTATAGTGTCACGGAATATACATCCATTTTCACTGCAAAGATGGTGGCAACACTAAAAGCACCAGACATATTCTCTAAGACACCTCCCAAGTGTCACGGATTGCCTCCCCTGCTTTGCAGTAGTGGTCATATATATATATTCTAGCTAATACGTTTGCTTTCATACATATAAACTGAAGCGACTATGATTGTTTAGTTTTAAAACAACATGTAACAATTTTAATAATGAATTAGTCTTTAACAGTTAAAATAAATATGGAAAGATTGGTGAAATGTAGATTAAAAGTTTTCGTCACGGAGACGTAGGTGAAGATTTATCAAAAGCCCGTTGCTTTCGCCTATTTTACAAGAAACTTAACTCTAGCTGAGTCCTGCAGCTGTGGTTCATCAATTCTGTGATGACGAAAGCCTTCTCCACACTCTCTTCCACTGTAGGCGGTTAGGGTGGATGCTTTTCTCTCACACTAGCGGCGTTAGTACCACAAATCGTCTGATGGCTTGTTACCACGAACTTTGGAAAAATAGAAAAACAAATGCCCTCTGCTAAGTACATTTGTTTGGAGCACTCTAACAGGCTCACGTTCCCGTTGTCCGCCAACCAATGTTAAACTCTCAGAAGAATTTAATTCTCAAGCACGCACAACGTAACTCCGAGAAGATGGTTAAAATTCACCAATATTACTCTGAGGATTAACGGGTAAAATGTGTCTGGACAGTGAGAATATGATTTGTGCCTGACCGAACATTAACAAGTTACATAAATCTCACAAAATGATATGCTACACTTGAGGTACACATGATGTAATCATCACTCATTACTGCTCCAGTCAGAGTCCTGGGGTCACATCTGCTGTCGGGTTTCCTCACGACTAGTCCGAAACAATCACCAGCTTCTGCCGTAGCGGTTCATGCATATACTGTTTTCATATGTTAAGGTTGCCAGCCTCATATATAACCACTTAGCAAGACACAAGTTAAATTTACATTAGTAAATAAATTGTTAACTCCGCTTAGGCCTGTCCCAAGCCCGGCTGAAAAAGGAGGAGGGCGGCCTGCATGGAGGCCGTAAGGAGGCAGCCCCTCCACCATGCAAAGGCACAACAGGCCATTCGCCTGTTTGCTTTAAAACATGCATACGCGAACTACAAAAGAGAAAACCGGACTGATTCTAAAGGCGACAAACTGGAACGGACTACGGACTACGACTTCTGGAACTTTTAACACAAGAAGTATAAACGGGAAAGAAGAGCTGGTGGAAGAGATGAGGAAAGCAAAATTAGAAATCCTGGCTATAACGGAAACAAAGCCAAAGGGACAAGGAGTCATGGATCTCGATGGCAACACGCTGCTCTACAGTGGTGTACCCACATCTGAAAGAGCTAAATGGGGCGTGGGTTGCATTGTGGCCAAAAACCAAAAAGATAGTATCAAGGGATGGAACTTTGTCTCGGAGCGCATTATGGTTGCAAAACTAAAAGAAGGAGAAACCATAGTCAACCTGGTCATAGTGTATGGGCTAAATGAGGATGAGAGAGAGAGGTCAAGGAAGAATTCTTCGAGCTGCTTCGAAGGACAGTGGATGACTGCCTAGATGAAATTATCATGCTCGGAGATTTCAATGCCAGAGTTGGAAATGACCATGTTAGATGGGGTGGAGTTATCGGAAGATATGGAGAATGGAAAGCGACTCCTTAAATTCTGCAGTGAGCAGAATCTGATCATTACAAACACAAAGTTCCCCCATAAGCGCATACATGCATACACTAGATGTGAACCAACAAAGAATGAGAAGTCAGTGATCGACTATGCCATTGTTAGGAGGAGCTCATTCAAATATGTCCGGGTTGCTAGAGTCTGGAGGGGGCCAGAAATTGGAAGTGATCACTACCTGCTTACAATCAAAAGAACAACAGAAAGAGTTGCTCAGCCTAGGAACTGCCCAACATCACGCAAGAAACCAAATCAACGAACGGGAGAAATGAGCATTAAGACCTACAAGCTGAGAGAGCCAGAAATTAATACCAGATATCAGGGGCTTATTGCTACAGCGGTGAGAAACACAGAAGAACAACCTGATGACTTGGAAACCCCCTGGCTTAAATTCAAGGACATCATAAAGACAGCTGCAGCAGAAACATGCGGTGAAGTCCGACTTGGGAACAAGAGAAAGAGAACACCTTGGTGGACAGAGGAAGTCAAAGAGAAAATAAGAGAGAAGAAAATGGCATGGAAACAATACTTAGGAGCTAAAAACACAGCAGGACAAATAGAGAAATATAGAGAATATGTGATACTCAGAACAGAAGCAGGGAACAAGGCGCTTGCAGCAAAACAGAAGTCCTGGGAAGAATTTGGAGAAATGCTAGAAAAAGATGCGCAAGAAAACCAAAAATTGTTCTATAAGACCCTAAAGAACATCTTCTTCTTCTTTGATCCTTAGCCGCCGACCGTCAAAGCAGTCAGTGGCCATCACGCATACTGGCGTCTTGTAGGGCAACAACAAATTGATTCCACTTTGCTCGGTCGGTGGCAATCCTTCGTACAGTGCCCCAACTCTGGTTCATTCTTTGCATCTCAGCCTCCACAGTCCTCCGCCAGGTTGTTTTTGGTCGGCCTCTCTTTCGTTTTCCTTCAGGGGTCCAAAGCATAGCTGTTCTTGTGATGGCATCGGGGTCTCTTCTGAGGACTTGGCCAACCCAGCTCCAGCGTCTGCCAGCTATGATGGTGTGCATGTCTGTTACGCACAAATAATTACTTTTTCCAAAGTCTTTGTATGATCATTTTTCGTATGTATGATCATTTTTTGACTGAAGTGTGTATTATGTTTTTTTACAGTCAAAGGGACATCACCCGAGTTATCGAGACTACAATTTTTTAGGAGTTTGCCTTCTCTTGTATAGAGACACGTTCGGTCTATAATTTCTTGAACGAAGCGTGACCATATCTCCTTATTTGGTAGTATCAGTCAACTGTTGTAGATGTTTGAAACATGTCTTAACGCTTCTGTTCATGACCATAAAAGGCGCGACTGTATAAGACTTTTATCTCGAATGTTCTTAGAATCGTCTTATTGTGAACGGCGACTCAGAGATTGTCGTTCTGCGCATGTCTCGACTTGGAGTTCGTTTGTTGTTCCGCCCAGCTCGGGGCAGTTTAGAAATGGTCTGAGTAGCGAGCGGACGCAACCTGCGTCTTGTGATTCTCTGAGGGAAATACATTGTCTTTGTGAGTTAGTTAGCTAACTAGACTATTTCCCAGTATTATTCAAGCCTGCCTGGAGGCATATGTTCATGGTTGATTTTCCGAAATAAGGTAATTCCTCTTGTATCGAACTTTATGCTATCATCTAGAGGTTCGTCATTTTGTCGCCTTTTTGCTCGCCTGTGTGATTCAAAATGGAGAGGTACTTTGACTAGGATTAAGTCACCGGTATCTTTATACCTGAACTAGTTATATATATATGGGTCGCTCTAGACCAACAAGACTATTGTCTGTGTTCCAGGATTCGTTATATCAGAGATCACGTCCAAGTCAGATGGTTAGACTTAGAAACGTTATAAAGGTCGGTATGACCTATATGCCCAGTATGCTATTCACGTGCAGACAGTAAACGGACTTATTGTATACATCTGATTTGCTAGCATCAGAAAGGGAGCATTTATTATTGTCTATGAACATGGAAGATCTGCAGCTGACACTGTTGCAGAAGTTATATATATTATGCATACAGCTTCACGAACCAGAACTTTATTATATCTGTTTACAATCCAACTATTGAGTATTGAATCCTACATGACTATCAGTTAATATGATTTTGAATGCTGCATTCGTTATACTATGCTGATGATAACATAAGTATCATGACTGTTTTGTGGCGTGCAATAAATGGTATAAACCTAAAGCGAAGTTACCATTTCTATGACTCTACACGTCATGTTGCCTGTGGTGTACCCTGTGAACTGTTCTACTGCAACACACACAGCAACATTCTAAACCAGATAAGACACCCACATCTTGCACTGTAATACCTGGTGTCGATAGAGGTGGTAATTTGACGGCATCCTAAATCCACCCTTATCAATTCATGGTGGCCAAAAGTTGGTTTATTCTGGTACCAACTCTCAAGGGGGTCAACAAACCCAGACATCATCAGCAGACTACAAGACAACGTTGCAGTTTCTATTCATCACCTTTGATGAAATTTGTTGAAAGACGCGGCATTACTGACAGTTGTTGATATTTTGAAACTACCCGGCGCTGCTCGGCAGTACTGAAGTTTGTCTACAACTAGAAGGACAAGTACCGAGCAAATGGATTTCCTGATCTGTTGAGAAGAAGGACAAGTGCCGTAACAACTGTTCCGGTCTCAGAGGTACTGTTGCAGATTCAGAAGGTCAAGTTCAGAAGCTGTTTCCTGTTAGAAGCTCATTTCCTTCGTCATGGCAGTTTACGAGAGCAGATATGGATCAACGTTGGATCATTGTCCTAAGAATGCTGATCACATCCTGTTCTGAACTGTGCTGACGTTTTGGATACATAGAAGTTAAGTGGCCTGTTTTGTTTGTGAACTGTGCCCTTATGTTCTAACTGAGCCTTCTGTCTATCACATTTTTCACTGTTTACATGCTCATGTTATATGTTATTTGTATTTGTATATTTATATGTTTATATTTCAGCGGGTTTTCTCTGTTGGGCGGTGTCTTTCAGTAGAAGATACCACGTCACAGAGGTTCTACTGTTAGCGTTTTCGTTAGGGACTGTGCGAATTTCCTACGGTGAAATTTGCTAGCGACAATCGTTGCTATATCTGTTTAGTTGTGACGAGTTGTGCTTTATTTTTGTTTTTTGTATATTTTTTTTCTTTTCTTTTCTCTCTTTCTTTTGTTTTAGTTTCGATTTCAATTGTTTGTATTTGTAGGTCTCCTCTTTTCTATTATTCAGTTCTTCACGTAAATTTTTGTGTATACACTGTAGCGTCATTTGTTGTCATATCTTCGCATTCTGTCATCATATTCTTTTTAGTTTCGCTGTTTATTTATTTGACTTATGCGAATGTTTTCGTATTGTTTGATCTTTGTTGTTGTTTACATTGACTCTGATCTTTGTTATTGTTTACATTGACTCTGATCTTTGTTATTGTTTACATTGACTTTGATCTTTGTTTTGTTTACATTGTTGGTGACTTTGTTATTGTTTACATTGTCTTGTTATTGTTTGCATAGTTCTTGCATAGTTAGCTTTCACTATTGTTACATATATGCTCATGCACTATTGGTCTATAGTGCACTTATCATAACTAACTGGTGTTTTTTTTTGCTTATGCACTATTGTAGTGCAGTTATGATAAATAACTGATGGTTATGCACTGATTTGTGTAGTGCACTGTTAATTAAGAGGTGACTTGTGATATTATTATACATTTGATAATACAAGTTGGTGTCAAGTCTTGTTTCCCACAGAGATTGGGTTAAACATAGTGATTATACAAGCACTTTATTAAGTCTTGTTGCTATTAAGATTGAAATAAGATAATTAATTATTTCAGGTTCTGTACTCACATTTTAGACATCATGTCTACATTTGAGTGCTTTATTGAGCAGGGTAAAGCCCTTGGGAAGACAGGTGATAAATTAGAAGAATTTGCGACTGTTCAATATGCCAAGGCATTGAAGTCGGAAGAAAAGAAAATGAAAGAACAAACTGAACAAAAGAGAATAGATGCTGAAAATTTAAAACTGCAGATGCAGGTAGATGAAAAAAGATTACAAATGGAAATGGAAAAACAAAAAAGAGAAGCAGAATCTCAGGAGAAGAGACTTCAGGCTGAGGCTGAAAATAAGAGCTTTGAATGAAATAAGAGACTTGAACTAGAGCTGGCTGAAAATAAGAGACTTGAAAAAAGAGGCTGAAAATAAGAGACTTGAAAAAGAGGCCGAAAATAAGAGACTTGAAATATAAGGCTTGAATAAAGAAAGTTACAGCTCAGGCTAGAAAGAAAGTTTACAAGCTCAGGCTGAAGAAAGAAAGTTACAGGCTGAGGATGAAGAAAGAAGGTTACAAAGAGAAGCTGATGAGAGAAAAGCAAAAATGGAGCATGAAGAAAAACTCATAGCTTTAGAGTTAGAGAAGTTAAAGTTATTGAACGCTGGTAATGCTAATGATGCAAATAGGGTGTCAGATAAGACTAATGCTAAGGATTTCAAGCTTACATCTACCAGCATTTAATCCCTCAATCGATGATATAACATTTTATCTAGATAGATTTGAAAGTGCATGTAATGTGCATAATATAGATAAAACATTATATGTTTATCATCTGTCCAAGATACTTAGAGGTGATGCTTTGACTTTGTTGAGTATGGTAGATGTGCCTGACAAAAAAAAAAACAACGAAAAACTAATGAGACACTATGGGCGGGTTCAGGGGGCGGTATCCAGGGCGGCTTGTTAAAGAAGTACCAACTTAACGAGGACGGATATCGTCCTTAAATTATAAAAACAGTGTTACCAGCAACTGGAGTTGAAATTCTCTGAAATTTCATCTCAAGCCAAAACTCTTACTTATTTTTAACGAATGGATGATTGTGTCTAGACAGAAAGTAACATTTGAAAGCCCTCAAGGACTTACTACTTAGAGACAAGGTCATTTCTTCTGTTAATGAAATCTTTTCTTTCTTTTCTCATGATCGTAAGCCTAAAAACATAAAAGAAATGGAAGAAA